>JANCMC010041502.1:2727449-2845290 GCA_024363005.1 Charaxes varanes
TGGCACTTACGTTGCTTCTTAAACCTTGGACTGCAATTTAAATATCCTGGTTGTTATTTCCAGCGTAGTAGTCGATAGCTCATAGATCGATATGCTGCTTGGTTCAATTCCAAAAACATTATTATCATCGCCACTACTTTATAAGGCAACAATAAGATAAGCTTTAAAAAAACTTTTTTAAACTAGCGGTTTCCGAGCGAGACCGGAGACTGAAACAGCAGACCGAGACAGGAGACCGCGACCTTCACTTGACATATGGCAATGTATTAACGACAGTTCGCGAGTGAAACCGAGACAGAAGACCGCGACAGGAGACCGAGACAGGAGACCGTTACAGGAGACCGAGACAAGAGACCGCGACAGAAGACCACGACTTTCATAGTAGTAATAGCGGGTAAGACGTCTATCGGGTCCGCTAGCAATATATGTTTATGACAATATAGAAGTCAACAAAATTTAGAAGTTAAATATGTAGTCTGGGTGTATTATCCATATGTATGTATTTATATATTTCCAAAAAAAATCGTGTATAACAGGCGGCTGTGACCTATAACACAGGCATTAAGTTGTCTACCGTAGGAACAGACGTCTGTGTCATATAGTCCTATATATTTATAATTATTATTAGTTTATTTTGTCCTTTGACAGAGGTCTCTCCTATTTCCAGTCACTCTTATTTGTCTCGAGCTAGTCTCCTTTAATAAGTCATCTTCTCATACCCCTTAAGTTATATCGCTACTCAATTATTGACTACATTAAAATGTTAATTAATATTCTTCCGAGCAAGAACCTGTAAATAACATGTCAGCAGCCGGTCACGCCTTCAATTCGTGGTCAACTTGCTAAGCAGCAATTTAGTCATAATAGTAAATTAAATAGGACATTTAATTTGCTAATTGTTGCATTTGGAAGATCATCATTTTTACAACGTTTAGGTACTTTCATTGTTTCAATTGTGTAACTTTTATAACGATGCGAGCACAAAGTACCGATGACGTAGCGGTGTGCGAGTCTGCCTCGGAATTACGAGGTCGGGCTCGATTCCTGACTTAGTCAAATTAGTCAATCGTTTAAATTTCACGTCCTGTAGGACGGTGATTTGAATGAAAGTTATTATACCTCCAAATTCATTTGGAAAATTTATGTATACGTACGTCATACGTGGAATATTGTACTTTTAATAGACATAATAATATAGAGGTCATCTGTTAGTGATTGCTATTAGCAAATTATTGCTTTTAATGACGAGCCTTTACTGACGGCCTTTAATAACGCGATCGGGCCTCCGGAAAGTCTCACCAACCGAACGAAACGCGACAGTCACTTATATAAATAAATATATGCGGGACTATATCACAAACGGACGGCTGTTCCTAAGGTAGACAACTTAATGCCTGTGTTATAGGTAACAGCCGCCTGTTATACACAAATATTTTAACAATACCATCACTTGACGTGACAGCATTGCCACCACTTCACGCCGATCTCATGTGAGAAAGAGGTACTGGTACCCCGACGCGCCGGCCCAATTCGGCTACAAGCATGTCGCTACCTCTAATTATAATATGTATATGCTTTTTTTAAATAACTTTTACAGGATATTGTCCACTCATTCGTTTAGTATGTAATTATGTTGTTTACATTTTGTGACGAACTTGAAATATACACTCAGATACATATACACATACATAGATATATTACGTTCCTGATATAAGACATTATAGTTTTGCCAATTGATGGTCTCGATGGCGCAGTTGACAGTAACCTTGCCTTCCGCTCCGGGGTTGTGGGTTCGATTCCCGCCGCGAGTCTGGGTGTATATGTATGTACATATATATAAGTAAGTTTTTACATAATTAAAAAAAATGCGTGTATCAGTCGGCTGTTACACATAACACAGGTATTATGTTACCTATCTTAGTAACAGACGACCGCGTTTTTATAGTCCTATATATTTATTTATCTATATTTAAAAAGCGAAAGATCACCTATCACAAAATCTCGAAAACCACGAGACGTTCAAAAACGAAATTAGGCAAGGAGGTAGTTCATAGTATAGTAGATATCTCGCAAGTTTAATTTTACACAGACCAAGTCGTGGGAAACAGCTGGTTATTGTATAAATAAGCGCCATATTTTGTGGTTACTTTGCGTGTGTTTAGTCGGATTAGCGTAAGTTATGTTCATTGAATGCGCCATTAAATCATATTATATTGAAATTTAGGAATAGTCTCCAAGGCAGTAAATTAATCGAGCACTAAGGCTCGACCCTTTTCAAACGTCGCATTAACATTATTCCTTTGTCATCGCAGATTATCTGCACCTTTATCGTAAATAATTGGGCGTTTTGGAAGAACGAGAGAACACCTGGTGGTTGAAATGCGGCCTCAATCCAATTCTTATACCGGTGCCAGCTCAGTGTTTGTACATTTTTGTCCTGTTTTTTTAATATACAACAAGAGGCAAACGAGCAGCTGGTACTCACCTAAGAGGCTATCGACCCTATGGACAACTGCAACACCGGAGGGCTCACAGACGCCGGCCTTTGAGAAATGAGTATGCTCTTTTAAAGTCGTGTCCA
The DNA here is from genome assembly GCA_024363005.1 of Charaxes varanes. Lineage (NCBI taxonomy): Eukaryota > Metazoa > Arthropoda > Insecta > Lepidoptera > Nymphalidae > Charaxes > Charaxes varanes. The sequence goes on from JANCMC010041502.1 coordinate 2,730,031, forward strand.
TTCGTAAATACCGAAGCTGGCAACTGATTCCTCAGGGTAATTGAACCTTCAAATCCACAAAGTACTATAAAACTTTGTACAGTCCCCGGCTACATTACATGATCATTGAAATGAACATTCAAATGAAGCTATATCTAGCTCTGGCATTAGTTTAACGACGTTTAATCTAATCTAATTTTTGGTTAATGGCTTTTATGTATGCCAACTGGGCAGAATTTATTTCGCCAATGTCAAGTAACAACGACATTTTTAATATTTGAAAATTTATATTCTTATAATCGCGTCGTCAGGACTACGCTTTGACACAATCTTATATTAAAATGTAAACATGTGTGTATAAATCGTTTGGCATTGGTGTGCGTCACGTTTTATTCTAAGAATTTAATGTACTAATAATGCATATTTTATAAAAATATTAATCATTCTCACCCACTTATCAATATGAACCATAATTGTGCCAAATTTCATACTCCCCCGCCCGCACATTTTTGGTAAAATGGTTCCGACCGATTTCGCTTTACGTTTTAATATATAGATTTAATTTAGTGAAGCTATTATTTAGTGTGTTCAATAAATAAAAGTATGTAAGAGCATATTCAAGAGCACTTCTTTTGCTAATAAACCAAAAAAAATAAGTAGATTTTTTGTAGTTATTGAGAGTTTTTACCTACGGATGGAATAGTCACAAAACTGTTTAGTATTACGTATTTACGATACCTAATCTAATAGGATTATTATTATTGCAGGCAAAGCAACGCAATGGATATATACACTTATGGTAGCATTTTTGTAACACAGCGATTTCGTAACAAATGATCAACTATTGAGTATAATTCCCTTGAAGGTATTTGATCAAATTGTGTTTTATTGTTCCGCCAATTCATGCGGGTATTGCAATACGGGAGCCAATGGCTTACAATAGTCGTATATCATTGATAGAGCGATCTTATCCCATAGAACAAAATTGTCTTTTTGCTCACAGATATCTATATATTAATACGTGTAAAGAAAATTTTCGGTGCCATTTCACGAAAATTGCGTGAACGGATCAGTGTGAAATTTGGCACAATCATAATTTCTATATGCGAATACTTATATTTATATTAATGCATAATAATTTAATAAATTATTAGAATAAAACCTCACGCACACCAATGCCAGACGATTTACACACACATTTGTTAATTTTACTATAAGACTGTATCAAAGAGTAGTCATGATGACCGCACATATATTAATTGTCAAACATAACATTTGAGGAGGTCGTGGACTTATCAGTGGTCAGCATTTGAATCGATCGCTAAGTTAAGTTGCTGTGGCTGCGACCGGGTGATAGACGGGTGACCCATTCTAGCACTGGTTTATATTTAATATCCGACCTCCTCCGTGTTTCGGAAGGCACGCAAAACAGTGGGACCCGATTAAGGTCACTTTGTGATATTAGTCGTAAGGTTGTAGAGATCGTGGGGGTTCCGAGGATGACGTCAGATGGCAATTAGTATTTTAAAAAATATTAAACAAAGAGAAAATTATAAAATAATATTTAAACATGAACGAAGAATTAAATTAATAGGTTTTGGCATTAGTTACTTACACTGTACTTAAGCTTTAAATACATACCTAGATGAACGAACTTTTGACCGGATAAAATAGCGTTTTCTCAAAATGAAACCTAGCTAGATCGATGAATCGCTCCCGAAATCTCCTGTATGCCAAATTTCATGAAAATTGTCGAAGTCCTTTCCTAGATTCAAGTTATACATGTATATGTATACATAGATATACAAGAATTGCTCTTTTAAATTATCTTTTCTCTTTTCTAAGACACAGAAATAGTGGAACATTTTAGATTTTGAATGCGACTGATCTAGGTAAAATGCCTTTTGTTTAGTGTAGTTTTTTTTCTAATTAAACTTTAAGTATAGTGTTGCAAATTAATGTTGAAACATGTTAATTTTATTATAGTTACATGTTTCATTATTATTTCTTTAAAAATGAAACCATCTATTTTTTATTATTCCTTTTGTGTTCCTCTAATTCTGCCGGTGTGTGTATAAACCACTGTTTTGATAGCTTCCTTTGCAAAGCATTGGACACGAAATCCGCGATACGACGACTGCAAAAACGATTTCAATTCATTTAATAAAATTCGTTTTTGCAGTTGTCGTGTTTAATGTTGTAAAATGCCTGTGCTTAACGACTTGACATAACGTTTAACGTTTGACACGGAATGGGTATAATTTCGGAAGTCAAATGTTTTGTTATATACACACTGATCTTGTCCTTCTTAGGGTTCCTTAGCACTATAAGGAACCCTTATGGTTTCGCTTAGTCCGTCCAATTCAATACAAAATATATAAATCAGTGCCTGGTTAAGTATATAACACAAAATAAGAATCAACCATACCTACTTCCTTCGTTTTTTTTAAAGAAAGCCAGTCTCTTGCTATCAAATGTGGTTGGCGACATAACTCCTTACTCACATCGAAATTGGTAATTCCCGCTACTGCTGTCAGCCGTCATAAAATGTATTAAGCTGTACCACGCCGAATGGTAGTAAAGGTTGAGAAATTTACAGCTGACTTTGACCCAAAATGGGGACCACAACAGAGGATCCGATTACGTCTGATATAAGTTCGCAAGCAAAAAGCTCGCACAGTAAAGTAGCAAATATATTTATAATGTATAAGAAACATAAATACGGGCTTAATGTTACTTATACATTTTTACTTACAGAAGGTGAAATACGTTACTGTTATTACTGTTATTTTTATGTGAAAATCAAAAAGCTCAGCTGCTTTTTTTTATAAAAAAAGCCAAGACCAGAAATTTATTGAGTAAATATGTATGTGCTATTAAAATTGAGGATTTATTTAAAATTGTTCTTTAACTCCTTATCGTTGAGGAGTTGGATCTCTTATTCTCATTAGGTTAACCAACCTAATAAAGTAACGTCATCAGATGATGACTACGAGGAGCAAATAAGTATGTACGTATAAAGTTTGCGAGTTTCATTTCATTTCCCAAGGATTCTTTATTCAATCCTGGGACCACCGCATCGCACCATAATAGGACCGCCTCGGAAGTATGTATTTTTCATGTAATTCGGCTCACAAATCACCGAAAAATGGGTGAACCGAAATATCTAACCTCCTTTTGCGAAGTCGGTAAATAAAATAGAATTTTTAAAATTGATTACATATGTCCCATGTTACATTTAAAGAATTATCCCATGACTCCTAATCGTTGAGAAGTCGAATCTCCCATCATCATCAGTGCAGCAAGGTCATCAGGTGACAACGACATGGAGCAAATATATGATTGTTATAGATATTATATACTTAGGTATATACTTATAAGATTTGACGGTTTTCCTGATATACCATCTTAAGATCCATACTTGGCGGCAATGGAACCACCTCGGAAGTACACTATTCTAAATATAAAAAGGATTTTAACAATCGGTTTACAAATGACGCAGAAATCTCCCTTGTTTTGAAGTTGGTTAAAAATACCGACAACCGCTTTTATTAAAGGCCGGCACCGTATCTGCCAGCATTATGTAGTATAGTTGTCCATGAAGGTAGTTACTGAGTAGTCACTAAGGTAAAGAAAACGAGGTCACTCTCGTCTGTTCGTTTGCCCCTTGATATATAAAAAAGCTACAATAGATGATAATATCTATACCTGCATTGTATAGTCCACCAAGAAAGTGAATAGAATGACAGCTCCTAGTTAAAAAAAAAAATTGCTATGGGTTATTGTCAGAAATTAAGCAAAATTGAGCCTTTTGACTAATTAACGTGCAACTGAAGTTCCACCTTAGCGGGGCAAACCGATTACTTGGTCGTCTATACAATAATGTTTATAGTATAAGTCCGCTAAACACAAATTCATTTAGTAGGCTGTTGAACTGTCTAGTAGATATATAACTCAGCCTCGCTCACAGTGGCTATGTACAATGTCCGTCGCTCGGCAGGCGGTTATTTGCATATAGGATTACCATGTCGGCCCCGAGAGAGACAAGCTTTTTCAATAAAGCCCCCGACCCCATGCAACTCCACGTTCAGGCTGTTGCTAAGATGTAGTCTCAAGCAATTAAAGACATAACCTTTGCCAGATACATGTTGGAACCAAGGTCCGCTTAGATTGCAGAGGATGTGGCTGTGGGGCGAGTTAAGATGACCGATTGCCATCTGACGTCATCCTCTTAACCCCCACGATCTCTACAACCTCACGACTAATATCACAAAGTGACATTAATCGGGTCCCAATGTTTTACGTGCCTTCCGAGACACGGAGAAGGTCGGATATCAAATATAAACCGTACTAGAATGGGTCACCCATCCATCACCCGGTCGCAGCAAGATCAACTTAACCTAGCGATCGACTTAAATGCCGACCGCTGATTAAACCATGATCTCCTCGGAATATGCGGAATAAGTCGTAAATGACAAAACTTTTTTGCGATTTCCCAAATATCGGTTTTTTGAGTTAGGTCACTTTACGATTAAGCGTGAGATACATCAAGATACATGTGAGATAAGTCGTTTTCTTAGATTTTTTTTGTTTTGTTGACAGCAGGCAGTTCGTCATCGGACACGGAATCAGATCTGTCGACTATAGAAGAGCCAAATAACGAGAAGGACTTCTATCTGCATGGCGGCAGACTTTGCCTCGCCAATCTGTCGCGGTGAGTTGACTTGATTTTTTCCAAATCCATGTACCTAAAAGCGAGTGAGGTTTGTTAACAGCTTTTTTTAAAAAAAAAGTAGGTATACTTTCCAGACATGTCTAATATTGCGTCCTGCTACTGAGCTTAAATTAAAAGCTTGCGTTAGGACACTACCCCAGCGGCGTCTAGGTTTAAACCGGGTACCTTACGGAGTTCAGTCTATTCCTTCAACCGTTGAGCTATTGAGCTCTGACTAGTTCTGGAATCTTTATCTCGATTTCTTTCCTTTCATCGATAAAACAATGTTATTTTATGACCTGGGTTCGATTTACAATTGCATAACAGTTTCAAAAAATGCAAGGAAACAGTTTTTATTTTCAGTAAATTCAGTACCATGAGTATCTATTCTAATATATAAAGCTGAAGAGTTGGTTTGTTTGTTTGAACAAGCTAATCTCAGGAACTACTTGCCCGATTTGAAAAACTCTTTCAGTGTTAGATAGCCCATTTATCGAGAAAAGCTGTAGGCCATATATCATCACGCTGGAATTGAATTTTTTTTTTTACCTAATTTTACGCGGACTAAATCTTGGGCACAGCTAGTTGTATATATATATATATATATATAGAGTTAAAAAATAAATTAACATACAGATGTCGTCCGCGGGTTCTGTCCGCCCGATCCAAGATGTACCTGTGGAATGTACTCACCGTGGCCGTTTTCTACACGCTGCCTGTCATACAGCTTGTCGTCACTTACCAAAGGGTAAGTCCAAAGTGTTTATCCATTTATCTATTTGGGAAACCTCATAAAAGGTCACAGAGGTTGTAATGATTTTCGTCAATTGAGCAGATATACCTAACTAAAGTATTGCCAACTTAAAAAGTACTGTAACATAATATTATAGAATAATAGTAATGCGTTATATGAGCACCGTGTTATAGGGGGGTATCACTGTAATAAACACAACCATGTTTTTTTTTTTTAAATAAAGCAACCAATTTTATCTAACCTCGTCACCTCTATCTCATAAACATGATAGCCTTTGTAAAGAAACATAAAACACCACGAACCATCCAAAAATGTTCGTAAAAGTAGAATTCAACAAGCATTACTTAATAATTTTTGAAGTAAAACCCTTTATGGGCATATATTGGATGGGGAATTTTATCTAAATCGTTATTGAGATGATCACGTCACTTTTATGACGACTCACGTTGTTTGTTTATATGTCGTTTTAACATTACACTTCCGACAGTAGTCCTCTTGTTGTTTTGTGTTTAGTCTATGCCTGTTTACATGCGACGAGTGTATTCTCATTCTGCCCGAACTCTATCAAATTATTTTAATTTAAACGGACGTAGAACATTTTTCGTTGTTCCCGCTACATTCACAAAGATATTAATTGTTTTTTTTTTTGCTGTCTGCGTTCTCAAAGGTTCAAACTTTTTGCTCGCTAACATTTCGGTGTAAACGCTGAGAAGCTCTCGTTTCCACTAAAATATTGAGAGAGAATGCTCTTGCTGCAGCTGTGGGTTTATTTCAAACTTTTTGCTCGCTAATATTTCGGTGTAAACGCTGAGAAGCTCTCGTTTCCGCTAAAATATTGAGAGAGAATGCTCTTGCTGCAGCCGTGGGTTTATGTGCGTGTGGTCCAACCCCCTCTATGTGCAGCTGCTCAACCAGTCCGGCAACCAGGACTTGTGCTACTTCAACTTCCTGTGCGCGCACCCGCTGCTGGCGCTGTCGGACTTCAACCACGTGTACTCCAACCTCGGCTACGTGCTGCTCGGCGCCTTGTTCCTGGCGCAGGTGTACAGGAGGCACAAGCAGCACCGCCTGAAGACGCCGCTGCAGGTGAGCTTTATACAGCGTCAACGATGGCCAAGATTTTTCCTGCGTTCGACGTTGGTCCTATAAAAAAGGTCCCTTTCCGGGTGAGACCCTCTGTCTCCCCCCCCTTCCCCCTCCCAACTACCGGTGACGCTGTCGAGGCCCATAGCAGAGACCGCACGAATAAAAAAAAAACCAAGATTTTTTGAAGGCGCGATGAACACTTTTTGCTTTTGTTCAGACGAGGAGGGAACCGCGCGGTTCGCACCACCAGAAAGCTCGCAGATGCGTTGCCGGCCTTTAATGAGTTTAGGCCACCGGGAACTCTCACAGACCGAACGAAACGCGACAACAATACCATCCCTTGACTTTAATTTGTTTTAATAATAATAAATAGCTTTGCCGTTAATTCACGCCGATTTTATTTAAGAAAGAGGCACGTTAAGTTTTAAATTGCGAGTGCCCTTAAACCTGAATCTGGCCCTATTGAAAAATCCTTTCTTAGTGGATGTCTACTAACTAGAAACTACTTGTCAAATTTCATCATTGGACGTTCTGCGGTTTTCGAGATTTCCTGTTAATTGATCTTTCGCTTTTATGTACAAACATAGACTACAATTACAATTTCATTTAGAACACATATACTGTATACATTTTAGAGGAGGTCATAGCTTAACCAGTAGCCGGCATTTGATTCGATCGATAGGTTAAGCAATTCTTACCGCGACCTGGTTGATTGATGGGTGATCTATTCTAGCATTTATTTTCAAATTTCCGACTCATGTCACTAAGTGATATTAGTCGTGAGATTGTGGGGATTCCGGGGATGACTTTAGACGGCAGTCTGTCATCTCAATTCGCCCCACAGCCACATCCACTGCAATTAAAGCGGACCCTGGTATATAATATGGTTTATGACATTAAAGCAATAAAAACGCTGGGTAGAATATACAATTTACAACAGAAAATTACTTATTTCCTATTTATTCAGGGTACAAAATAAAAGTGAGCGGTCTAAGAGAGGAGGAGGCCTTTGCCCAGCTGTGGGACATTACAGGCTAATTAATAAAAGAGTATATATTTATTTATTAATTTTTTTTACAGCAATCAACAAGTCCAGCAGCCACCACCAGCAGCAACCAGCAACCCGTTGCCTTGGTGCAACACGTGGTCTCATCATCGGGAGAAATCAATTCAGTGCCTGTAAGTCCATTTTTTATATCTATACTAATATATAAAGCTGAAGAGTTTGTTTGTTTGCTTGAACGCGCTAATCTCAGGAACTGTTGGTCCGATTACCAAAATTCTGTCAGTGTTAGAGAGCCCATTTGTCCAAGAAGGCTATAGGCTATATACCATCACTCTAAAAATTTTCACCTAATTTTACGCGGACGAATCCGCGGGTAACAACTAGTATATAATAAGTGGCAAACGGGCATGAGGTTCGCCTAAGTGACTATTGACACCCCTACATACCTGCACTTTACTTCCGTTCGCCTCACCCGATCACACTTTTCGTAACGCTTTCAACACGCATTCATCAGCTTACTCCCCAAGTCAACCGTGCGTAAAGAAGTTTTACTTCGTCAGTCTGACATATTTTAGTATAGATGTTTCAGTCTAAAAATGCATGCCCCTCCGCTAATTAATTGCAACCCTTGCTTGTGTGTGTGCGGAGTTTTTATTTTAAACTCTACCACGCGCTGTAAGCCAATGATATTGACGACTTGCATCTTTGCGTCTACACGCTACTTTGCATGTAGAGGTGAGTACTTTGGAGGGGCATGCATTTCTAGACAGAAACATCTATAATTTCACTTGAATTAAGTAATATTTATACTGTCAACTGTCCAGAACAAACTCTTGTGGAAAAATTTCTCAATCTGAAATCTTGCAATTAATTTGACTCCTTTAGTTAGATAATAAGTTTTCAGACTATAAGACTTTTTTTAGATTTTATAATTGAAAAAAATACTCATTACTGAATTTAAAAGAAAAACTTCAAATTATAAAACCTTAAAAAGTCTTTCAAAGTCTAATAAAAACTCTTCTAGTTACTAAAGAAGTAAAAATTAAATAATTAATTCTGACAAATTATTATATTGTTTAATGTATTCTTGCGCACCACTTACTGCTTTACCACTTCGTATAACCCCTTGTTCTAAAGGTTGTTTAGAAGAAATGGCTTCTTCAGACATAACACCATCTTTTATACCTCTTTTCTTGCTTGTACCTTATTATGTGTTAATTTCTTTTGTTGTTGGTATACAGTAAAGCGTATAAATAAATAAACAATTTTGACTGGCCCGTTGACCCAATGGGCAGTGACCCTGCCTTCCACTCCGGGGGTTGTGGGTTCGATTCCCACCTCGAGCCTGGGTGTATTATCAATATGTGTTTATATATTTGTAAAAAAAATATTTGTGTATAACAGGCGTCTGTTACCTATAGCATAGGCATTAAGTTGTCTACTCTAGGAACAGACGTCCGTGTGTCATATAGTCCTGTATATATTTATTTATTATTTTTTGTTGTTAAACAAAAATCCACATCTTATTTTATAAAAAAAAACTTAAACTAATATAGACTGCCTTAACTTGAGTCAAAAACAGATTTTCTTTACCTATAACTGACAATTTTAATCATTATTTAAGCTAATCAATTAGAAGAGTATAATTAATGAAAAGATTTCGAACTGAGCAATTTTTTCCACAAGGGAATATTTATACGATATATTTTAGTGGTAACCACCCTATTGTTTCAGATCCAACTAACACAAGGTCAGCTCAACATGATCAGGCTGCAGGTTCAATCCAACCCCAACCAGCCTATCATCATACAGGCCCAGCCGCAACCGCAGACCCAGCAGACGCCGCAAATCATTCAGGTATATTTTTTTCTCTTTGCGGGGAAGTTATGGATGAGATTGGCCCAGGAAAGAGGAAGGTGGATCAAGAAGGGGGAGGCCTTTGCCCAGCTGCGGGACAAAACAGGCTAATAAAAATAGTAATTTGAAAGTTAGCATACTAGAGTATACGTAAAAAAAGTCATTTTTATAGTAAACTCAAACACAACCACGTACTGTAATAGCCGCTACACATGTTTCGATAGATCGTTGCGAAAAAACTGTACAGTTAAATCGTTGCGAAAAAACTGTACAGCTTAATCGGTGCGATAAAACTGTGCAGTGCTTTTAAAACGTATAGATTTTTCGCAACAATTTATCGAAACGAAGCCAATGATATTGATGATTGTGTGTTTGTGTCTACAGACTATTTTGCATGTAGAGGTGAATACTTTGGAGGGGCGTGCATTTTTATACTTTACGCACTCTAACAAGATTGAAGTTTCGATAGCTCAACGAGGGACTAAAAATCATAACTGACATTGCAAAGAGAATATAAGAAACTAGCCGTTTCCCACGACATTGTAAGCGTAAACTTTCGAGAGATCCTTAAGCCTCTTCAATCCGGCCCTGTCGAATAGTCCGTTCTTAGCGGATGTCTACTAAGTAAAAACTACCTCCTTGCCAAATTTCATTTTTGTGCTACCCACGGTTTTAGAGATTTCGTAATAGGTGACCTTTGGCTTTAATATACATCACTTTAATGCAAGCTTAATACTCTCGTTATTATAATTATTTTTCATTAAGAATTTGTTAATTTTTTACATCAATTTCGGACGTACATTTTGACGTGAAAGCCTAAAAAATAAACAAACTTATTTATAAGAATATTTATGATAGTTTGGCTATGGCTTAAAATACACAGAACCACTGGTTTGTGTGATTTAGGCCAAAGTGATTTGGCGATTGAGTCGTAGTTGCGATCTTGGTTCAATCGAAAACTTTAATCGATTCTAAACTAAGGCTTTTGTTTGCCGTACCAGGTCATTTGAGACCGTATTCTAGAAATCAGTCCATACTCTATGGACAATTTAATCAAGTTGTTAATGTAGAAATGATTTAAATACTATAATCTTTGCAATTTCTGTGTATGAAAAGTATTTTCTCCGTAGCGATTGTTAAACACAATCGAAGCAAATAAACTTTTTTCGCTCTCGACTCCAGTAAATTGCTTTGTCAAAAACAGAACCAATGTCGGTGAAATTATTTACATTAGATTTGTTGCGCAGAATAATCTAGAATTCAACTACATTATTATTTTATTTATTAGTCTTGTCTAATTCAGAAAAGAGTATTAATGAGTTTTGTACTCATGGTGGCTAATAGAATCGAAAATGTATGAAATATCGCTCATTTAAATAATAAACTGACCGATTACTAGGTCTTCAGTGAGTTAATGATACAGAAAGTTTCGTTTCAACTTTCTCTATTAGCCAATCTAAGAATTACTTCGACATCTCCATCAAACAATGAGATGCAGCTATTTTTGTATTTGTTTTTAACAAAAATAGTAAATAGTTTTTAGTTAAAAAGACAAAAAAATAATAAAATATTCAAAAAACATTTCAATATTATTAGTAAATTCATTAACTATTATTAAAATACATAATTAGTTGAACGCCGTTTTTATCGAATTATAAACAGAATAAGTCGTAAAAGACCAAACGTTGAGGTTTCCCAAAAATATGATTTTTTGAGTTAGGACAGTTTATTGTTGAGCATGCGATATAAAATTTGTAGATAAAGAAAAGTTACGTGAAGAGAGTGCTTTGGAAAAAGAACATTGCTATAGATACTTTTAGAGCCCTATCTCACCGACAAAAGAACGAGCAAATGCGAACCAGAAGGCAGTATCATAGTGGCCGGCACCAATGGACAAATCAGTATAGAAAATGCCCTGTACAGTAAAATATTATTGCGTGCAACACTATCCGCAGCTAACATAAATCTTATTTATGACGCCGTTAGAATTCAGTCAAATGATATTAATAAAATACCATTCGTAGTTTATCCGGCATGCATATTCGCATAATCCGCGCCTACACAAACGTCAACTTTTATACCAATGCGGAAATGCCGTTATATTCGTGGATAGAGCGTGCTGTTGTAAAAAGGATGTCATTTTAGCCCAGTTTAGGTTTGATACATTAAATTTATCAGAATTCATATGTATGCGGTCCAGGGTTGGCTTAAACGTGAGCATATTTAAAACAAATATTTTTTACGTTGTTCGAAATTCGAATAAGTTCAACGAGCGTCAGCATACAGTCTAATATTGTGGAAGAATAGGTGCATTAGGTCATAGGCTGTATGCTGCACGCTCGTTGCCTTTTTAGGTTTGTTGAAGCATAATAAAAAATTGTATACAGTTTGGCGGGAAATGAAAACAAGAAAGCACGGAGCTGTTTTCACAAAGTAAGCTGCTTTAACGAGTTTCCTGCTGATTCTTCTCGTGTCTCAACTTTTCCGAATCAGTGGTAGGTTTTAAAATAGTTTATGATGTAAAAGTACTTGTAAAAGTTTATTTAAAAAAAACATCTTTCGACTTAACTCCGAGCCATTCGAGTAAAATCAAAATACGCACGATAAATCTCGTCTTGATTCTGTCAATTCCGATGAATGTAATATTCTGATAAGATGGCAATATAGTTAAACGTCCGATGTCATTAACATTAGCATCATTCGCTATCGCATCTTGCAAATGAATATATGTATATCAAATATAAACTGGTGCTAGAATGGGTCACCCATCTATCACCCGGTCGCAGCAAGAGCAACTTAACCTAGCAATCGACACAAATGCCGACCACTGATTAGGCTCGATCTCCTCCTCTCTATACAAAAAAATATTGAAAGGATAGAGTGTATCTTTGTGCACTGCACAGAGCAGTTATTTAGTTTAAAAATGTTTTTATTTACGTGTATTCGATTTAAAATGCGTATGGTAAAGAATTGTAAAAGTTTTTTTTTATTAAAAAAGGGGCAAACGGGCGGTTCACGTAGTTGACTACCGATGCCCATGGACAACAGCAACACCAAGCGGCCACAGACGCGTTGCTGGCCTTTGATTAATGAGTATGCTCTATTCTTGTAGGTCCCTAAGTCGCATTTGACCGGAAATACCGAAGCTGATAGCTGATTATAAAGAGAAATTGTGCGAGATAAAATAATAGTTGAGTATGGTTATAAATAATAATTTAACAATAATTCCAAAAACGATGTCCATATTTATGGAAATAACTCAATAATTATTAGTGCCAGAGGAGTTTAACGAAAATATTCTGAAAGATGGACAAATTTCCGAAGAAATGGTGACTACTGGAAGTTGACTTCTAATGTAAATAGTTTTTTATTCATTCATTAAAGAAAAGAGGTTTGCGCGGTAAGGGCAGTAGATTCCGTAACGCTGATGCGAAATCGGCCACCAAGTATAATGATATTTACTTTTTATATTAAATGTAATATTGTTTTTCTATATAATAAAATTATATTAAAATGTATTTTAATATAATTTTATTACTGTAAAGTAATAAATTGTTTAATCAACTGCCAATCAACTTCCATGCGGTACTAGCATATTGTAGCTATGTCCCTATATCAGACTGATGGTTAACAAATTACAACTTGCCACGCTAGTTCGATAAACAATGGTTAGCTACGTAATATATGATTGCACACCTGTTTCTCATACATAAATATAAATTATAATTTCATACTAAGTAAATCTATACTTTAATATATAAAGCTGAAGAGTTTGTTCGTTTACTAATGGTTCGATTTGAAAAATTCTTTCAGTGTTAGATAGCCGATGTATCGAGGAAGGCTAAAGTCTAAACATCATCACTCTAAAATAGGTCGTCTATCTATAACAAAAGCTTTAAATAATCTAGCCAAATAAAGAATTTTTTTAATTATGCTTATCTAAAAATGATGACAATGGCATTTATAATCTATACTGAATATAATAGAAGGTTTTTAGATTTAAATTACATAATTTTAACAAAAAGCAAAGAAAAAGTAGAGTTGATTGATAGAAACAAACTTTTAGAACGTGAAAATTTTAAATGATTAAAAAACTTAATTTTTGTCGCTAATCTGTGTAATTTTTGACTACATGCTTAGAATTTTTATCGTCTGTCATAAGACAACTAGCTGACAGTTGACACAAAAAAGGCGCGTGACTTTTGTTTTATAACAATACAACGTACAAAGTTCTCTAAATAGAAAGGAATATTTAGTGCACGATTTCTTTATGAGTGCTTCTGTCAAATCTTGGCCAAGGCCAAACCGCGCCGTAAACGTGCCTACATGATAACTTATTTGTTCTTACACTAGATAAGATCGTATCCCATTTAGGTCCCCCATTGGTTAAGTCAGTTGAGCAATGTTGAGAACCCTTTATTAAGCAATATTTTTATTTACGATTGTACATACAATTCAAATCTTTGTACAAGGTCAAATAATATGTTATTAAAAATATGGGATATGCACCGTCATCACTTTTTATATTACGCATCATAATTGTTTTACACCAAACGTGAAGGAACAACCTTGCTTAATTATATTATATCTTTGAATATACAATATAAGCTAGGTGGTCGAAATTATATTATAATCATAATTGACTATTTCAAGAAAACATATACGATAACATATTTAAAGTATAAAACGCTCTATAAGTGCCGTAAGTGTTGTATTAGAACTTTTTTTACTGTCGTACTATTGGGATTAGTCAATAGATCAAAACTCAATTTCGCTTTTAATAAATGTTTTTCTTTTTTTTTTTAATTGTTTTTATTAGTTCGAACAAGTTGAACTACAAGAAGAACCAACAAGAAACTTGTAGCTACTCTTTTTAAAACAATGCTTACAAAAAGAGATAAGTGTTATGACTTTACAAAGGTCGACGCCGCATGGGTGTCCCTACTGTAAGGGACCGACCGGCCCCTGTGATCTCGGGGGGGGTTTCTATACCATATGCGAGTCCTCGGCAGTGCGTGAGTGCAAAGCGAGATCCTCGTGAACCAAGACCCCTGTCGCCGCCGGCGGGGACGGGGTGTGAGAGTGTTGATTGTGTACCTACTTTGTCGGGATCGTTTTCGATCTTCAGTTGGTCATCGGGGTCTGCGCCGTCCAACAATCTGGCACAACCTTATCTACTAAATGAGGGCTGATACTATAATGCACCCTACACGAGTAACATTTGGTATTTACGCGAGCGAGATAGCACTATCGCCGGCTCTTTCTAACAAGACGTGCCTATCTCGCTCGCCTTAAATTAAAAGCTTGTATTAGGAGTGGGTGCGACAATACCCCAACGGCGGTGGGATTTGAACCGGGTACCTTGCGGATTTCAGTCCAAACCTTATACCGTTGAGCTATTGAGGCTCTCGAGCTAGCTAGCTCGATAGAATAGTCCTTTATCTTTCAGCGAAATTATTTAAAGGCAGCGCAAGCAAAATCGTTGGCATATGTTATTAACGTTAGTTATATATTAAAACTAGCGGACTCGGCAGACATTGTCCTGCTCGAACGTTGGACTACTTACTATTTACTACATTCTATTATCCTATAACATTATTCCCCGTTCCCGTACCCGTTCCGTTTTCGTTCCATTTCCATTTCGCTTTCGCTTTGCCATTCCTTTCTTCCATTTCCTTTTCCTTTTCCCCTTCCCTTTGCCATTCCTGTTTTATTATACAAACCTTGTCCTAACAATAACGAACACAACAAAAAAGAAATTATCCAGTGTAGTGCAGTCGTTCGGAAGTTATGCACGTGCATACATTTCAGCGACTCATTTTTTTGCGACTATAAATTGAGATGAAAGCTATCCTATCTTTCAAGTTGGATCAAACTGCATACTGTATGCAAATTTGATTAAAATCAGTTAAGTAGTTTTGGAGTCCATCTTGGACAAACAACGTGACACGTAATTTATATATGTAACGTTAAGATTAAGATTAAGATAAGAAGATATGCTTTAAACATTGCTGTAATACGTATAGAGATTACACACAATACACAGTGATATTCTGTGCTTAAATTCCTTTACCAGCTGTGCAAATTTAGATTCACTTGACACCATTTCCATTTACAGGAAATGGAAGCAAGAACGTGTGTCGTGTACCCAACTGGGTATTCGGGAATATATAGACCGTATTGCAGTGCATCTTCAAGTGAACGTCTTGCAGGATAGTATAGGTAGCTTCGTGATGCGTTGAAAGTACGGCACCAAAATTAGCGGAGATATAGCTTATTATTTCGTTTATTTATACCTTTTTGTCGGCGTTAAGAGTGTTACATAAAGAGATCGTAGCTTAATCAGTGTTCGGTATTTGAGTCGATTACTAGGTTCAGCAGTTCTTACTGCGATAGGGTGACAGATGGGTGACCAATTCTAAAACTAGTTTTTTAAATATCCGACCTCTTCCGCCTTTCGGAAATCACATAAAACAGTGAGTCCCGATTAATGTTACTGAGTGATATTAGTCGTGAGATTGTAGAGATTGTGGGGTTTCCGGAGAACGTCAAACGCCAGTGGATTATCTTAACTGGCCGCACAAACACCAAGACAATTTGATGAAACCGTTTTTTTTACTTTTAATATAAGCCCTCTAAAGTTCGATATTAGAATTAAGAATGTAGATTATATTAACGTAAAAGTGTTATCAACGAACTGGTAACGTAGAAAATTAAAGGCACACAAACCGCTTAAATATTATTTATATAAAATAGATATAGCTTAAAATTGAGGTGACATATATCGCATAACGGCATTAATAAAACCGGTTACTATGTGTGTAATAACAATAACTGGCAAACGAGCACCAGCCAAATTACCGCTGCCAAAAACACACTTCATAACTTTTTTTTAAAGCGGAATATATTCCATAAAACAGCATGATACTTTTCGTCCGACTTACAAAAATGGGGATCAACTGAACAGCTGATTATTCCGCAACATTATTTTATTTGCCGAAAACATTACGTAGTAGAACACCAATTTCAAACGTCCATATTCCCGCATCTTCTATTGTAATGCAATTATTATACTAAAAGGTTATTACTAATACGAAATACGACAAAAGAAACTACTCATTCCGACTGATCGATTGATGGAACGAATTATTATGAAAAATTTAACATTTATGTTGATGGAGTTTATGTTAAAAGCAATCCATTAATAAGGATTTTTAGGAATATCACCCGTAAGAGGGCAAAATCTATGGGAAAGCCGTCATTTCTGAAGCTGCAAGTCTCCATCGTAGCAACTGGAAACGGCTAGTCTTTGACAAAGGATCGGCAATATGTAGGTATAACGTGAGCTGTAATTTTACGACGGTGCTGTCATTAGGTACCTGAAGGATCGCATTCATATGAGAGTAAAATAAATAAACGCTACGCGCATAACGGCCCCCATTAGGATTCTCCGTGTCGAGGGGCCGGAAACAAACACGAGACACGCGTAATATGTTTAAAACGTGACACCTGTACGGGCATTAAATGTAACCATTTACTCGCAGCTTTGCCAGCGGAAATATATATTTTGTGCTCACCATTACTCGCGACTTCGTTCACTTTGCAACGTAAATGTACCAGAATAGGTTGGTTTTGTGATTTTCATTACATTCCTAGTTGGCTTCAGGTGTACAGCTGGAAATTTGAAATGTACAGGGTTCATCAATATGTTCTCTTTCACTCTAAGTAAGCACAACATAACTCTAACAAAAATCTCAGAGGAGGCTGCCCCAAAGATCCAATTCGTAGCCCCTTACTAGAATACCTACTAGGTCATAGTTTCAAGCAGTGACAGCTTTACACTTGGTAAATATTCGGAAAACAGAACCGGCAGTCGCTAATGGCGGCTAACGATTGCCTGAGTACAAACACTGGTCGCCTTTTCGTAATTATGTAACTAATCGTGGGCTCATTTGAATGCCTATGGCAATACAGTTCTCTGTAATTATAGCATCGGAAAACTGTAAAATAATATAGCCAACTGTACTGTAAATAATGCACGAAGAACCAAAATTTACAAACAAAATCCTTACGCTACACTATTCGTTATAATTCACATTAAAGCATTGAAAGTGACTTTTTTCCAACTTATACGATACGAGTTTATTATAAAAATTATCCACGGGCATCCTACATCAAAACGTTTGGAAGTCACAGTGCAAGTGAAATGTTACGTCGCACAGAAGTACAGTCCTAACAAATAATGTGACAGAAAAAGCTCACCAATTAATTTGCATTTATAGAAGTAGATGTCGAAGGATACCCCATATAATTTTTTATTACTAATATTGCAGTTTCTAGTCAGCTTTAGTTTAGTTTCTGTATAATTTCTTTGTAAATATGAGGAAAAAAAGATATAATTTCAAGTACGAGATTGTAAGAAGTTTCATTATGAGTTTAAATAATAGACGTCTAAAAATATAAGGTTTTCCTGGTTTTTACTGACGAGTTTTTACCTGTTCGTCCCTCAGTATTATAGCTATCTTAAGTTGACTTTAATGATTGGAATGAAAAAAACACTACAACAGTTAGTTATTGTCGTTTCATTTTGTTTATTGTGCAAATAGCC
This sequence comes from Charaxes varanes, assembly GCA_024363005.1. Lineage (NCBI taxonomy): Eukaryota > Metazoa > Arthropoda > Insecta > Lepidoptera > Nymphalidae > Charaxes > Charaxes varanes. The sequence continues at coordinate 2,748,035 of JANCMC010041502.1, forward strand.
TGTACAGGGAAACAATATAGAACTGTGTATAGTTAATGGAATATTGATTAATCAAAAAAGGAACACAAGTTTAGCACGTAACCTACCCAAGTTAGATAGTTCGCACTGCAGTCAATTTCGCCTTGCTGTCGGGGTCAACGTTTCTCGGCCCGTCAACAAATCCGTCGACGAGAATAACCCGTTACACTGCATCGCCTCCAAGCTGATTTCACTCGCGAACGTTGCCTGCTAGACCATTAGACCATTTTATACCTCTACCGGGGGCTTTACGACCAATCAACGATACAGTTCCAATTCTAAAGCCAATATTAGCGCTAAATCGTTCAACAGACTTTAAAATTATTCTTAACGTGAACGTGAACGCGGACTCTGGAAACCAATTACCGTGTATTTCTTGCGAAATCCTACTTTAATCCAATATTTATTACGAAATAAACATAAAATAATTTTACTGTTTCCAGATTCGAGACAGATATATTAATCTGTCTCTTTATTTGGTATGTTTTGACTGTTTCTATATTTTACACGACTAGGCTGTCTATAGGAGTATAAATTGTCACATAGACGGCAGTATTATATTTCTTTCTTATTATATGATTTTAATATTTCCACAGATTGGTGCAAACCGAGACGCGTTCGTTTATTTAATAGCTTTATAATTTATTTCAATTTTTTAAAACAATTAATCATGTAAATTGCAAAATAATGAGTATTATTTTTAATGTCCTAAAAATTGATGCTATTAATGATAATTAATTAAAATAAAAAAATGTATATCGAATGTCTCAATAAAATAAAATAAAATCTATCTTTTAAGGGTTCCGTAGTACTACAGGGACTCTATAGTTTCGCTCTGTCCGTCCGTCAGTCTGTCCGCCGGCCAGGCGACTTAATATTTTCCATTTTGATAGAACATACTAAAAACTCGTTAGGAAAATTATTTTAAACGGAACGAGACAACTTTTGAAGTAACTTAACAGATTATTTATCGTGTAACAGATACGGAAACCTTCTATATATAGGCGTGTCTTGAAACTTTCTTGGCCATTTTATTCATGTTAAAACTAATTTCCTCTAATATCTACATGCTAAGGTGATATTTTGTACATTATACTCGTATTAAAAACCATTAAACTTCTTTGCTTTCACGTCGATTCTTAGGAGAAAATAAAAAAAGTAATAATGTAACCGAAGGGAAACAATATGTTCACACACTCACTCGGTGTTTGTATTAATTTTCTTACATCAACTGTTGATTTTTTATCTCCATGATAGATGTTATCGAGATAAGAATAAGTTGATAATAAGGGACTTACATCTGATACTTTTCTCACTTATGTGATGACATCAAATATCAAGATATTATTATAAGGTACTTACACTAGTTGTTCCACGCGACTTTGTTCGCGTAATGTTCAGATAAACTTACGAGAGCCCTTAATGTTGCCCTATCGCAAAATCCGTAAATACCATCTTTGTACATTCCGCGTTTTTCGAGATTTCTCGTTAGATGATCTTTTGGTTTTATATATACTAAAGATCGCCGACTGGTAGAAATTCGCCCCCCATATAATTTTGCGTACAGCATATTATATTGTTCTCTCAAGGAAAAATAAAATTTGACATTTAATATTAATTAAATAAAATACGGTTGTCACGATTACGCTTTGACATCATCCAGTACATATATGTGTAAATGGTTTATTGGTGTGTATATGGTTTTACTTTAATAATATTGAATTTTAAAAAAATATATGTATTAGCATTCGCACACCTGGCTCAATTTGAACTACCACTATGCCAAATTTCATACTAATCCGTCCGCGCAATTTTCCTAAAATGGTACCTAAAGTTTTCGCATCACGTATTAATATATGGTATAAGGTACCCGGTTCAAACTCCACCGCCGTTGGGGTATTGTCGCACCCACTCCTAATACAAGCTTTTAATTTAAGCTTGAAAATCGGTGTAATGCTGCAACCCGAAAGCTACACCACTGAATCCGCCACCAAAGCACAGCACTACACTGACTTTCTGATGTGCCTTAACGCACGTTTCGCTTCGACACCGAAGCATCATCAGGAGATACACTCTACAAAGGTTTAGGAATAACCTGGTGGCGGATTCGGTGGTGTAGCTTTCGGGATGCAGCATTACACCGCCATCACATACTAATGGTATAGGAATAGTAATATTCCGTTATTTATAATGATATTTTTCTACCTAAAATTTTCTAAGTACCCTCAAATTTTCTTACCTCTAATAGTAATGTATTCTTTTCAGTATCTTGGTAGCGGGTATTGCGGTATTGACGCTACCCAGTTTAACATCTTGGTGGAGTTTGGCCATTGCCTCTGGTAAGTACTAACTATTGGGGAAATCCTATGAGATAAAAAAAATTAACCTCAAGATAATCTTGGAATTAGGACGACTCGACTATAACATTACTTATAAGTCATACTGTTGCCCAGTTCAGTAAAAACCCGTCCCAAGGAGTGCAAACTTACTTTTTCTTACTGCAGCGACAAAATGAAAACTTGTACCATTTTAAATTAATTGCAAATGTAAATGAAAACGCTTGTGTAAATGTCCCTTTTAAAGGTAAACGGTGGTGTCTTCTTAGCGTAGGTAACTGAGTTATACGAAATATTCGAGTGACAAGCAATTTTTTTTAATATATAATCACAACTATATACAATACATATACAACCAGATTCGAGAAATAGAACCCATAACCCTGGAGCGGAAGGCGGGGTTACTGGCAGGCCATATAACAGGCCAGTTAATTTCCCTTATCCGATAAAGAATTTCCTCTTCATATGTATATAGTTCTTCCTCAAAGATTCCAAGAAATGTTAAATATGTACTTAAATCTATTCAGACGCCAAAATCAAAACTCTTTAGTATTGTGTTATATTACTTTTTTAAATACCCAGGCGCCTACGGACTCTGTCTCGGCTGTTGGTTCCTCCTCGTTCCAGTACTACTAGCTGATGCATTCGGTACTGCTCGTATCGCGTCCTCCTACGGTTTGGTACGAATGTTCCAAAGTTTAGCTGCTGTCTCCGTGCCTCCGACAGCGGGTGAGTAATTCTAACTTCCTTAAACTATTATAAATGTCAAAGTAACTTTCCGTTACGTTTTCACACTTAAACCGCTAAAAAGTTTCGATGAATTTCGGTATAGAGACTAGAGTTATGTTTTCATTTTTGAGGACACAGGCTACTTTTTGTCGCGAAAATGAAATATGAAAGTGGTGAAACAGGGGTTCAAAGCCTGTATGAAAGTCGAAGAAAACAAGTTGGGTGATGTCGCGATATAAAGCTAGTCGATATATAAGTACTAATAGTTCGTTAGTAGCGTTTAGTCAAGCGAAGTTAACAACGGAATCAATATTCCAAATGACATGATCGTTGGATGGATGGATGGACGGACGGACGAACGGATGAATGGATGGATGGACGGTCAAACGAATGGATGGATGGATAGAGAGTTTCAAATCGTATGTTGTTCCAGGGTTACTTCGTGACGTCACCGGTGGTTATTCCTGGTGTTTTTACGGCATGGGGTCTTGTATGGTACTTGGCACCATACCAGTTATCGCTTTTCATCTCAGCACGAAGAATGATGATGCCGAGTCGTCAGTGGACTGAATTATATAAAATTAACTAAAGAGTGTCTTGTTCTTCTAATATCGATGGAAAACAATTAATCACTGCTTGAATCCTTGAAGAGAAGATTAAAAAAAATGTTATTAAGCGAATGTTCTTTTTGCAGTAGTAGGTACATAGACACTAATTTAGTCGCAGAAAATTGCAAATTTCACTTAGTATCATTAATGTTGTATCATCTCGTATCATATTCATGTGGTATCATATATTTGGAGGGAATTTATGCAAATATGCCCCCCTCCCCCTGGGTAGTGTTGTATCTGAAGCATTCCTCTTTTTATACATGATTAAAATATTATAATTTAAAACATTAGAGTGTTATGAATAATATTGGTAAACGTATGACGTAAAGAAAAAAAGTATTGTAATGAATTTTAACTTGACGTTATTTTTATGATATTCCCATAATTATTTAAGCAGTGAGAAAATAAACTTACTCACTATAAAAATAAATAACATAAGAAAATTTGAACATTTGAACATAAAAAAATAATAAGAAATAATTTTGTCTTTGGAATTTTTTCTTTATGGTCAAGATATGCGTGGCGTAAAATATTCGTATACTAAACGTAAATATGGATATACGTATTATGCATTTGTTAATAAAATATTTTTTTATACTTAAAAAAAAATGTCTGTAATTAAAATAATTAATTTGTTTATATATATGATAAATAATTTGCTAAGCATATATATTATTCTAAAACACAAGCCTTAGTAGCGAGCTTTATTTCAAAAATATGCATATTCTGTGAAGCTTTAATAAAAATAAAAGCTTGATGAAATTATTTTTATTAAAAAAAAATTATACGTGACAAAGGATCAGTCTGTTAATATTTACTTCTATCAAAGTGAAAGTAATAAACGTGACTCTCCCTCAGAAGTGAACTTCGAAAGTATCAGTTCTAGAAAAACTCCGTTTGTCCCATGCAAAAAAATGACTACTTCTATAAAGTATTTGTAAGATCTTTCCATTCTTATGAATTTTATTAGAGCGTAATCATAATTCGATGTTGTAATTTCATATCAACTTCATTTAAATTATTAATAAATGTAACGGCGCATTCAAATTAGTCTTCATAATTTGCGCGGCTACAGCGCGGTTACGCTATTTTGATTTATAAGCGAGGAGAATAATGTCCGGCGTACCTTTTAAAGTGCAAGTTCGTTCTTAGCGACCGCGAACCGTGATGGCGACCGGCGATCGCGCTTTGGGCGCATTCAACAGTGTTGCCAATTTAACATATTAGGCGAGAATCATGTAGGTAACACCGGTTGCGCGACTGCACTGCTTAGTATGAACATGTACAGAGCACTGAACAAACTTCGCGACGGCGACGCGCGACCGATGGGCGTGGCCAGAACGCCGCGCAATCCGGTCGCTCCTGAAGCAGTGCTGAATGCCGTCATGCAACATGATGTGTGTCCAATATTGCTACCGAGGCTCATGTAAAATATGTTACACTGTAGTTAGAATTTTGCTAAAATTATGTCGCGAGTAATTATATGTCACCTAACATGATTCTCGCACTTGCCAAAAGAATATGTTAACATTTTTTAGAGTCGAATATAACGTCATTTATTATTTTATCAGAAGCTTCATGAAAACATGTTATATTTGACTTAAGATATGTTTAAATCTGGCATAAAATAGTCTAAATTGGCAAAACTCCGCTCGATCCTACGGCGGGCGCGAATCGCAATCGCGTCGTGGTCGCTAGGAACAAACTTTCACCTTCAGTTCGTATGTCGCCTGATGTATATCTTTTCATATTTGTGCATAATTTCTGTCGAGTCTTATCTCGTAATGATGCTTCAGTTTCAGTGCTAATCGCTTATACCAACTCCACAAAAAAACCGGTTTATTTCAATGCAATCTGTTAAAATTGCCTTGTATCAGTGATGTAGCCGCGCAGTATTAGAGCGAAATTATTTGCTCCTTAATTTGAAAGTGCCCTAAATCTTGTGATGTGTTCATGCCTACAGGTATTTACCCATCTCCCTTATAAATGTAAATGATTAAAAAAATGTAAATAAATAAGTTGAAAGCTACCGATTAACGTTGATGAATAAATGTAAACATAGGTGTAAGTTCTAATTTTAAATATACGCAATCCCTTCTATAATGCCGGAGCCAGACATATGTAGCTTCATTTGAATGACCATTTCAATAATCATGTAGTGTGGCCGGGGCTTTGTGTAACTGCTTACTGCACAAAGTTTTTTAAAACTATGTGGACGTCAAGGACAAAAATGTACAAACACTGAGATATGTCTGGCTCCGGTACAACACGGTGCTCTTATAACGCATTAATGTTACAGTATATAATATTATATTATGCGCATTTGGGCTCGTCTCGTACAAGCGCGTAGCACGAGAGTAAACCTACAATGCGTTTTCCTATAATGTCGAATAAACCTACCGTGTTATAGGAGGGACTACAGTAATTTTATAACTGCGTCGTATTCACATTTCTCCATTTTATCTACATTCTTTTATTTCTTAACTAACGATTATATTATTATTATATAAAGTAGCACCTTAGTCTGCGGTACGGAAATTTGTGGATTGAACCAAGTATGTCTGTGTGGAAATGGTTTTGTTTGCTGAATAGGAATACCTAAACCCCATTAGTTTTATAATAATCACTTATTATTTAAACCTAGATATATGACCATTTTGTGCTTTGTAGTCTCTAGTACGATATTATAGCGTTGATTTGCTATGTTATACATTACTTTAAATGTTATACTACTGATTAAGCTTAATAAAATGTCACAATGGAATGACCTTAAGAGGTGGTTTGTTCAAAAGCAAAGGGGTCGTTGTTTGTTGTTCATGTCTATACTGATATAAAGCTGAAGAATTTGTTTGTTGGCTTGAACGCGCTAATCTCAAAAACTACTGGAATCGAGGAAGGCTATATAATATCATCACGCTAAAATTTTTCACCTAATTTTACGCGTATGAAGTCGCGAGTAGCAATTAGTAAGTTATAATTTATTAAATATAAATTTATTTCCACAATCTTTCCTATTGACATAATATTATTATATATATTTAAAATTATTTGAACGATTAATTTGGCTAAGGTGTGTTAATTTTATTTTTCAGACTTTTTTTATTTCATTGTGCATTTCAAATATAACATAGATAAGACTTAACGACGTAAAGACAAACTCTAAGATCAACGTTTATAATGTAGTAGATAGTGTCATTAACCAATATAATGATGGGTATTCAGAAAAATTGTCTTATAACCGATACACACGTATCGATAAATTTTGATGAAAAAACTGTGTAGTAAAATCGACAACAATTTTTCATACGCACGTATCGATGAAACTGCACAGTTTTTTCGCAACGATTTATCGATTCGCGTGTAGCGGCTATTAGACATCGTAGTTTTTTGTTCGAGTCAATTCGTTCAATTTACAGCCTCTTGGTGCGACACATTAATTTTACGGTCATTTTCTTTAACTACAATGTTTGAATTGAAACTAGTCACTGCATTATTTCGCTTATATTTTGTTCATGCGATACTTTCGGTGTCAATGGCGCTAACAGATCTTGTAGATAGTGTTTATTTAGTTTTAGATACGTGGAAATTGAATCTCGTGAAATCCTACCTACCTAGTAGGCTACTTAGGTACTGGCTAGTTAGGTATTGAACAAAAAAGATTTCAGTATAATATTCCTGTATATACAAGATATCAATGTCTATTGTAGTTGCTCTGATTCGTACGAGAGTTAGCGCATAGAAGCTTTTTCAGTGTATTGATTTGAAAATCTAGCGTATACGGCATTGAAAATAGTACAATGCTCGATAAAAAAAAGCGTCGCGTTATAAAAGCGCTGCCGTGTGGCACTTGAAATCCTTGTTCTATTTGAACGTTTATTAAACGCACGTTAAAAAAGCTCTCGTGCGAATTTGGGCTTAGGTACTCGGTCCCCTTTAGAACCCTACTTCACCAAGACGCCATCGCGAATTCGTCGGTTACGTATCCAAAAAATTCATATTAAAATTTAGAACAGGTAACATACTTGGCGACGTCGTCAAATTAGAAACGTAGCCACCATTACTACTGGCTACTTATTTGGCAACAGTAGCCGTCGTCATGGCGTCTTGGTGAGGTAGGAGCCTTAGTTCTTACGCATCCATTGTCGCGTGCATATCATTTTATAATCAATACATTTTCATGTTTTATAAACTGATTGTGCTGTTCCTTGATCGTGTATTATTAATTATAATAAAATAATCAAAGTAGGTAAATAAATTTACTTAAGCAACTTATATTGATGTAATATTAATAAAATTGTGGTAAAATAAATGAGACGGAAAATCTTGAAGGTGTTATTATTTTTTACCATTATAAATGCAGAAGAAACATTGTCGATTTATATGTATATTCAATTAATTTCTCAAAAAACTGGTAAATATTATAGCTGTTACATTAACATTTCAATAAGCTATGTAAGTGACACATCCGATTGAAATATTACATTTTTTGAGCCTAACCATGGAAAACTATAAGGCAGAACTTTTTTTCGTTTCATCATAGAAGGGTTCATTCACAGTAGTCCTTCCACTCCTTCCGTCGGCTGCTGTAGTCAAAGGCATTTTTTTTTTTCAATTAACAATTGTACAATATTTACCAATCTCCCATTTGAAATTTTCAGTCAATACTTATAGGGTTTTAAGTTTGGGCCACATTCTTTGCCAGTGTGTTTCATATAAGACAATGTTAGTAATATGAGCTCTTTTAATTAGGTAAGCTTTTTCTGTGGGCACTTTTTTATGGGCATATCTTACAAGCAAATGGTTTCTCATCGATAGGAGTTCTCATATAATTAGCTAAAGTACAATTCTGAGCACATTTGTACAGGCATATCTGAAAAGCATATTGCTTCCGACTGGTGTGAGTTCTCAAAACAAATAAATTTCAATTAAATCTTTATTTGGGTTATCAGAAAATATTAAAGCTAGAAGAATACTGACAAATTCTGTTTATAGCATGCAATATTATAGGTATTACTTAATTTTAATTAAAATTACATAAATATGAGGGAAAGTTACTAATTTAACAGTTATTTATGAAATAAATTAAAATTAAAGTTTAACTTACTTTAAATTAAAAAAAAAATAGACAACGAAATAAAAGTTGAGAAAAAACTGAAATTTTACATTTGTCACTAATTTTACAATTACAGTAAAATAAATAATACAACTTTTTAAATATAATTTAATATTTAAAAAGTTTTATTAAAAATAAAAATTTTAAATTAAAAAAGTTATGGTAAAAATTAAAATTATCATCAAAATAATCACTTATATAGTATGATTTTTCTATTAAGTACTTAATGAATTTACATTTAAATGTTTAATTTAATTTTATTTTTAATTTAAATTTTTTAATACATATTGTTGTAAATAATTGTCGACAAGAGGTTCATTGCAGAGAAAACTATTTGTGAATTGAGCAGTTTTGGTTGGTGGGTGTAGTATTTCAAACAAAAAGAAACATAATGGAATTGATATTTTGGTGATTTCAGAGACAGTCGATAATATTTTGACATAATTATTTCAACACTTTTATTTCTATCTTTTTATCTCATTTTCATGCAATTTGCGTATTCTTTAGTACAGAAATACATTGGATTTCGTCATTTAAAAAAAATCCTACGTCTCCTTTTTTTTAAGATGTTTAATGTGCAAATTTGCAATTAATTATTATAGTTTTTTGCATTTAAAATAAATTTAATAATACTTTTAAAATCAATTTTATCGAATGGGCAGTTTTACACTTTGCCAAACTGCATCAATTTGAAAGGTAAATTATCCATGCCTGAGGAAAGTGTTTCTAATTATGTATTTAGTAAGAAGTAGCTTATAATTTCCAAGCTCAGTGAAGTGAGCGAAGATCTTAAAAATTTTAATGTCACATTAAGCAGAAAACCCTTTAGTTTACACTCGAAATCAATACACGGGTCACGGGATTAAAGTGCTCTTAATTAATGATTATGGAGCTCAATTAATTATGTATTACGCTATCGCCTGAGGGTAAATATCGATTAGACAGACTCGTGCCCAAAATCATCGTGTGCTCTTTCAAGTTATTTATAAATGCTGAAAATTGTCAGCAAATGCACGCTTAATTATAAACTGACCTAACTGAAAAAGCTGATTTTTTCGGAAATCACAAAAAACGTTTTATTTACGACTTATTACGTCTATAATTCAATAAAACCCTTTCTCTGGTGCGAGAATTACGCCTTTAGTATCAGTTTTAGATTTATTGCATGACAGGAATAACAACAGGAGCCTGCCATATCAACATGCGCTGCAAAACTTCCTTACCGAGTATCCTGGAACAGTCTGTGGCACCAACCAAAGAACCTTACTCATTTCCTCGAAATATAAATGAGCCTTATTTAATCTTGTATTATAAAAACACGGCATTATTAGATCCTTCGCATTATAAATGTCAGTTAAAAATAGATGTTGTCATTTACCTTGTTTTCTTTAAATCTATTTTGTGTTCCAGGTAATTTGTATTGTCTCTTTCAATTCCACCTCCTGGAGAAGGCAACAATGGCCTACGGAAATTGTAATTAGTCTGACTAAAATACTGTCCTGGTTAATTAGTATTAAAATATAGAAAACAATCTTGTAAAGTTTTTGACACTGGTCACTAATGTTTAAAAAAAAGACGTTGTGCTTTATTCTCATTTAAAATTTTGAAGCACTCAAGTAAAAAAATATTTATAAAACAATGTCGTGAAACTGAGCGTAAAAGTATTAAGCTTTGAGCGGCTTAAACTTTTGAGCAACGAGCTTAAACTCTATAACCCGTCCTCAGTGTTAGTATTGAAAATCGTTTACAGTACAAAAATACTTGAGATAATTTGTTGTTAAAATAATCGAAAATACATTTATAATTTACTAGCTGTGCCCTCGACTTCGCTCGTTTAAAATAAGCTAAAAAATAGATTAAATTTGATCGTGATGATAATATATGTAGCCTATAGTCCTTGATAAATGGGCTATCTAACCCAGGAATAATTTTTCAAATTGGACTAGTAGGTCCTGAGATTAGAGCGTTCAAGCAAACAAACAAGCAAACTCTTCAGGTTTATATATTAGCATAGATAGAGATATAGTTAACAACCTTAGTTCATAATTTGCAAATAATTTCCTGCCTTGCACAAAGTATCTTGTGGATTAGTCGCGAAACTTTCATAAAAGGCTATTCTCCCTTTTTTGGAATTATCCTATCTATCCGTCGCATTTTTAGGTTCCTTTATGTGTAAACTAAAGATAGTTTATAGCAGCAGTCGGTAATGCATGTCTCGCAGACCACATCTTGCCCACGACCTCTCTCTTTGTGGCCCGCAGCTGTTATGAATTTTTTTCTAAAATAAATAATAGTTAGTTAATAACCTCACACGTTTGTAAATCTTTGTCATATTATACTGAACTTTAGCATTTTAATATCCCTTACAATGATAAATAATTAGACACTTAATTTCAAGCAATTATTTTACACTCGTGGCCCGCCTACATGTAATTTCTTAACAATGCGGCCCGCCAGCAGCAAATTTTTTAACAATGTGGCCCTTGCCTGCCAAAAGGCTGCCGATCTCTGGTTTATAGCCCCACAAGTAAAATCATGACAAAAATAGTTGTTAAAAATATAATCTGCTTTTAATTTGCATTGTTACTCGATTATTTGCCTCGCTGGAGTGACAAGTAATTTATACAATCAATTTATATTCAACCCCCCAGGGACGGGAACAAAGACTCTGCGGATATTACGATTGGTCATGACAGATAATGTAATTAACGACTAATGTTTTAAAATAAAGTAACGGTTATTTTTTCTTCCTTCCTGAATCGATTTTACAGTTGAATATTACATCGGTAAGATTATAATCGAATCGAAAATTGCATCATCAGCTTTATCTATCTGGCAAAACCATGGCTCCTGCTTAAAGCCACATTTTTTGCCATGTTAACTTTTTAGTTTTCTAACTGAACTTGATGAGTTCTATTAGGGGTCATCCATAAATTAAGTCACAGGAATTTTACGATTTTTAACCCCCTCCCCCCTCCTTGTCACAGATTGTCATACTTTCTATACTCCCTCCCCAGAGCAGAGATATCAGAAAATACAATAATAGACAATTGACAGAGGCCCCCTCGATTTGTGGGGTTAAATTTTGTTAACGAAGTATTTTTCCGAAAATGGGTGCCTTAAGTCGTTGGAATTTTGAAAAAATTTTGATGTCAAATGAAAAGGGCGACAGAATAAATTGGTTTAGCAGTTCTTGGTAAAGGCTCAGACACCAGGAACCTGTCGATTTTGGTCGATAAAAATATTTGGTAGTTGACCTATTTCATGTCTTACTTAAACAAATTATTAGCTAAAAAAGTTCCGGCTCCGCGTGGGTTCTGAAGGTCTCCAGGTGTTGGCAAAGGTATATTTTTATTTGTTTGTAAATAAAAATTTGGGGTCGTCACTAAAGATCCCCAAACTTGGGGATTTTAATTTTATTGTCTAGAAGAACAAAGTACTAAAAACCTTCTTTTGTTCGTAGCTCCTCGAGTTTTGGTCGCAGACAGGTGGCAGAGGTGTCAGGGCGCTCAGGACGCACCTTCCTGTCGATTCCGACTTGCGGCGCCTCCCGAGCGCGCCTGGTTCCAATACCACGTGCCACGTGGTTTTGAGGAATTTAAGTTCTAACTCCGAGGATCTTTGTCCAAAAATTTCCTAATTTAGACAGGGACTACTCGTCGGTGGGACACTTCTTTCTACAGTCCAAAAAGTAGGGGTTGCACGATTCAATTTCGCGTTGCACGCATCAATAGGTTAAAAAATTTTAAAATTTTCGGTTTTTTGGGCATAAATTGCCCAAAAATTGACCGACGTCACTGAACTTTTCACTATTCGATTTGTCACTGTAAGGCGCACAAAATGACGTATCACTCTATATTGTATGACAAAATTTCAGATTTTTGGTAATTAAAATGTACGGAGCGCTCTAAAATCGTGGCGTTCGCAACTGCGGACTGTGTAGTAATACTCCCTAGTCTAGAATTAGATCCCCACTGCTTATTATGACTGATGTATATGAGGTGCCAATGCCATCTTCTTGTCCCTTGATGGTAAGCGATGAGTTGGTATGGTCCGTTATAAATTGTTGACATTTCGTTTTCATTGTTTTCTTCGATATACGTACCGTTTGTATATACTGGTCCTTTCGGATCTTCAGGTAAGTTACGATTGTTCATAACTACATAAATATTTTCCTCTTTTGATAGGAATATTAGTATTTTCTATCAAATATTTTCTGTTTGATTTACATTTCTTGTATTTAAAACCAACAGATTTTAAAAGTTTATGCAAGTAGTTTCGAATTCCATTGAAACCAAGGTCTTTACTTAGCCATAGCAAGTATTTTTTTAAGTGTAGAGGCTTCCATATCGATACCTCTGGATGTCTCTTTGAAAATCTGTGTCGAATAGTTTTATGAAATCCGCCCTAAGCTGCGCCTGAGTGTTCCTAATATAATTCAATATTTCTGTCTTGATTTTCGCAAACATGTCGACTAATATCTAGCTAAAGAGCGAACGAAAATATAGCAATTGTTTATCTTCTCCTTTCCAAATCATTATACGGTGAGAATAAAAACTAGTAGCAGATACAGTTTTAAGCAGTTGTTTCATTCTAGAATCACATTGGGTTACAATCCATTCATCATCGCCGTAGCGAAACAGAAGTAGGCAATTTTAGCAGCAGCGCAGTTTAAAAACTAGTCACGAAGTACCTTTTCGTCTGAAGCTTTAAACAGTCATTTCGGAATGTCGTTCGTTAGAGCAGTCGCCGTTTCGTTAGCTTCATAGGTTTATCCAGTTTTTTCTGCTATACCTGTATAGGTAGGTTTGAATGATAATATTGCCCATAAAATGACTTGGTAAAGGGTTTGGATGTCTGAATTTTGGTTTTCCTCTCTCCAGTACAAACTTGCAATTTTGGTAGGATTATGTAACAAAAAATTTTGCATAAATGTATGCTATGAAATTCAGTAAGATTATTCGCAATTATTGATGTTGAAGAAAGACTATTCTTGTAGTGCTTTCAAGTAATTTTGATTCTGTTGCATCATTGTTCGTTCCTTTTAGCAGTAAATACCCGGTAGTTAAGTACCAGTACAGTTAACCTAATAAGAAATAATTGCATTACAATAGGTATAATTTTTTTGTAGAAATTAAAATAATAGAAAATTTTCTAGTATATTAAAAGTGATCGTTATGGAGACCAGCAATACCATGAAATTTTGTCATTATAAATTGCAGGTACATACATTTAGTACATATGGTGTATAAATACTGACTGGACCAAATGGTGGTTCTAACGGTGAATAAAAAAAATACAAGACATGACTTAACTTTCTGGGCAGCTTAAACGACTTTTTTAAAAGCAGAAAACCTTTATTTATGATAGGTCTTTATAGCTAGGAAGTTGTTACAAGACTGACTTGATCTACGAACTAATTCTATACGTTGACATTTGATATCTTACGACTAAAGCAATTTGGCGGAAAGGAAGGGTTCCTTACGATAATATAACTCATGGAACAATATTTTTTATTAGTATTAAAAAAATGTAAAATTCCTGGAAATTTTATGACTTAAAAACGATGTTGCCTACCATGATAATTTTAAACGTCGCCCCGAAGCCAATTAGATCACGTGAAAACGGAATCGACTGATGTGTTCGCCTCTACTAGCGGACATGTATTTTTTCCATTGGTAGGCGTACGTAGTGAAGAATATCCTGTAATTATTTTTACCGTTGCTTATGATACAGGCTGTATAAACTTGCTTTAGGCGTAAAATAAATCCATGTTAATGCATCATACAATGATATCATGCAAGTTAAATTTTACGCCTTATAATTTATAGTCTTCAATGATTTATAGTCTTGATTTTGAGCACCCTTAACGTAATTCTTATTTAAATATGAATTTTAATCTTCTTATATGTAAATTTTAACATGACTTTTTTTTAATTATGTTTATGATATCGTCTACTCATTTCATTATATATTTATATAATTAAGGCAATTAAAGTTTGCTCATTCAATTAGAATTAATTCCTTGCCTGCCTTAAAGTTCGAGATAATAATGTTTTTTTTTACTTCTTTTCATATTCTGCAGTCAGCAGAACTGAATATTTTAACATTCCATAGATTCACCGTGCGGTGCAGGTCCATAGCGTTGCAGAGATAGGAACCCTATAAGTGTCTGGAAAGTGGCCACTAACTCACTTGCACTGCCATTATTCCCTCCCCTGCCTCGCCCAATTTAGTATGATCCTACTAGTACGACTTTAGATGTTCTTTCTAATAAATAACTCCTAATAGGTCTTTACAGGGCTTTTTAGTAGGTTGTAGAATTTTTCTGGTATACCCCACGCGCCCAGTTTTGCTGCGTATTAACTGATTTTTTAACCATTTTTGGTGAGCTTATTCATTAGTTCAATGTACTTATTTTAATCAGGTAACCTTGATTGATGTCGGTTTGCCATTCTACAAAGACCACTTGTTTTAGTATGTTTGAATAATGTTTTAAACCAGAGGTCGGCAAGGATCTCATCATTAAAAAATGAGATGAATAGAAGAATTTGGCGGGCCACGCTTGTGAAAAATTTACTTAGAAATAGGTGCCTAGTTATCTATCTATGTAGTTAGTCATTAAAAGGAATATTAAAAAGGCTATAAATTTTAGTATAGTTGACCAAGAAATTGGTTTACCACGCTAAGGTCGAATGACGTTTGCACGTCAATTAGTTAAAAGGCTCATTTTTGCTTGTTATGCATTACGTTAATTTCTAACAATAACCCCTAGCAAAATTTTCTTTAACTACCACCTGTCATCCAAAATGATAAAGCACTTTCTTCGAGGACTATACATATTGTGTTCGGTTATTTAAATTTTAGTACATCATGACTAAACTTTGCACTCGTTTCATAGAATTATTATTTATTAATAAGAATAAGACTTCCATTTACAAATCAGGGCCACAAGGGGTCGCGAGCCACATGAAGCTCGCGTGTGCCGCGAGACACGTGTTGCTCACCTCCCTTTTAAACCATAATTAAGGTACAGCCTTAAATCTTTGCACCTGGCAAAAATGATTTCATCGCACTTTGTAATTAAATTAATTAATGAAATAATTTCATTAAAATTAATTACTTAATTAATAATTTTTTTTAAGGTCATACAGATATATGGAAAAAATATACAGTTATAAGTTTTAAAAAGGCTTTATTTTTAACATAATGTAGAAAACATATAAAAGATAACATTTAAAAATTAATAAAAACATTTTGTTAAACTGTGAACAGCACACTGAAAATATCCATCAATATTACACCTCTAATATATCGTTTATTTAAAAGAAACATTTGGCCAAATTTTGAAAGCTAAAATTTTCTGACTTTATTAGGCTCAAATTGGATATACATACTTGTTTGAGATAAGTTTCTACACAAAATAATAATGTATGTTAGAAGAGATGTGGCTCAGGCGCAAGTTCAGATGACCGACTGCCATCTGACGTCATCTCCGAAACCGCCATCTTTACGATCTCACGACTTATTTCACTCAGTGACATTAATCGGGGCTCACTGTTCTACGTGAACTCTCCGAAACAAGGAGGATATTCGAAAATCGGTGTTAGGAAGGGTCATTCATCTATAACACGGTCGCGGTAAGAACTGCTTAACCTAGCCGACTCAAGCGGACCACTGATCAATCTACGACCTTATTAGAGAAACCATTATCATATAAATTTAAAACCTGACCATGCCATTTTTTGATATTTTGGTGCTTGAATTTGTACAGGATTCATATACTTTATAAGCTTTTTAGGAAAATTTACATTATTGATCAGTATTTTAGGACAGGTTTTACTTTTTTAGGTTTTAACAGTCATTAAGTTAATTTAAACTAACATTTTTTTTAAATTAAGTAACTATTTATTAACATTCAAAGACTTGTAAAAGTATTTTTGAATAAAGCTTCTTTTGAAATTGAAAGTATTGAGAAATGTATAATATACAAGCGGACCCGGCAGAGGTTACCTTGCGATTTACGGACAGACGAAAGGTCTATAACTAACCCCATCTATTGGGAGTATATCGAAGATGCGACCAACTCTGCATTTTTTTATAATAAAAAATTCCTTTAAATAAAAATATTCCTTTGAGATTTCCTTTCTTTATTTTCTTTAATCCTTTCCTAGAATAATGCAAATAAAACAGAACAGACGGGAGCCAAAGAAGCCCTGTCATTTTTGAGTTTTACCAAGAAACATACCTACAAAGAAGGTATGTTGCTTGCTGTAGTGGGCTTGCTATAGGTGATTGGAGCATACGGCAGCAACGACAATTGGCTGTTTGGAGTCACGTCATTTGTCACGTAATTGATTAATATTTTTAAAATATTAAACAATTTGACATATTTTAGTAATTTCACTTGATTTCTATTATACTTAAACCTGTGTCAACTATCCGGATGAAATATTTATTACGATTTCTTTTAGTCGAAACTACCCTGCTGAAGACATTTTCACGAGAAAATCGTTAATATTTCTTTACCAGGGTCCGCTTAGATTGCGAAGGATTTGGCTGTTACTACTAATTTTATTTTGACTTAAATTTTCAGAGTCTATCTTATATTTCAAAGTTAGTGGATATTAACGAAACTATATTAAAGCGAATCTCTCTCTCTCTTTCCCTCTCTCTCGCTGCTTATAAATGCTACATTGTTGCCTCGGGAACTTTGCTGAAACTGATGCAAACTTTATCTTTGGTGGAGGCATGGGACCTCTATGCTACTGACGAATATGAAATTTATTACTCTCCAATGGCCATGTTACAATATGGAAATTCACCCAATACATTTAAAATTTTCTAAGCAAAACACCTAACCTCAAAACTATGAACGTATTGGGTGAATTGTGAACGAACGAGATGCAATAATTGTATATTAACTATATTCTTAGTGACTGTATTGTCTTATTAAGAATAAATATCTTTAAACCTAACCGAAACCTAACATTGTATGCACGTTAAATCATAAAATATCCGATTACATTTTAAGTCTAAGTTAAGTTAATAATACAAGCAGATACGTTTAAACGTCCTTTACCTGCGAATTTAAGAACTATTTCGATATCTCCATTCAATACTCAGATACGGCTATTGTTGTTTTTTTGTAACTAAAATAAGTTTTTTAGTTGGAAAGACATAAATAATAAAATAACATTTCAATATCACTAACTACCTTATTAACTATTATTAAAATACACAATAAGTATAATTATACTGCTGTACTTTTTTTTCGTAAATATGGACGAAAAACATCCTTCGTTAATCCGATATGACTCGATGTAAAAACTTAACCAAAGCAACCTCTTATATGGGTATTAAAGTAATAACATATTAAAGAGCGAAGTTTCATCAGAAAATATTCTTTCAAAGCAAATAAACACGTTTAACTTCGTACACGAAGTTCTTCAAAGTCGGAAATGTTCCGGCGGAAGTTTGTTTTCTTAAAATATATTTCCTCATCGACTCAAGAGGATCGGATATGGGATATAACGAGACAGGTAAAACTCAACATTGTATTTATAATAAAATATAAATATTAATAGGACTATATGACACGCGGGCGTCTGTTCCTAAGGTGGACAACTTAATGCCTGTGTTATAGGTAACAGCCGCCTGTTATACACAATTTTTTTTTTTAGGAATATGGATAATAATACATACATATGGATGAATACACCCAGACTCGAGGTGGGAATCGAACCCACGACCCCCGGAACACAAGGCAGGTTCACTGCCCATTGCGCCAACGGGCCAGCCAATTATTTTTTTTTAATATTTTTTAGATCTTTGCTTGTCAATAACTCTATCAAAGAGAATTTCAACTGTCATCGAGCGTCAGTATCACCTAGAAAACCTACTCCAAAGCATATGCCCCTTTTTATCTACTTCTTTTTTTTATTGGTTAAGCGGGCAAACGAGCAAACGGATAACCGAGATCAGGTGATCAGCGTCGCCCATGGACACCTATAGCACTAGAGGAGCTGGTAGTGCGTTACCGGCTTCCAAGGAATTTATTCGTGTCACAAAGAGAGCCTGGACTAGCCTCATTTCTCTTCGATGACATAAAGATGACTAAGGACCTTTAAGTGAATGCTATCTTCTATGTAGACTGGCCCATTGGCGCAGTTGGTAGTAACCCTGCCTTCCGCTCCAGAGGTCTTGGGTTTGATTCTCGCCTCGAGTCTGGCTGTATTACCTTGTATTACCTATTATATGTATGTATATATGTCAAAAAAAAATTGAGTATTGCTGGCGTCAGTTACCACAATCACAGTCAGTTAGAGACAGGCATTAAGTTGTTTACCTTAGGAACAGAGGTCCATGCGTCATATAACCTTATGTTTGTACGTAAATACACATCTTAAGCGATATTCATACCATGTTATATATATAACTTAATAATAAACGCTTAAAGTAGTAATAAATCTCCCTTATAATAGTGATTTCAAACGGAACGACAGCGGTTGTTAAAGCGGCAAACGCGCCAGTTCATTACAATAGGGCGTGACTGGATTAAGAAAATATCTCTTTTAAGGCGGCCGTCTTAATTGGCTGGTTAATTAGATCTTTATTTGGTGATAAATTGCCTGTACGAAAGGCTGTTTTATTGCTTGTTGAAAAATCGATTGCTCGCTTACAATTGTTTCGGTAAATAGCTTCAACTACATTGGTCCAGATACTTTGAAATTCATAGGAAACATATTTCATATGTATTTGACTGGCCCGTTGGCGCAGTGGGCAGTGACCATGCCTTCCGCTCCGGGAGTCGTGGGTTTGATTCCCGCGTCGAGTCTATATGTACGTATTTATATATCGCACATCTAGATCTAAAGGGGGTTAACTCAAAAATCGGCCAAATTGAGTTAAGCACACCATCGCATTCTCTCTGTCGAACCACGCTCTATCATGCACCTTGACACCTTGGTCGATTAAGTGTCTCCACTGATCCCTGTTTTCCGCAAGCCTCTCCCAATTGCCATGCTCGATATTGAAGAAAGACAGGACGAAGCATAGGCAGGCCGTTGTTCCGGTTTAAGGACTGCATCAAGCGTGACCTACAATATAATGTCTCATAAAAAACAGAATCAAAACTCATAACATAAAGAAAACATATATGTTTTGTAACTTCTCATCAGCATTGGTACTGAAAGATGTATATCGCAGCAATGCCGGATATAAAAGTAATCAAGGGAACCAAAGATGCGCACTATTTGTATTACAGCAGTTTAGTGGGGGAATCTGAAAATATGCCTGAGGCGCTGCAGAAACGGGGCAGCACCTACGATATTCTGAGTGCGTTGTAACGTACGTTAGGTTCACTGTAGCTTCTCTTGGTGAAGTTAGACCACAAGCTGCAAGTGTACATAGTTCTGCAATACGTTATAAACAGTGTAAATTTGAATTTTTCTGAGCACTTTGCAAACCTGCTAACAAGCTAACTCGCTAAAGTTATTTTAACTCGAATTAAGTTAAATTAAATACAATCGTAAGAATGCGTCAAATGATAATACAATATTTCGCACTTAAGAATTGAAGTACCGAAATCCAAACTGATGTTTTCTTGTAGATACACAAAAGGATGTAATTGAGAAAAGGATTTAAAATTAAATATGAAACAAATATGTTAATAGTGAATTCCTTTCCATCCTTTTCGGATTGAGTTACAAGGATTTTTTAATGATTAACTGAAATAATATGAGTAGGCCTTTTAACAAAGTCACAGTAATTCTGAATACGCCATCTATAATTACAAATGTTCCGACGATTTTTGAAGTAAAACTTCTTTACGCACTCTGGAGAGTGAACTGGCGAATGCGTGCCGAGAACGTTACGGAAGTGCATCATCGAGCGAGGTTGAAAACGGAAGTTAAGAAGTAGATAGCCGTTCAACCAAATTGCCTCTTTACATTTTAGTAAAGAATTAGACTTTGTACTTTTCAACTTAACTACTTTTGTCGATTATTTCCGATTTTTATCGTTTTTTACCGCCTTTATCGACTTTTATTGACTATTACCGACTTTTGTGGACTTGATTGACATTTAGCGACCTTTATCGACTTTTATTGACATTTACCGACTCTAATACCTACATATAGATGGAACTAAAGAAGTTTTACATCAGTCGTCTGGCCTCAACTACGTTGGTTTATTTTTTGTTACGTGCTAGTTTACTTCCACTATTGTACATCGCGAGACATCTTGAAGTTTGACTTACTGACCCTTGAAAATACAAAGAATTTCTTTCACATCTCTCTAGGATCAGCGACTTTATATATTTCTGAGACAAAAGAAAGGAGCATACTTAATACTTACATTTCAAAGGCTTTAAACGCATGCTTGGATTCTATAATAGAACAGCCTCCTTAATACAAATTCTTAAAATATCTGCCATGTAACATCAGTTGGAGGTTTTACTTTACACGTCATTTTGTAGTTTTAATTCAAAAATTCCAATACAAATGGATAAAGTATCCAGTGCTGTCCAATTGTAAACTTTATCTTTAGTCTGGTATGGTATATAATGATTTAGCAGTGTCATGACGCCGTGAGGGCCTATACTTGTCGTTGTAAACATCAGATGTGTCAGGTCCCTTGAGAAGGGTCCTGATCTAAGGTCGTGTTTGTTAATTATTATTTACTAGCGTCCCATATATTGAAGTAGATTCGAAGAGGGTCCAACCTTCTTAATTGCTTAAGTCAACGGCTGGTACCCTTTTTATTGGCATACATATATAAACATTCAATATGCGTTAGAGTATTTGTACAAATTCTAGGAAAAAAAAAACTTATAGAAATAACCTATTAATAATCAATTATTATTCAAAAATCGTAAAGAAACACATAAAATTAACCTTTTTTTATTACTATGAAAACTTTAATGCATATATAGAAGTATTTAATTCAAATTTTGGAGTAATTCCTTATGAATTTCAGTTCCTTTTCCACAGTGGAACTATGAATCTCAATTTTTGTTTCTAAGTAGTGTAAACGCATTTCGTACGAACCGAAAGAATTTGAGATTTATTGTTTGAATGCCAAAATGCTGACTAAATTTTACATGTTTTAAAAGCGCACCACGAGTTTCTTTCGATAGAGTTTTTCATTTAGTAGAACATGAGTCAAATTCATCATGTTTCCTTTCCATTCATCTTTTTCATAGAGATATTGGATTTTAGGCGAAACAAATATACACACGTACATTTATTTTAAAACACACAGGCACCTATTACTTGTTCCTTCTATTGCCATACGATAATTAGTTTGACAATAAACACCGCTCGTGTAATTTCGAATTAATGAGCAATTAGTGGAATCCTTTGTAATGTCCACAGTCGAACCAAACATCAAGGATCAAAGAGACGTCATTTTCAACCTCCGGTATTGAATTTGTATGGACGTAATTGCTAAAATATATAACGTGAAATGTGTACAGACACGTGCATGTTGAACACTTTGATATTGACGGCTTGTTTTATTTGCTTGTGTAAGATTACGAATTATTTTATTATTATGAGACTGTGAACTACTTTAAAAGAGTTTAGTAACTTAAGAATTACACTGGAGTAAGTACATATGTATTAACTGGAAAAAGTACGGATACAGTGGTATATTGAATTAATATAATTTTCCCGTTTTTGGTAAGAAATATATATATATTTTAATAAATATAGGACTATATGGTACGCGAAAACATGTTTCTGAGGTAGACAACTTAATGCCTGTGTCATAGGTAATAAACGCATGTTATACACAAATATTTTTTTGTAGAAATACATACATACATATAGTTAATACACCCAGACACAAGTCGGGTATCGAACTCACGAGCCCGGAGCGGAAGGCAGGGTTAATGCCCACTGCGCCAAAGGTTGAGTCTTAAATAATATATAATAATATGAAATATTGAATTCAAATTCAAGAGATATTTAATAAAGCTGTGAACTTTATTTTTAAATACTATTTATTTGCAATTCACCTAGATCTGTCTGTTTATCTCAGTGGTGATTCATGTCACAATAGAGCCTGCTTCCTGTTAATAATACGCGCTCTCACGTCAGGCGTCGGCGTCGCGGCGCCGTACATTTGCATAGCGTGTCGCGGCCCACTCTAATGTGTTTTATGGGCGAGGTAAAGTGAAGAAGCTTGTTATCGACAGTTGGGTGTTGCACAGTGACTACACCAATACATCATTGATAGACATTTTTCTACAAGCATGTTGCAAAAACTCTTAGCTTAACCAGTGGCTGGCTTTGGAGTCGAACGCTAGGTTGATAGGTAGGTGATCATCGACCTTCTCCGCATTTCGAAAGACACGTAAAATAGTGGGACCCGATAAATGTCACTGACTGATATTAGTCGTGAGATGAACTTCCACAGATTATAGGGGTTACAGGGATGACGTTGGACGGCAGTCGGTCATCTTAACTTAAAGTCAGCCTAACAGCTACATCGTTTGCTATTAAAGCGAACCCTGTAACTCGACTGGGATAACGCTAAAAAGATGGTGGGAAACACTACCTTGACTGGCTCAGCCAATATTGCAATACAGGAAGTCGATTTATTGAGCAACGATTAGTTTCGCGGTCACTTACTGATACTGAAAGCTGAATTTCACTACAGGACGTAACATAAGAACTAGCAATTTACCCTTATAACCTGAATGTATTAGAAGCTATAATTAAATATAAAAACGAACACCTATTTCCTTTGGTCACAGCATAACTCCTGAATGGCTTGACAAATTCACTAATTCTTTTTTTATTGTGTTTCTTATTGTCAAGAGAAGGTTCTTAAGTAAGAAAAAATCAAGAATGCGCGGAATGTTAAAAAAAAAGTGAAAGAAGAAAGGAAACGTGAACTGATACGGGAAATTGAACGGAGATGGAAATGGAACGAAACTGTAATAATATTATAGGCTTATAGAATGTAGATAACCCACCTTAATAATTATTTTATTTTTATTTATACTGTTTTGAAAAATACCTCTGAAAACATTTATACAATTAGACACATAACAAAAAATAAATCAGTGAAGTCTAAGTTGATTCGAGTTTTTATCTTCGCACTGCAGATAAATTTTTAAAATTCTTAAGCTTATGTCTGCTCGTATTTACTAATTCTTACTTTTGAGTGTAAGTGATGCTAGAAAAAAAATTATACAGTAAGATTGTAAAAGAAAAGTCATATCTAAGTAAATAGCGTCATATTGCAATTTTATTTGTAGGTTTCAAACTAATAAAGCACCAGGGCGCATGGGAGATGAGTCCTAGGTAATGAAGCGTTCTAGGGAGGGAGGCGGGTGGAGGAGTAACCACTCTAATTATAAAAGAAAATCGCGTGGGTGAGGTAAATTAATCCTTCATTTTGTTCCTATGGCGGTTTTCAATTATTTTTTCTTAGTAGAAACTCGTATAGCTCATGTTAGTATATCAACTACAATATCCCAGCAAGGAACAATTTCATGTAAAATGATGCTACGACGAGACTGTATGGGTTGCACTGTGAAAAAGTTATAAGATCTCTTTTAGAGTCACGACTCTAACTCTACGCGCCCTAACTCTATACACTTACTTCACTGACTCTACTTTATACCTTACCATAGTCAAAATATGTGGCTTAGCCGTTTCGTTGCCTTCACATGAGCGTAAGGTGAAAAATGTTTTGTTCTCATATATTTTTCAACTATACAATAGTTCTTGTAGTAACAATACAGCCACGCCACATAATTTGATTAATGTGTTTAGTCAGTGAAGTTAGGACGTATAGAGTCACGTGGCAGAATCACGTGGCGGAGTCACTAATGTCGTCCAGATTCCTTTATAGGTTCAGTGGTAGTAAGAGTGGATTGAAATGCATAAGGACATCATGGTTCGATATCAAATCTCGTTTGGCAAGCGTCACACCTACTCCTAGCATAAATTTTACGCTTATTTGGTGGAAAACGGTAGCATTCATAGCGTTAATTTAAAGAATTATAAAAATTTGGTTTATTAGTTTTAGTTTTCAAGCCATTTAATAAAAGCAAGGCAGGTAAGTAGATACACAGATCTGGTCTTCTATTAAGCTTATAGTCTTTGTGAAAAGGTAAGAGGAAAATCCATGCCCAGATCCTTCTTTAATCCAAAAAAAAATAGAAAAAATATTTGGCAGTAGTGAAACCTCGCGCCACGTACATCGCGATGCCGACAAAGACTCCCCGAAAGAGCCTGGAACTTGTGATCCAGAGGCAGGTTTGAGGAAGTCATTCACCTTGCTTACCAAATATGCTTTGCTACGCGTTTTTGGTTTGATACTGTAGAAAACAAAACCTCTATACTTATGTTAATGACAATATTAACATTACCACAGGAGATAATCCTACAAAGTTTATCAGAGACATCGATCTCTTTGACTATTTTAGTCACGTTATTCCTATAAATGTTGTAGTCAGCTTTGAATACAATTTAATCTTTATAGCATTTTTGTTGACTGAGTTGTAACCGCAGAGAGAGAGGCACAGATTTATTTCCGGTGAATTAAACGCTTCGATATTGGTGTTTATTGCCGCTACCGCAGGCTTTTAATGGACCATTCGTGTCTCATAATCCTCACTAGCATGGACTGTGTACATACTTACATTAACGTTAAGCTTTTAATATGTTATCTAACGTTTTATATTGATGGTAGACTCGATCAGAGATTACTTAACGTCACACGTTACTAGAAGTAAAGTTACTCGGTTAATTCTCATGGTTTCCTCTAACTTTAAAGCTTGTGTTGGGAGTAAATACAACAATAGTAGGTAGATGTGACAAGGGGCCATATATCTTAACAGTGTATAGGTCACTAGAGACACCCTTATTTCACTATCATCTGGGGTCACGGTACTGATGATCATGACGAGGCAAGTGAAGTGCGAGGGCATAACCTAATTATCTTTTCTCGATACGCTTCATCGTTTCTAGACCTGGCTGTTTTTCTTTTATATAATAAGGTGGAAACTGGCAGGCGATTTACTAAAGTCATTACCTACGCCCATGGACAACCGCAACACCAGGGGGCTCTCAGATTTTTAATGAAGATGTTTTGTTACTACAAGATATTTTTTTTTCTGGTATAACTGAAATGTAAGAAACAGTAACTAAATTTGGCCAAACCACATATTTTGACTAAGGTGTAGGGACAGTGAAGTTACTAGGTGTAGAGAAAGGGCGTGTAGAGTTAGAAGCATTTTACATAATACTTATTATTGGTGAGTAATCGTAAAAAAAAATGTTTTTTATGATCAAGCTATTACATCTTGTTCTAAAACTTTCGCATATCCTTTTTTTAATTAAAATTAACTACAACTACTCAAATGTGAAAACATAGTAACCCACTTTAGCTAACCCACTATTTCTCAAAGGAATTTTAACGTAAGGAACTTCTTTCAAGTTTACAGTTAGAAATTTCTAAGTTACACTTTTCTAGAGCAAGGAAACTTTCCCAATTAGATTTAGCTTACGTAAACTGCTTGTTAAAGTTATAAAAAGAAAAAAAAACGTAGCGAAAAGCGTTGTCTAGTTTATGCATATATATTGTTAAGAATCACTATGAACAAATTTTGTTGCACTTTATATAATTATTTTTGGAAAAGATTTTAAGCCCATATAGTATGGGAAAACATAATATTTCTTGTTTCTAATATAGAGCTGCGTGTCTGAGGAAGTACGTGCGCTTTATGAAAAATCGGGCAAATAGTATTTTTAATTGCCTTTACATTAAGTGAAAATAAATTAATACGATTACGGGCCTATTTCGTCCTTTTGAGGTCGAGATATCTCCGACTATCAAGGTTAGAATAATTTAATTACGATACATATTATATAAATCTGCACCCTGCTGCTAGGATGAGGAAAACTTCCTAATAACGCTCAGAAGGTCCCGCATTCCTTAACGAGTAGCGTGTACACACACACACACACAGGCAGACATATATAAAATGGTCTCAATATTACACGCAGGGATATATAAGATAAAACCCTTTATCCACTATCTCGTGTAATGTGTACCGCACTTAAATATAAAGCTTAGATAAGAGCTACTTACACGACACGATTTTGTACTCTTCTCTCCTATAATTCTACATATTTTTGATATAATAATCTTTCTTTCTTAAAAAAACCGACTTCAAATTGTCAGAATGGGATTATTAAAATGGGGACGTATGTTCCCGTATGGGAAGCGTTAGCTTTCAAAAAAAAAAAATCATCAAAATCGGTTCACCCAGTCAAAATTTCTGAGGTTCAAAAACTGACTTAAAAAAAACTGGACAGAACTGTAAGTCGTTAAGGAGTTTCACTGATAATCATATTCGACTACGACAAGAAATATTTGACTGTAAAGACGTTACTGGAGGTGATTCAATTATCTGAAAGGTCTATAAAGATTCGGCCAAGTATGGGTCCCAAAATCAGAACATAACCAGACACTCATCACGCTACTCTTAAATACGCACATCCTTTCCAATAAAAAAATAATTATCGAAATTTGTTGGCGTGATATTGAGTTATTTGGCAATTTCTCGCGCACATACTTAATGCATTTTAAGACTTACATATATACTTTTCTCATTGAAGTCATTGCAAGAACAGGACTAAATTGATATAAGACCACAAGGGAAGCTCCACCCAGTCAAAAAATTTGAGGTAACAAACATAAAGATAAATACAGTCAAATTGAGAATCTCCTCCTTTTCTGAAGCCGGTTCAAAAGGCGAAATCAGACAGACAATTCGCTTGATTACTGTAATCAGTAGAAATTTTACTGTAATCAGTTGAAACAATATTTCAATATTTATACAAAACACTTCACGTACTGTTAATTCGAAGAAAATTTATTTCTCTACGAGGTATTAATTGAGCTAAAAATCTATACCAATATATAAAGCTGAAGAGTTTGTTTACTTAAACGCGCTAATCTCGGGAACTACTCCGATCCGATTTGAAAAATTCTTTCAGTGCTAGATAGATCATTTATCGAGGAAGGCTATCGGCTATATATCGTCACGCTAAAATTGAATCTAATATTTTTTCCCTAATTTTACCCGGACGAAGTCGCGGGCACAACTAGTATACTATGTGACATGTTTTAAAAGAATACCATCTTTTCTACCAAGAAGATGAGTTCTTGAAATGACAGAAACTATGATAGTGTTGTGTTTGTATAAGTTAAGATGCCATAATTCTTTGGGGGGAGGAATATGGGATTGTGTATTTATATACTTGCCATAGGATGGGTTGTATGATTGTTTGTTGCTTACATACAAATAAAAAATCGACCGTGCTTTAGACTCGACAACTGAAGCAAATTTTTTTTAGTCTGATCACGCTTTCCGTAACGGTCTATAGAAACGCATTTACCATCTTACGTTCCAAGTCAAGCGTCCGTAAAGGAGTTTTACTTCAAAAACTTGGCTAACCCTTTTTTAAAGTGAAGCGCGTGCGTGATGATTTTGCCCATCAAAAACATGTCAATCTTTCCAGGCAAAGGAGATACTGACCAACGAGTCAAACGTGCAGGAGGTAAAATGCCCGGTGACAGTATGCGGCGACGTGCACGGTCAGTTCCACGACCTGATGGAACTGTTCCGCATCGGAGGCCGGTCGCCCGACACCAACTACCTGTTCATGGGCGACTACGTCGACCGTGGCTACTACAGTGTGGAGACCGTCACATTGCTCGTTGCACTAAAGGTAAACTCCTTTTTTTTTTTACGCAAGTACAAAATTAAGGCAAAGGTCTCATTAGAACTAATTAATTAGAGGTAGCGCCTGCAGTTGAATTGGGCCGGCGCATCCGAGTTCCAGTACCTCTTCCTCACATAAGATCGGCGTCAAGTGGCGGCAATGCTGTCACATCAAGTAATACTTTTGTCATCGCGTAGACATCAGGCAGCTCTTAATCCATGAATACATTTAAAGTTAGACAATATTTTTATATAAAATGATGCATTCGTCCATACAAGGTCGTCTGGAATAGATTCGTGGAAGTAGATGCACTTTTTATTTTCGTTTGTGTTTCTGTAATTTATGTGAATTCTTGTTTTTAATAGTATGCAATAAGGCAACATTATATAAAATAATACTCTCGTTTGACTGGTTTTTAGTTAGGTTGTATGCTAGATAATAGATTTCTAGCCGTCACGTAAAAACAAAAACTTCTATCGAGTTAATACATTACTGTATGCGTAGATACTGTTAACGACCGTCTAAAGTTATGTATCTATCTCTTGAGAAGTGTACTATTTTTCTGAATCTACGAGTAAGTTAATTAATTTAGTTAAAGTTGGCGCCACGCTTTCAGTCCTTTTGTCCAGGGCGTCCGAGTACCAGTACCTCTTTCTCACATAAGATCGGTATGAAGTGGCGGCAATGTTGTCACGTCAAGTGATGGTATTGTTTTCGCGTTTCTTTTTCGGTTTGTGACAGTTCCCGGTGGCCCGTAGGCGGCTCCTTGGAGTGCAGTTGTCTTTGGGCATCGGTAGTCACTTAGACGAACCGCTTGCCCTTTTGCGTCTTGTAATATAATAAAAAAGTTCCCTATATCTTTTTTGGTACACCTTACAACGTGTTTACAAAATCACACCATGATCTGTGTAGTAGTTAACGAGTGAAAACGTAATAAACAAAGAAAAAAACAACCTCTCATTCGTGATTTTGATATTAGTTACAATTTTCCTGCTAATTTATTATGGGAAACCTGTATTTCATTAGTCTTTGATCTATATTTGTACGAAACCTTTGATCTTTTGTTCCGTTTGGCCATAAAGTTTGTTCTTTTTTTTTCTACCGACGGGCATTTCGCTTTACACAATATTGATGATCCAAAAATAGATTGTTGATCATAGTCTTCGAAGTGATAATGTTAATCGATATGTTTGTTGGCTATTTAGAGGTAAACATGTGATAAAGATGCTGTGTAGCGGTTTTTTGTATCGTATAAAATTGAACTAAGTGAAGTTATTTGAAAATTCGGATGGGTTTTATTTATAGATAAATATTAATGCCGTTATAGATATGAGTTATAATTATTCGGAGAATTTCTGCCGTCATTAATGATGCCATTGGGTTTTCTGGATTTGCCTTCCTTAATACTATCTTGCTATTAATTGCTAAGACAAGCTTGTTCCTGGTAAAATTATATACGATATAGCACGTGCCCTTTTTCGGTTGCTTTTCAACTCTATGTATATGGATCTTGCCCCTTTCCTTTGAAAAATTCGAGCAATTTAAGAGTCCTAAAGTGGATTTTCATATTAGTTTAGCTGTCGATGGTATATTACACGTGTATATATCGGTCTATGTTTGAGTAGATTTATATTTGACTGGCCCGTTGGCGCAGTGGGCAGTGACCCTGCCTTCTGCTCCGGGGGTCGTCGTGGATTCGATTACCAACACGAGTCTGGGTGTATTATCCAACGTCCACTGCTGGACATAGGCCTCCTCCATTGATTTCCACGAATGGCGATGTTGTGCCGCTTGTAACCAGCGACATGCTGTGACCCAGACTAGCTGGTCAGTCCACCTGGTGGGGGGACGTACTGCCTGTCGTTTT
Source organism: Charaxes varanes (assembly GCA_024363005.1). Lineage (NCBI taxonomy): Eukaryota > Metazoa > Arthropoda > Insecta > Lepidoptera > Nymphalidae > Charaxes > Charaxes varanes. The sequence goes on from JANCMC010041502.1 coordinate 2,778,460, forward strand.
CCCAGACGTGGTCGTCTGGGAAAACGAAAGGCATAACTATCGGTAATATCTATATTCTATACTAATATATAGAGCTGAAGAGTTTGTTTGTTTGCTTGAACGCGCTAATCTCAGGAGCCACTGGTCCAAATTGAAAAATTCTTTCAGTATCGTCACGCTTAAATTAAATGTGGGGTGTAAAACACATCGTACCGCAAACTTTGTGATAAAGCTACATTTAATGTCCTAAATAAAATCACAAAAACCGTTAATCTCGGAAATGAGAAGTTACAGATATTGCCATCCTCATCCCAATTCTTGAGCGCGCAATGTATCGTGAACATTGGGGAAGCAATCGTCAACAAAATGTTGACGCGCAAATCAAGTCAACGACCCGCGCCGCCCTACCCCCGTTACGTACTTTTAAGTTTTATTTACATTGCGGCTTGATGTAAAAATATTGAAAAAATTTGTTTCTGACTTAAAATCGCATTGGGACAGATAGTAATAATGATATTATGCAGTATTTAGTTAAAAAAATTCTAAAAAAATGGACATTTAAAGAAAAAGTCGACGAAAATTTTCACCACTGGCGAGTCTAGAATCGTGTACTGAACCCATGAGATGCGTATTCGGTACGATGTCTTTTACGCCCTGTACATGTATTTTACCTAATTTTACGTGGATGAAGACGCGGGCACAGCTAGTCTAATATAATTTATTGAGGAGGTCGCACAATTCATAACGCGGCTGGGTGATAGATGGGTGGTCAATTCTAGCACGTGTTTTCAAATATCGGTCGTCCTCCTCCAAAACACGTGGTCACCCATCCATCAACCGGCCGCGGTGAGAACTGCTTAACCTAGCGATCGACTCAAATACCGACCGCTGGTAAAATAAAGATGTACAGGACTATATGAGTCACTGACGTCTGTTCCTAAGGTAGACAACTTAATGCCTCTGTTATAGGTAACTGACGCCTGTTAAACACAAATATTTTTATTAGACATATATAAATACATACATATGGATAATATAACCAGTCTCGAGGCGGGAATCGAACCCTCGTCCCCGGAACGGAAGATTTACTGCCCATTGCGTCAACGGGCCAGCAATTTTTTAATCTAGATTAAACTACGACCTCCTCAATACCATTCAATACATTTTTATAATACCGGAGCCAGACAGAGCTCAAAGGGTTTGTATATTTTTGTCCTTGAAGTCTACAAAGTTCTACAAAACTTTGCGCAGTTACACGAAGTCCCCGACCACGCTACATGATCATTGAAATGATCATTCAAACAAAGCTATGTCTGGCTCTGGCATTACACAAAGTCCTTGGCCACACTGCATGATCATTTAAACGATCATTCGTACAAAGCTATGTCTGGCTCCGGCATTACACAAAGTGCCTGGCCACACTGCATGAACTTTGAAATGATCAATCAAACAAAGCTATGTCTGGCTCCGGCATTACACAAAGTCCTTGGCCACACTGCATGATCACTTAAACGATCATTCGTACAAAGTTATGTCTGGCTCCGGCATTACACAAAGTCCTTGGTCACACTGCATGATCATTCAAACAAAGCTATGTCTGGCTCCGGCATTACACAAAGTCCCTGGCCTCACTGCATGATCATTTAAACAAAGCTACGTCTGGTGCCGGCATAAGAGAGACAATTTTTCAGGGTTCACACGGCCGTGTTAAATACGCGATCTTCGGTTTGGTCGCTTACGGACTATCCTGCATGGATAAGGACGTGCCAGGAGTGTACGTCAACGTGCCAAATGTGTATCCGTGGATAGACCGGCGGATGAGGGCAGAGGGATACGGAAACAGCTCGTATGTTTACTAAAACTGCGTCATCGGCGCCTTACGGTGGCAGTGCAGTCATGGAGTAGTGTTTCAGCTTTAGGCAAATAGAAATTGTGTAAGGAGATTGATTTTAATAAAACAACTTTGTGTGCTCTCTCTATTTGTTGAGAATAAAATTTGTTTTATTTATTTTTATTATTCCTTAGCGGACACGACAGACGTTGTCCTGCCCAATGGTTGGATTACTTACTATTTGCTACATTCGATCCTATATTATTGTCCGCATTCCCGTTTCTTTTTCCTTTCTCGTTCCATAATGGTTCACTATTTTGGCGTTAATGGCTTAAATATAAAAGATATATGGTGTCGTGACCTTCTTGTAAAACTATTTAAGATGAACATTTCTTTCATACGCTATATACGTGTAACTCTAACGGTTTTTGCAGCGCACGCCAGAATAGCTCGCAGATGCAAGATTTTTCTCCTACTTACTTGACATTTATCGTTATATTTTGGACAATTCACACAATATCTTTATAATTTATAGCCCATGTGTTATTCTGATGTATAAACTATATTATTTTAAAGTTTAATTAAAATCCATCCAGTAGTTTTTCCGTGACAGAGCGTCAAACGTACATCCTTACATCCATTGTGTACAAACTTTCGCGTTTATGCTTAGTGGGATTCATTTTATCGATTGGGAAAATATGTATAGTTCGAACTCCGCTGGACTATCATCAGTCACTAATTTCATTGGCTAGGTAGAGAATCTATACTAATATATAAAGCTGAAGAGTTTGTTTGTTTGCTTGAACGCGCTAATCTCTGGAACTACTGGTCCGATTTGACAAATTCTGTCAGTGTTAGATAGCCCATTTATCGAGGAAGGCTATTATAGGCTATATATCATCACACTAAAATCGAATCTACTTTCTTACCCATCTTTACGCGGACGAAGTTGCAGACACAGCTAGTATTAGATATACTGTAAGACTTCCTAATAAATTCTTGAAAAATATAGGATATCTTTCAAAATGTTCATAAGTTCTTTTCTATTAAATCTTTTGAAATAAATCGAAATAGATTCGATTATCTGATCTGTGACTTAAATTTTTTTTGTATATGGCTTACTTAAATATAGATTGTACGGGATGCTGACGAAGTATAGAGTGGCTAACCTTATGTTCTCCATTGGTAAGCGGTGTTTCTTCAGGGGGACCTCGGATTGCCACCGCCCACGGGGATAGCAACACGTGGCACTGAGCGATCGTCACCTGTAACAATCGATTTATTTAAGCACGCTGCGTGGAGTTTTAGGAGAAAAAAAATAGATGAAATATTGATTGGTAAATTTCTTTTGAAATATCCAATATTGTTCCGAATCAAAGGATTTCGAGAAAAACCCCTTCCCCTTTTTTTAAAGACTGGGAAGGCATTTGTAAATACAAGTGTCTTGCTACAATTACACAATCAAGATATATGTACTCCTATTAATGAGTAAATATTTATTTTCATATTACTTTCTTAATAAACCAATACTATTATTTATGAGAAAACGTTTGACAACTAGCCTTTGTCGCTGAAAGTGTAATCCTTTGAAGTTCCGAAGAGGAGTGCAGATATAGAGCTTCACCTCGCTTCGAGAAGCATAAGCTTGAAATGCCACTGAAACAAAGGTACCATTATAATCAATTTATGTCTAAGAATATAAGAAAACGAATATACATTATATTAATTCTTAGTCAGTTCAACTTATAACTAAATTCATTACTTCATTTATAGTTTAATAAAAAATCCTAATATGGGCGTAAGTTACAACAAATACAGGATAAGGTTGTACTTTCTTTAATTTTTCCACACTATATTGTATGAGACTGTTAACCTACTTAAGGGTGTCCTAAATGTAATCAATTAAGTCTAGTTTCTATAGGGGATTTGAACTCAAGATCTTCTTAACATGTTGGAAAAAATACTTTTACGCTCCAAAGATCTTTTTAATTAAGAGACTAGTAATTGAAAATAACAGTCCTCGTTTTAGTACTTGTCGGACTTCTCGATTACACTAAGCTCGCGTTGCCCTAAGATATTATCTCACTTTTTCAGATGATTGGTTCTGTATGCGGGAGGAAATCGAAAAAAAGAAGGTAGACTGCAAGACCGTGCCCGCGTTTTCACACCGTAGTGGCAAGAATGACGATGGGATTATATGGTTTTTGGTCAGTTGAATCCAGACATAAGCTTCCGTTGATCCTTGTGTGGTATCCGTACTGGGATTTCCCACGAAAAAAAACATATCAACTCACTTGATGTCCTCCTTGCGCACGGCCGCAGCGTTCAACTGCCGTCTCAGGTCGGGGGACAGCACGAGGCAGTCGCCCAAATTGGTGAGGCATAACAGACACCACTCGCGGTGCCGCTCAGCGCCACTGCCGCCACATTCGAACCAGGCAAACGCCGTGCGTCGCACCTAGGGAATGGGAGTCAATATGATTGATAACTTTTATTCAGAAATATCTTTGATAACAGTAACGCGAGCAAAACCGCGGACATTTAATAGAGAAGAGGAAAGTAATAAATAATCAGTTAGTACATACCCTGGCACCCTCGTGCGCGGTCAGCTTGTACTTGTTGTGTGGCTTCAGTGCCGGCAGCGTGAACACCTTGAACTGTTCCTCTGAAGTGATCACCACGCGGTGCGTGCCGCTCTCCGGCAACGGGGACACTCCGCGCTCCACCTGCAAATGTGGTTTCTTTAAAACCCCCCCAAGAGCCTGCGCGCGCGCACACACACACACACACACGCGGACACGAATAATTTCACTTATAATAGACTATTAATTTTTTGATTCAAATTCTTCTCATGCAACGCTCGTGAGCCACTGAGGTATCCGACAGAACACCAGCGCTCCAGACTATGACGGCAGAATTAACTCTGAGTTGGGACCTTTTTGCCACCTAGGCGAACTTATGTACAAATAGATTTAACAATTGCCAATGCTAGTATTAAGGTGGCACATAGATCTTTTTTTTATCAATTTCTCAAAATTTCATATCAATTTCTCAAAAGCTGCTAGCGCATCTTTAAGCCTTCTGTAGTAATTCCAAAACGGGTGGTATTTTTGCTCCTAGATAACTGAACTGTTATCAAGCCATAAAATTCGCTTCGCGACTCTTCTTGGCGGGCCACTAACGTGGCCCCAGATATGTGCTTTTAATTTTAACAAAAGGTAAGCAACTAAAAAAGTTATAACCCTTCAATGGCTTAGATGCCTGCTGCCTGCTCGTTTGCCCCTTGTGACATAAAAAAGGCGATTGCTATCCGATCGCCTTGGTCCCTCTCAAGGATAAAAATGTACAAACAGTTTAAGCTATGCTGGCTTTGTTATTAGATATACTGACCGAGTGCCGTCTGACGTCACAGCGATCGGCTCAAATGCTGACTACTGACTAGTGACAAGACGCCCTCAAAGAGGTGGACTTTTGTGGAAGTAAACGGAGAGAAATCTTTTGGTAAAATAAAAGCTCAAACTCAAATGTGTCTGCATCAGCGCCAGCGCCGACGCATGGCGATGGTTTACTTCTCACATACCACATCATGCGTAAAGTTTGATTTTACTCCCCACAAATTTTCAGGTTAAATATGAAAATCGGCTCTTAAAGAGCAAAGTTCAAAAATATTACGATAATGTACAGTTGAAACTTTATGATAAAGTTTAAGTATTAAAAAAAATTTCAAGTGGGTGTCAAGACATACGTACTTTGACGTAGACGTCGTCTATAGCTTCAAAAGTTATCATCCGATCTCGCTCAAAATACTCTAATGATATTTTAGCATGTTCTATCAACATGGAAAATTTCATGATTTCAAATCTCTACGTCTAATACCGGAGCCAGGCGTAGCTCAAAGTGTTTGTACATTTTTGTCCTTGAATACTACAAAGTTCTACAAAACTTTGCGCAGCTGCACAAAGTCCCCGACCACACTACATGATCATTGAAATGATCATTCAAATAAAACTATGTCTGGCGCCGGCATAATAGTTTGGAAATCATAGGGGGGACCACCTTGCGAGAGCGAAACTATAATATATAACTTCCTTGTAGGAATACGAAAGTCTTAAAAAAGTAGGGGTAAAGTAAAAAATATTATTAATAAGTAAAAATGGCAACCCTAGCTACTCACATGTATATATGATTTAACTTTCACCGCGACCGCCATTACAGGATCAACTTTAAAACCCAATATTCTTATAAGTATGTTGTATGTTCTCTTACATAAGATACAAAAAAAATCAAAAATTTGTACTGATCAGTCTAAATGAAGGATGGTCCCTGAGGAGGGGATTTTCTTATCATTTGGTGTGTTCTCTTTCATGTACCATGAAATTTTTTATCATTTTTGCCTGAGACCCATAGACCTGCATCTACACATCTCTTCATGTAGTAAACAGCTTCTAGTTTTAACATTTTAGCAATAGTAGCCTTTAGCATTAGAACATCTTGGAAGTCAAAGCATTTTTTCTATTCATCGAGTAATTCTTCATACACTTCATCTGGATTCAGTCCACAAGGACCAAGCCTGGCCTTCCTTTCATCTTCTTCTTCCTCGCGAATTGCTTTTTAAGTCAGACTTTCCCTCAGTTTACTTTAACTACAGTAAACATTTTATCTATAATATAAATCAAATTGCAACTATTTCTGTAATTTTATATATAAATTGGATATATTTTTAACGGATTTGGAGGACGTTTTTAAGCTTTAAATAAACATAATTTGTATTTAAATTACCTAAGCATGTTGCGACTATATGGTCTTCTACAAATAGTTGCCAAAGACCATGTAGGCAGAGGAAGAGGTGGAGCGAAGACTTGGACGTCTTTACGGGAAAGGAGTGGATTGGGATGGCTCAGGAGAGAGGAGAGTGGTTTAGGAGGGGTGAGGCCTTTGCCCAGCAGTGTGACATTACAGGCTAATATAAAAAAGTGTGTAAGCTTTCAAGTGTCACATTTCATTATCAAGTATGTTTAATGCCATTTTTGTTAGGGTTTTAATAAATAAACCGTCGTGTATAAATGGGTTATCAAAGAACTCGTGAACGTATGGAAGACTTTCACTGAAGAAAGTCGGAATAAGTTCCTGTTCTATTACGAACAATGCACTTTCACTTGTGGCAACGGATTTAATAGTTTATCTCTATTCTTGTACGAGTTAGATATTATGTCATATTAGATATCATAAGTTATATGGAGAAGAAAATATAATTAAAAAATTATTATTCACTTATTTATTTCATTTGCAGAAAAAGTTAGATTACTTTGCATAAATCTGCCTAAAAAGACTATCTGTCGAAGACTAATTTTAAGGATAAAAACCGCTTGGAGTTCAGTCGTTCCAACTTTGTAATTTATAGTTAACATGGTATTAAACTTTTTTTGTAAGAACTATTTTTAAGAGTGGCTTACGAGTTTCTTGCTGATTCCTTTCGTGGCTCGAATAATACAAATCAGCGGTAGCTTTTAAAATATTTTGATAATTTGTAATTGGTGAAAGTCTACTTGAATAATATTCTTTTTAAAATATAATAACAAATTATTAATTCAGCCATATTGTCTGCAATTTCTAAAATCATATATTCTATTGGAATTGGATTGGAATTTCCTTTGGAGTAAACAATCCCCTTTTGAGTAAAGGGTTGGTTAGATTTGATTTGAGAAAATTTGTAAAACTATATTAGTACAACTAAACCTATGTAGTCTGCATCCTAATATTAAGAAGTTAGTTTAATCAAAACTGAGGGAGCTTTTTTTTTAAAATAAATTATAAACAGAAAACATTACTGACCATAAATCCCGAATTTTTATTTGAGTTAGATTATCTCCCTTTTAAAGTAATACCTTAGTTTATAATTTTTGACTGGCCCGTTGACGCAGTTGAAAGTAACCCTGCCCTCCGCTCCGGGGCTTGTGAGTTCGATTCCCGAGGCAGCTAAACGGAAAGCCGTCATTAAGAGTAGAAACTTCTATTGTCTGTTGGCACGCCAGAATTGCTGGCGGGCTTTCATAAGTTCTGGAACTGCGTTTACAGCCAGCAGACCTATTAAAACTTGATTACAATTTACGTATCAAATTCGTTCGACCACAAGCATTTCCATAAACTTATATAAATCGACTGCCTAGAAAGATTTTCTTAGTAATAAATTCGACGACTATAAAGAGCAAGGAAAAAAATTATTGTAAAAATCTATATATAATTATATAATATGAGTTCAAACAACCAACACTGATATCGTTATGTTGCTTTTCTGTGCTTGTTAAGGATTTCTAGAAAATAGCACCTGGTTCGTTTTAAAATTTGTTTCAAACTAGTATATAACTAATAAACTGGTAAGTGTGTTTTCTTATAAGAAAAGGAGCGCATACTTTTTTAAAATAGCTATTAAATATGTATATTAAATATATATCCTTTTTTAAAGTATTCAAACAATTGATAAACTCTACTGCATTAGGGTGACGTCACGTGTTAAAGGGCAAATCCTACCAGGCATCCAGAAACTATTCAGAGATCTAAATTCAACAGACATTTAACTATTGTGAACTCTATATGCAAACGCTTAAACCTTAAAATCACTTGTCCAAACTCCAGAAAGATACTGCACTGAGGCGTTGAGAATGTAATTCCATTTCACGCCTATAGATATTAAGACATATTTTCGGCTACCCCCAATCGCCTCGTTCACAGTCGCTGAACCAATGAACCCCGTTCCTTTATTTTGTAATAAAGAGGATTTCAACTCTAATACCTATTTCATAAAGTTGTTTTTAGATTTAAAATATTTAGAAGAGTTTTATTGCATTCGAGGGGATGAACTGGAAATGTACTTGTGCGAAAGAGATAAACAGAGAAACGTGATTGAATGAGAAATAACAAAAATAATACTTGATTTACGTTCACCTCCCGTCAAAAATGAGTAGAAAATATTTTCGGGCCCGTAATTTTGCTTATCAATATTTTACATAGGTACTCCAATCCTCTCTTAAACGCCTGTCTCCTTTAAATTAGTACCGTTTAATTAAGGTATAATGTCCCTGTGGCTAAAACGGGTACGTCCTAACGAGCGAGGGAGTGTATTCGATCCCCAGATTAAGTACCTCTGATATTTTATGTACTAGATCTTTTGGAAATTGTTATATTTCATCACAGGTATGTAGTTTAAAGCATATTTCTAAATGCCTTTCCCGAGGGAGGGGTTGTTTTAAACATAGGTAATCTAATACAAAGTCAACATGGAGCTTACAAATTTACTGGTTTTATTAATCTGGGTAAGATTAATTATCATCATCATTTCAGCCTGGGGACGTTCACCGCAGGAAAAAGGCCTCCTCCATCCAATCTCCACGAATGGTGATGTGCCGCTTGCCGCTTGGTTCCATCACTTTCCTGCGATCCTAACAAGATCGTCAGTCCACCTGGTAAGAGGGCGTACCGCCTTCCTCTTCCCAGTACGTGGTCGCGGCTCAAGGACCTCCAACCCCCAGGGATTGACAGATCTTCAGGCCATGTGACCTGCTCATGGCCACTTCAACTTGCGCATTTTGAGTGCGAAGTCGGTCACCTGCGTATCTCCTCATTTCTTCGAGAAAGCGGCCGCATCGAAAATGGACATGGATGAGTCCTGACGGGAGTGTAAAAAACGAGGTAGATTTCATATTAACAAATAGGCGTAAGATTAAAAAAAACAACACAATTTTATTTAGTTCATATTACATTGTTCTTTCAGTCTATAGACGTTTATAGCTAGAAAAGGCTCTCCTTAATTGATTTACATATATGCACCATATGTTGGTGCAACGAAATCTGTAAAAAATGTTACCGTGGGAACTAAATTGAAAGTTACGTCACTCTTGTGGTATGAGTACTAGGATAGCATCAAATGATTGAAGTTAACTTTGCACATGAAAGCTGTTGTATGGAATAAAAATCCTAGGGATGTGTAGGCTAAAAACACGTGTCTATTGTGGCAAAAGTACCAAGGCACCATGAGTAAGCTAGAGCTCACCTGCAAAGGAAATTACACATTAGGGGTATTCCCTATTTCGTCTTAGTAAAGTATCAACATCTCAACAGTTTTATAACGCATATTAATGTTATTTTAGCTGAACTAAAAGTTAGAAATGTAATAAAATTAAAAAAAAAGAACGGTGTATGCTAAAATTACTCATAATATATGTGTATCGTTTTTAAGTGTGTAAACCCAAATAAATTGGTGAAATTAATTTAATTACATATTTTTTAGTTCATTATTTTATTATAAGTGTATTATTGTCGTTTATGCAGTGTATTAAGTTTAACTATATCTTAACCATATAAAATATTTAACTTTTGATCGAATGTTGATTATCAGGAGGTTTACGTGGTATAATTTTTAGTATCTAGAATTCTAGAATATTTAAAAGTTAATATGGCGGTCGCACAGATGCCATCTATATTTTTTAAGTTGCACAAAGTCACATAAATTTCGTTATGTAGAGACGCCATCTTACGAAATTTATATTTTGATTAAAGCAAAGAATATCCTTCAGACAAAGGTCAGGGACGCAGCCATGACAAGGGTAACCGTTTGCACGTAAATTAGTTAAAGGCTATTTCTGCTTGTTATGCATTATGTTAATTTCTAACAAGAACCTTAAAAAAGTTCTTTAACTAGAAGCTGTCATCCAAAATGGTAAAGCACTTTCTTGGTAGACTATACAATGTAGCATACGGCTAGACTGTCATACTAAAAGCTAAGCTTACTAGGGTTCCTAGCGTAATATAATTCGAGCCCAAAATAAATTCTGTCGGCTATTCTTTGTTTTCATAATTTTATAATAATAATAATTAATTTCAGGTCAAGAGTCGGATACAGAAGGCAGTATTGCTTGAGACGGTACGTGAGGAAGTTTCTCAATCTGGAGCAGCCCTAACCACCGGTTGCTTGGGTCCTTGCCTCGTCTCCGGCGGTCGTCTATTTTTTATGTATTTTTAAATGTTTGTATTTTTATATTAATATATAAAAATATATTTAGAGTAAGAAATTTAAATAAATGATAGTCATAATTAATTATCATTGAAACGGTAAGATTTTATACCATTTACACACAAAAATATTGAAGCAATATATATTTACGAGTAAGTCTACAGAAATGCATGTGTTGAAATACCTAATTTGTACATATAAAAGCGAAAGGTGACCTAACACGAAATCTCGCAAACTCCGGGACGTCTAACGAAGAAATTTGTCTAAAGATAACGTCTAAAGATGAAATTTGTCAAGTAATTAGTTTAGTTAGTTATATTTTCTTGATAGGGCCAGTTTAAGGAAGTCTATGAGCAATTTTAATTTATATTTAGAAACAACTAGTAGTGGTATATAAAAACAAATAGATAAGCTTGGTACGTAAACTACAAACTTGTAATATACATAGAACTTGAAGGGCCAGGTAAGTATTAATATTGGGGTAATCTGCAAAAACAGTAATCCTTCCGCTGTACATCGGTTTTCGCCAGACTTTGTGACGCCGACGTCAGTGTAGACGAAATTACTGATCGGCGTATAAGATCCAGGTGCCCAGGGGTGTCGCTCGACACTTTTGCACTCAAAACTTAAATGTCAAAAGTTTCTAAAACCTTTGTTTTATATGTTAGCCTGTTGTGTCCCACTGCTGGGCAAAGGCCTCCTCCTTCTTAATCCACCTTCCTCTATCCTGGGCCAATCTCATCTATAACTTCCCCGCAAAGGTATCCAAATCATCGTGCCATCTCTTCCTCGGCGGCTATTGGAGGGCATCCAGGAAGTCGCAATATTGGCGAACCTTTGCGGGTCCATTCGAGCCATATATATAATATAATATTATTATAATATAATAATATATAGAAGAAATATGTACACACATTATTGTGAACACAATTATGTGTGCCATATACCTCTATTATACCTACGTTTACTTGATAAACAAGTCGGTTCCTGGTATCGATTATTGCTCTGTGTACTCCCGAACAAATTAAGCGAGTTGTAAGTCATGCAAACCGCATTGAACAGTATAATCGTAAGGGCTAGTACTCACAGTATATTTATTTGAAATCGACAGTCCCTGGTAAAATAATATACAGACAAACACAGGGACGTCTGTTCCTAAGGTAGACAACTCAATGCCTTTGCTATAGATAACAGACGCCTATTATACACAAACCTTTTTTATAAAAAGATATAAATACATACACATAATACACCTAGACTCGAGACGAGAATCGAACCAACAACCCCGGAGCAATTCAGCATAGAGGCAGTAAAAAAATAGAATTCTTCACATTAAAATGACGTTTTATTCATATGCACAAGCACTTTTGAATTATCAAATATTTTAAAAGCTATCACTGGCTCGTAAAAGTTGAACCACGAGAAGAGTCAGCAAGAAACTGGATAAAATTAATTCATACATAAAAGAAATACAAAGCTGGGGTGACTCCAAGCAGTTGCATCTTTAATATAGACTTCAACTGTATAATACGCTTTGCTAATAAGCATTTTTTAATATGTCTTAAATTATTTTAGGGGAATATAATTAGTACCTAGATATTAGACTTTATGAATAATTTAACGAATAAACTTTAATTGAATGAATTTTTTTATTAATCACTTTTCTGTGCCAAATTTGCGAGTTGTGTGCGTTGTATTGGAGTTCTCATCTTGGTAGCGAGTTTTACTGGTGATTTTTACACGTGATCTGTTCTTCTATACTAATACATAAAGTTTGTTTGTTTGTTTGTTTGTTTGCTTGAACGCGCTAATCTCAGGAACTACTGGTCCGATTTCAAAAATTCTTTCCGTGTAAGATATTTATCAAGGAAGGCTATATACAAGCACGCTAAACTTTTTCTATAATTTTACGCGGCCGAAGTCGCGTGGAACAACTAGAATTGTATATAATAACGTACGCATCTTCTTGTAACAAGCCGTTATCCGGTTCAGTACCAGGTTCCGTTTAAGTTACAGAGAATGTGGTTGTGGGGCGAGCTTAGATGACCGAATGCCGTCTGATTTCATCCCCTGATCCCCCACAATCTCTACAATCTCACGATTAATATAACTCAATGAAATTATTCGGGATCCACTGTTTTATATACCTTCCGAAAAAAGGAGGTCAGATATTTGAAAAATTTGTGTTAGAAAGTGTCGCCAATCTGTGGCCGAAACGCGGTAGTTTACCTAGCGTCTCGGTCTAAATTAGATTTTTTAGAAATTAATAAAGATAAAAAAATAAAAATATTAGAAATAATAAAAATAACAATTTACAAATAATTAAAAATTTAACAAAACAACCGTCTTCGAATTGTGAAAACTGGACCAAATAGAAATGGGAACACGCAGCAAGCACCAGCTTTCTAAACAATTCAACCAAAAAAAGAATCATCAATTCACCCAGCCGAAAGAGGTAGAAAACAGAGCTTCATTGGAATGATCATTTCAATGGTCAGTTCAGTGTGGCCGGGGACTTTGTGGAGCTGTGCAAAGACAAAAATGTAAAAACATTTTGAGCTATGTCTAGCTCCGGCATAACAATAACAATATTTTATGCACACCGAATAAAATTACTATTTAAAATTTATTCACCTCTTTAAAATTTATGCATTCTTATTCGCACAAACGATGCTGGAAAATGGAATTCAGTCCAACGTAATTTGTTCCCGAAGGATCCGGGAATTTATTTTACGATTATCGCCTGAATATCCATTCGAGAAGAGTTAGTAAATACCTCATTTACCCTCTTAACAAACGGGCGTTGAAGGCCCATAAAGTATATTCATCAATGAGACGTTTTACCGAGATAGATGTTAACAGATACTAGCTGTTTTCCGACACTTTGTCTGCGTAAAATTAAAATTGCAAGTTAACTATAAACTACCTCCCTGCTAAATTTCATCATTGTACGTCCCGCGGTTTTCGAGATTTCTTTATAGGTGACCTTTGGGTTTCAAATACATATATAGTTTGCGGGAACAAGAGGGATTCTTCACGAATTCTTTTTAACCTAACGACTGTTTAATTGAATTTTATCTCTATTTCCCTTTGACAAGCCATAACCTGAAAAGGGCTCTACCACCAACCGAAAAATTAAATATCCAAGTAACAATCGTTGTGGTATATTAAATATCCCGAGATTTCTCTGTAATAAATCAATCTCTTGTCATTTTTTGTGATTGATTGAAGCACTCTGTGTGAAGGCTAGACTCTTTGCGATTATTTAGTAAGGCTTTATATTGCTTTACCGATCCTTTCAATCACAGAAAATATATAATATTGCATATTTTTTGCTTGGGTGACGGTTGTTAGCATAGCTTTCTTGATATATCCTTAAGGGCACAGACTTTCGCTCGTTTTTAGGATTCCGTAGTCCTATAAAGAATTCTTATAGTATCACTCTCGCCGTCAATCCCACCGTCCGTCATCTGCAAGGTGGTCCCGCACTAGGATATCAAAAATATTTCATATAGTAACTTGAAATTTTCCATTTTGATAGAACGTATTAAAATTCATTTAGCAAATTTTTTTGAGCGAAATCGGACAGCAAAGTTTGCAGTGCAGTTGCGACAAATATATTGCGTAACAGATACGGAACTCTCTTATATAGGTGTGTTTTGACAAGTCACGGATTATAGGCAAATAGAAACCTAATTTTAACCATTAATTAATATACATTACTTCAAAGCATACAGCTAATACAGTCATGGAATAAAAATAAACAAAATGGCGTATGGGATAGGTAACGCATCGGTCCGGAAAATACACGCATAATTCATATCCTTTGATACGTTTCCGACCCTTCTATTTCTGTCATTTCGCGTTAATTTCATCCCACCACAAAGATTTACATGTAATGGCGACTCCACATTAGTGCCGTGAAGCTCCGTTAACAGGCGTGAATGATAACGTGGACGACTTTCGCGGTGTTCGCGCGCTTTCACGCCAGTTCCCCGATTAGAGACGGTATTTTGTCCCGCGACAAAGGGTTCATGCGGCGTTCACGGGTACACATCCACATTCACGTCCCCGTGAAATTTAATTTCGCCACTGGGTTCAATATTATACTTTATATTAATTTAATTCTGATAGCTGCATTTTTATAGAAATTCTGAAATGCAATTTTTATAATTAATAAAAACAATTCTAATCATTTCATAAGGCAATTCAAAAGTTCAGCAAGCAGTATTTTCCGCGTTTATTTCGCGGCGAATTCCACGGACGACTGTCAGCATCCCGTGAATGTGGAGGGCATGACCTGTTCCGTGAATTCGCGGCGTGAATTCACGCCAATAATGTAGAGACGCCATAATATGTTTCCACGACAAAACCATAGGGCTCGCACAGACAAAGAATTATCAAGTTTATTTTAGAGCCACGCCTCGAACTCTAGACGCCCTTACTCTGCACAATGATATTGCACTAACTCTACACCTTAGTCAAAATATGTGGCTTGGCCAAATTTATTTACTGTTGATTACTTTTCAGTTACTCAATTTTTTCTAATAACAAAAAATCCAACCTGACTTCGCGTTTCGCTTTGCCTCGTCGTGGGGCTCACTACTGTGATCTCAAATCTTTCCTTTATAATCCTTTATTTTAGATTCTTTGCCGCAAAGTACACGGGATATATGTACTTTGGTATCATTAGATGTGTGGTGGCATTCTTTAGGTAAGCCCAGCGAGTGATTCTGTCAAATTTGGCAGATATTTTTGGCATATTCGAGTCAAATTTTTTCTAAAAATTGCTACAACTAACTTGTTGGCGTCGCTTCCTGAAAGGCGTAGTTAAATTTTGTTTGAACTAAGTTTCTCGAAATGAACGTCTATTTATCTACATTGCGGTTTGATGTACAAATATTAAGGAAATTTGTTTCTGATTTAAAATCGCATTGGAACAGATAGTAATGATGATATTATACCAGTATTCAGTTTAAAAAATTGGTCATTTCTTCAAGATGTTCATTTTATTGAAATGATCTAAGGGGCAATTTTGATCTTCATGAAATGAACAGCGTATCTAACGTATTTATTTGGATAAAGGTTAACACGATATTCTATAAACAGCTTCGTAAATAGTTCATAATGTTAATGTAATATGTAAAGGATAAAAATCGTTACTGTTGATTATCCTTGGGAGATAAACATATACCCTCGAGGACTTTTATATAGGTCTTTCTAAGATGTACAAGTTCGTACTGCATAATTTGTTCTATCTCGTAATGATTAGACACCACACGCAGGATAAGCGCTCAAAAATTTGTTTTTATTTTTTACACGTAACTTACGCGTTACAAATCATTGAAATTCACGGCTTTTTTGTTCAATAGCATAAATGTATTATAGATATAAACCTTTCCTTGAAGCGTTCTGTTTATTGGTGAAAACCCCATTAAAATCCGCTGCGTAGTTTGAAAGATCTTCGCGTATGACGAGTCAACAAAGAAGAGTCAACAAAGAAGCATCAACACAGTATAAAATGATGTCCATTTTATACTGTGTTAATGCTGTGATGTGCTCAAAATCTTAGTTATGAGTTAGTATATACTTAGTTCAAATTAAGCTACCTCTCTAACTTTAAAGCTTAGTTAGATTGGAAGTGAGTTTTGTTAGTTTGATTCTTTTCATTGGTCGTTATGAAAGTTTCACTTAGGGACCTTCAAGAAAAGAGCATACTCATTTATCAAAGGCCGGCAACGCATCTGCGAGCCTTCTGGTGTTGCGGTTGTCCATGGGCGTCGGTAGTCACTTAGGTTAGCTCGCTTGCCTCTTGTTATATATTTAAAAAAAAATTCACCATTTTAAAGTTAGTCAACATTACACCGGAAATCAATATTATATACCAAGTATAAAAAACACTCAAGGACTTAAAATATAACCGTTACCATCTCAAAAAATAATAAAATTGGACTGTCCCTTTCAACATTGAACTAAAATGATTCCACTTAATACT
The DNA here is from genome assembly GCA_024363005.1 of Charaxes varanes. Lineage (NCBI taxonomy): Eukaryota > Metazoa > Arthropoda > Insecta > Lepidoptera > Nymphalidae > Charaxes > Charaxes varanes. The sequence goes on from JANCMC010041502.1 coordinate 2,795,272, forward strand.
TAAAAACTTATTATTCATTGTCTGTTTTTTAATACTATGAGAGGTAAAGGAGATGAACCACCTCTTCATCACCTAAGTGACTACCGATGTCCATGGACTACCAGAATGCTCGCAGATGTGTTGCCGGCCTAAATAAGAAGGATTTGGGCTCCGGGAACTCTCTCAAATCGAACGGGAGAACAATACCACTCTGTGGTCTCTTTAATTCTGTCTGTTTGTTACGGGCAAAATCCGACAGGAGTAGACCAATTATGATGGGGGTTTTATTGATAAACTTCTGATGTTACAGAATAACAACAAGGGCCTAATTACTATTTGCAAAATAATGAAAGTTCCGAACAAAAAAATTAAAACGCTCAAAATTATACAGTATTTGAATTTAACACGTGCGAAGTCGCGGGTAAAAGCTGGTGTAGAATAAAATCATAGTTTTATTTATCACGTACATACTCATAATTCCGACTTTACCCTTGAATCGTTACGTAGCACAGCTTAAAATAATTAGCTCGCCCATTGCACAGACACGCGTGCTTGCGTGCGCACACCGCTGATTTTCAAATATAATTGTATCATATACCAGAGGTGCTAAACCTACGTGCCGAAGTGAAATACATAAATGTAAAGGTTAATTTAAAATATTCTTTTGAGTCTGGGTGTATTATCTCTACGTATATGTGTATTTATATATTTCTATATAACAGGCACCTGTTACCTTTTTTTATTTTTTATTATCTTTATTGCACAACTAAAATAAAAATGTTGCATAAAAAGTGAGCTTAATGCTAAAAGCATTAACATAGGCATTAAGTTGTCTGCCTTTGGAACAAACGTCCGCGTATATGTTTATTATAGTCCAATATATGTTTACTATTTATTTATTCTCATTATAGGCTTATTTATACCTGTAGTATAATATTCACATACACAATGTTGAATGAATATATATCACAAATATATTATGGTTACAAACCTTAAAGGTTTTCCTCAAATCTGGACAGGAGAAAGTAGTATTTGACCTAAAAGCTTTTGGTCGAATATTTTATTACTAGCTTATCATATATTAATTTAATAATCGTTCACAGGTGCTTCTAAAGCATTAAACTTGAAAAGAGAAATTTTGTTTCCCGCCTTACTTTAATTTTATTTCAAATAAATTTGTGACCTCTGTAATCCTACCTTATTCAAAAATGACTATTGAAAAAAGGTTTGCCATCTCTGGTATGCACTATGAAAAGTGTTACGAAATATTTTCGCTATATATGACGATTTTGACCCACATAGCTCACAATTAATAGCTCTAAACAAACAAAAATTGCAATATAGGTGATGCAATACAATGTTGTGTTAGACTGCACTATGTTAAGGAGACTACGGGCCTTTTGCTGAATATTTAACTAATTCACTGAATTATGGAGATTAGAATAGAAGGAGTAACATCTCAGTATTTTAAATGTGTCCGTGGTATTACGAAAATAAGGGGGGCGCCACATCTGCTTCATCGTGAATTTCATTCATACAGCGTTTGCACTGCGTCCGCACACCGTCCGTACAGCGCCATCTAGTTTGCTTAATTCTTTGGCATTGCATCCAATTACCCATTGTAACCGACCAGAAGCGTTCGTTTTAGACGAAAGAAAGAAAACAAATTTATTCTAAAAGTGTTACAAACAGTACATACTAACAGAGGTATCTTTTACGTCATGATTATCATGGTGGCATTTCTGATAGAGATTTTACATTAATTACGCGTGTGTTCCGATATACAGTGCGAGCACTGTAAGCTATGACGTCAATTTTGTATACTGTAAAGTGTTACCTTTTCGTTTGTTACCTATTTACAGTTTAAAATGGAACGCTGTCCAGTATATTAACATCCCCATTCAATTTATCATTTTCACTGTTACAAAACCACGATTTTACAAACCCACGATTTGTCTTCACCCAAATTTTTTTTTGTAATATAATGCTGTAAAATTTAACTGGTAAAATTTTAACACGAGCCGGTCTGTTTTATGATTCATCACGTGATCAAAGTGCTGAGAGCACTGAAGCTAGGAAGCTCCAGTGCTCACTGTACAAAAATGGCGACTATTAATGACGTCATATATTCCCATAGGGTCCTGCGGCAGTATACTGGGAATGTATAACGAAAAATTTTTATCACCAGCGCGAGCACTGAGCAAACGCTAGGACGAACCTTTTACTGAATAAATGTTAATACAACCTCTTTTATAATTTAAATTATGATTTCAACTAACAGTACCTAATTTCACTTTAAAAAGTAAGTTATTGTAAATTTTCTAGAGAAAGGTAAAATACTAACAATAATTCTGTTACAAAGTATACGTCGACAAAAATTAAAAGTGGTTATACCCGAACGCGTCGAAATATTGCATGCATCTAATAAAATTTAGTTATTATGTTCTTTTTATTACAGCATTTAACAAACAATACTGAAGCACGCGATCGGGACACGAATTTTAATTTACACGGACGCATGTCCTAATTTATTTTTATGGTTATGACGTTTTAATCGTTGTGGGTTTTGGGCAATCTATAACTAAATCGTTGCGTCTGTTACCTATAACACAGGCATTAAGTTATCTACCTTAGGAACAGAGATCCGAGTGTCATATGGTCCTGTATTAAAAAAAATTTACTTCTTTCAGATAAGATTTTCCGGTCTAATACCAGGGTGCGCTCAAATTTTGGGGATGTGACAGTGGGCGAGTTAGCCTTCATTCGTAAGAGAGCTTCTTTTAACGTGCGTTAAAAAAACGTTCAAATGGAACATATGGATTCCTAAGTGCATGTTCACACGGCAGCGTTTCTATATCGCGACGTTTTTTTCGAGCAATGTTCCATTGTCAATGCTTTGTATACACATATAACGTATATTTTTGTATCGACGACGCAGAAAAAGAGCCAACGTTAAGATTTAACGCACCGCTTTTTTAACCCTCGTGCAAATAAGAGCTTCAGACGACCGATTGTCGTCTGACGTCATACCCAGAACCTCGGACCTCGGACCAACTGTTTTACGCGCCTGCTGAAACACGGAGGAGGTCGGATATTTGAGAACCAGTGTTAGAGTGGATCACTCATCTATTAAATACCGTCCACAGTGAGAATTGGTTAAACCTAGAGATAGACTTAAATTCCAGAAAGAGATACTGGTACCCGGACGGGCCAACCAAATTCGGCTGCAGGCTAACAGAACTGCAAGCGCTACCTCTAATTAGATAAATAGATAAAAGTAAAGGAAGAGATGGAGTAAAAGGATATAAAGGTAGATGGAAAGGAGAAAAAGGATGCAGATACTACTGTCACGGATGGTATAGGGTACCCGTAGTGGATCTAACTAAATATCGGACAGATAAAAAGGAAGATCCACCCCCTGGACACAGAAGTATTTTATCTATCTTTGACAGGAAAGACTCAAGACATAAATAATAATAGGTCGGTACAGTAAGTCAGTAAATTGGCGGGATAATCCAGAGAAGAAAATAAATTCAAAAGTATATTTGGAAAATTTATAAGGAAAACAATTAACGAAACCTGAGCTTCGCCATTACTTCACGCGACTATAATTCAATTTTACCAAATATGTAAAAGCCATTTCGTGACCAGCAACAATGTTAAAATAATGGCTTAAATATACTCGATCCTAATCTTCAACGGAAATAAATTCAACAAGTTTTCAACATAAATATTATTACTCCTTATTTAATTACTTGCGAGTGTGGTCTTTTCCTATAAAGTCTAAATGCAAACTGCCAAGGAGGTGTTTGTTTGTTACGTTCTTTTTTTGAAAAATAAGAGGCAAATGGGGAAGTGGTTCACCTGAGTATCGACACCCATAGACAAATTATTTATAACTGCATGTGACTGTATACTGCGACTGATGACAGACAACGATCCTGATAGGATAGGGACGAATACAGAAACCACATCAGTTACACAACGTCCCCGATTCGCGAAGGCCTCCGGGCGTTTCGGCGCTCGGAGGGGTCAACCTTACGTCCGATAACTCCTCCACACATGGTATCCGCGGACCCAAGATTAGCGCTACCTTTATATACGAAAGGTTACCTAGCTCGAAACCCGCATGACTTACAAATCGATATCTCGCATGTAAGTTGTTGTAACCCAAAACTTCCGATCTCCCTCCCCCCTCCTCCCCCCGATTTAACGCGCTGTAACATTTTTCTATACCTACCCTCCCTAAATGTTACATAACACCCAAGTGGTCATTATTACGTAAAAGTAACAAGTACCTAAAAGTGACTAAAATAGCTTTGTTATTACTTTAATTGCATTTACGGTAATAATAACTAAAACATATACCTAACTCGCAGTACATGCGTACATATAAATTTTATTCAAATCGTAATGAGTTGATCGAAACCCCCCTCCTGGCACGCATCCTAACGTTTTGCAAGAGACCCCCATCCCCCAAATTGCATTACTTAATACTTGAAAGATTCCTTATATAAAAGCATAATTAAAATTATGTCCACAGTATTCTTAAAATATAATAATAATATATCCCGAAAATATTTTCATTCCCCTCTGGAATACGATAGAAATAAAAAAAATATAGATTCATTATGCCTGGCATCCACGTTGGGCTGCGTTCACACAGCGTTTTCGTGTCTAGGTTTTAATCAGATCTGTTTTTCCAGATCAGGTTTAATCGCACTAGTATTTCAATATGCGCGTTCACACGTGCATTTGGTTTTAAGACACGACAAAAACCGAATGCACGTGTGACCGCGCGTATTGAAATACTGGTGCGACTGTATCGGATCGGGAAAAAAACCGATCCAATAGCGACCTAGACACGACGCCGTGTGAACGCAGCCTTACGTTCTATCGGACGGATTCTTGTGCAGTCCGACGGCATGCTGGTAACATTTATGGGGACGTGCGATGGTAACCTCTCATATCTTCTAAGATATGAGAGGTTTAAAATAAGGTGGTAGAGCGGGCCGTTGGTGGGCTCTCGGTGGCGTAAGCGACCAATGGATGGCGCTTTAATTTAATTTAAAAAAAAGTAAGCCAACGTTCGGGCAAGACAACGTCTGCCGGGTCCGCTAGTAGTATATAAAGCTGGACAGTTTATCTGTTTGCGTGAACAAATAATCTTAGAAACCACTGGTCCGATTTGAAAAATTCTTTCTGTGTTAGATAGTCTCGTGTAAAATTGTTCATCTAACTTTAAGCGGTCGAAGTCGCAAGTAACAACTAGTTTTATATATATATAGTTTCGTTTCATTCGAACTTTCTGGTTTTACAGTATTCGTTATCTCGACTGGGTGCCGCTAAAATAGGTTTATTACTCGGCAGTGGAATAAATTAGCGTTGGTTACAGCGTGACGTGCTGGTCGAACTGTTGCGAAATCACGCCCCCTCCGCGTTGGCAGGCCGATGCACGATGATTGTTGGGGATCTATTCTCTAACAGGGTTAGAGAATTAAATAACACTGAACTTTTCTTATTCTTCGTGGACGTATATTTACAATATTCTCTTGATACACTCAGCGTCGTATGAACGTGCCGTCCCACAATTGGGCACGACCTTAAGAACTAAAGAGAGGCTGACACTAGTGTACGCCGTAAACGAGTAAACAATCCCTGTTTACGCGAGCGAGATAGCATTCTCTGTCTCATTCCCGCTAGAGTTAGCTATCTCGCTCGCTATGTACACTAGTGCCAGCCACATCAGTGGGTTCGCCGCCGTCCTCGATCGATGACGTCGCCATTGGTGTCATCTGTCCGCAACAATGATCTAATACGAGATCTTGTGACTTTTTTACCGACCCTTGAAATTACTAGATATACGTTTACATATTTAAACCTGCTCATTTTCCAATTGTGAAGTCTGCTTAGGCTGGAATTGTTTATAAGTTAATGCCGCGATTGGTAAACATTGATTTTCATTGCCAATACAACTTCTATCTAGCGTTATCCTGGTCTAGTACCAGGGCTCGCTTAAATTGAAGAGGACATGGCTGTGGGTCCAGTTGAGATGACCGACTGCCGTTTGACGTCATCCCCGGAAGCCCCACAATCTCACGACCGATATAACTCAGTGACATTTTAATCAGAAACCACTGTTTTAAGTGCCTACCGAAAGACGGAGGAGTTAGGTTATTTGAAAACCATTGTGTGTCACCCATATATCCGCCGGTCGTGGTAAGAATTACTTAACCCAGCGATCGTCTGCCAACAATGTCAACATATACGCACTGAAGAATTATTTACGGATTACAAAGGTTTCAGAATAATATCTAATATATAGCAATAGAGCCTCAATAGCTCAACGGTATAAGGTATGAACTGAAATACGCAAGGTACCTGGTTCAAACCCCACCGCCGTTGGGGTATTGTCACACCCACTCATTATACAAGCTTTTAATTTAAGCTTACTAGGAGGGGAAAAGGGAATATTAGACATACCTAAAAAGTATTCCTAACATTCTTAAAAAAAAAATCTCTTAAGCCGGAGCCAGACATTGCTTTATTTGAATGATCATGTAGTGCGGCCGGGGACTTTGTGTAGCAGCGTAAAGTTTTATAGAACTTTGTAGTCTTCGACGACAACAATGTACAAACACTTTGAGCTATGTCTGGCTGCGGCATTATAACTTCACGGACATTGGCGCAGTGGAAATAGCAATCAGTTGCGACTCCATAGGACGAGCAAAGAGCCTTGGCGAATTTTTACGACCTAACGGCTAGTTTGGGTTCGCTTTCTAACCGTGTTGATTCTTAAACGGTAACTTTTATACTGATATGAATGAAATGCAATAATAAAGTAGGTATTTAGTATTTTTTTCTGCCTCTCACAACATCTGGCACATCTGGCTTTAAAGACCCGATGCAGCCTAGACCCTCTTCAACGAAAGAATATGTGTCTGTTGCTCAAAGACCACCAATTTGTGTGATTGAAAAATTCCCTTAGAGTCCAATTAAAACAAGAGCCACACAGAAATCAATGAAACGTATGGTTTTCTATGCGGGTTCTGCCCCATTTAATTGGATTCTATGGAAATTTTTCAACAGGGTTAGCTTCCTTGTAGTGCATCCAATATCGATGGCGATACTTTCACCACACTTCATTATAACTGAATATATGAAGTGAAATATATATAAACTAATTGACGATGCAAACAAGATTTTTTGTAAGACGAAGATAATTTTGACTTTGACTTAAATTCACATTTATATTTTATTTTATCTGTGATACGTCTGGCACAGCATGTGACCGACATATTTCTTAAGATACGTCATTAGATGGACACATAGTAAACAAGTAATAATATTAATTGTTAACAATTGACTGTTATTTCTTTATTTTTTGGTTAATATATGTTGTAAGTGGTAGTGAGAGCACTCTCCTATATAAACGGTTTATGTTAGTAATGCACTAATAAATGGTTCAGCAACATACACGTTTTAGCTCCTGAAACCTCACAAGGCGACTCTGCCAAGATTACTGTTGTCGAACCAAAATAATGTAAATTATAGCATCTTAAAAACTGTACTAGGATATTAAATTGTGAGATTTAAAAGTATTTAAATTAACAAACACCCTGACATCGCTTTTACTAAAATAAATAAAATTTCATTTCGAATAGCCGGTTTCTTAAAAAAATCTAGTGGCACTCCGGGAGTGCCGATATAGTTAAAAACTTGAAACTTGAACATAACGTTCCAAGGTTCCGGTGATGCGATCGCTTAGTGAACGCAGGCAGAGGTCTCGGTAACGGTGACGTTGTCGCAAGTTTAATGATTATTTCCCTTCCCTAACAACGACCAATAAGACTAAAGAAGTTTTTACTTCAAAATTAAGTGTTACTTTAATATTAATATAGATCAAAGTTCCCCACTTGTTATCGCTTTTGTTTGTTGTTATGCGTAAAATTTCGTAAAGGCCATCTACGATCTAATGTTTATTAAAGTATTTAATGTAAACATATTACGAACAAGTCATAGCCCATGACCCTGTCTGTCTAGTTTAAGAAGCCAATTTTCTCTAGTATCTAAAACAACATCATTAGATTCTCACACTATGAAGAATCGTTTCAATTTTAATTTAAGTTATTATTTACCTGAAAAAGACAGTCATAATTATTAATATAGTTTACGAAATTATAAATCTTTCTTCAACTCCTATTTCTACTTTGAACACAGGTATAGTCGACCAAGAAAGTGCGTTACCATTTTGAATGACAGCTCCTAGTTAATGCATAACTTTTATCTAATAGACGTTTAAACGACATTCGACATTAGCGTGGCAAAACAATTTCTTGGTAGACTATACAAAAATTAAATTCACCGAATACAAATTGGAAAATACTATGATTTATAAAGAACGTTCCACATTTGCTTGTGGAGTTAGATATCCCATTAATCCTAACTCTATAATACTTTCCTGTAAGAATAAAGTTGTTTTGAAGCTTAAATGTAGTTGATATGAACCTTTAATAATATTTAGAAAGGATTACTTTTTTATAAGCTATACATATTCATTTCATTATTGATTGTGACAGACAATTTGATTTTGTCTGTTTTTAGTGTAGTTGTACAGATTGTAATTACACAATGATTGCGATGAGTTACAATATTATGTTGCATGCCTTAAAGGGGGAAGAATATTTTGTAATTTACATTCCTGCATACACGCATGGATACACCTACTTATGAATAATTTGATTTTTACTATTGGGCCATATGCTTACTATTTTGAGAAAAGTTTCAATAAAATATTATGTTGTCTTTGTCGTTGTCGTTGTAAGTGTTGTGGTGTGTAATATTGACTAAGGAGATTTAATTACTTGCGTAACTAAAGTATGAGACGAATTTCGTAGCATTCCATGGATACACCGTGCGGGTGCCGGGTCCATCGCGTTGCAGAGGAAGGAACCATAGCAGTACCCGGGACTTGTGATTTTGCTGGTATACCCCTTGCTCCTACCTCTACCGCGTATAAGCTGGTTTTATAACCGTTTTTAGTGAGCTCATTGGTTAGGTCAAAGTACTAATATATAATATTAAAAAATATATGCATCTTTAAGTAAAAAAATAAAAATGTTTTGTGTGTATATTTAAAAACTACCAGTCGATTACTTTACTGTGGATTTCCCGTCAGTTTTTTTGTACTACCTCGGTCTCTACTAGAAAGCTCGCAGATTCGTTGCCGTTCTCTGAAAAATGAGTATGCTCTTTATTGAACGTTCCTAAATCATATCGCTTTAGAAATACCGGCATTGGAAATTGATTATATTATATTTGATTATATCAAATCACTACAAGTCATATATTACTGCTTACCGAATTTATTTATTTATTTATTTATTTATTTATTTACAATTTATGTACCAACATAACAAGTATAAAACTACGTAACAGAAAATTTTGTGAACAGCGGAGGCGGATTTGGTGGTGGCCAAGGAGGTGGCGGTGGCCACGGAGGTGGTGGCGGACTAGGTGGTGGCCACGGTGGTGGGGGCGGACTAGGTGGTGGTCAGGGAGGAGGTAATTGTTTTCTTGCTCTACTCTGTATAATATAACGACAAATCAAAGCTCACTTAAGATTTGCTATAACTTGCCATAAGATTATTTATTACACGTTGGTAAAAGGTAAAAAATAATAAAACTGCACATATTGCATCTAGGAATATCTAATATATAAAATTCTCGTGTAACAGTGTTTGTTGCCAAAACTCCTCCGAAACGAATTGACTGATCCTTATAAAAATCTTTCTGCATACTTGGTAGGTCTGAGAATCGGTCGTAAACTATTTTAAGAACCCAATGTGATAATGGTGCGGGCCGCGGGGAACAGCTAGTATATGTATATTATGTAACAATAAGAAAACGTTTGTAAGTATTAATACAATTACCATTTTATTAACTGCTTTTTATAGTATTTACATCATAGAATCTAACATATTAGATGAGGTTTATTGTCGAAAAAGGCTGTTTTCCAAGTACTTTCAAATCACCACAGTTTTTTTATTTCTAATATAGTTGTATGATGTCGAAACTCCTCAACATAAACCTACGGTTACAACCAATCCTAGCACCCTAACTGAATTCGTTTTTTTAGATTAGTATGAGCAGAGCTCGAATGAAATGTAGAGCTGGAATGTTAGGATTCTAACACAAAAACAAGGAAAGTTCTATCTTTAAACGTTCTCGAACTTTAGATTTTACAAGAATAACTCTATCCTCAATTTTATTTCTTTTATTTGCTCATTAGCTACATCTTATTTTTATAAATACTGGAATAATAACCCAAACTCATCATTTTTGTTATAACCTTAAAATAGAAATAACTAATCCCAATAGCCATCGTTGGTTTCGTTGTATGGCGTACAAACAATATCAAGAACTTGTTTAATGATAACTCATTATTCCAGAAGCTATACTAGTTATAATCATTAAACTAAGATTTATATCGTTAAACTAGAACTATTATTTTTATAGAAATTATGTTAATTTTCATCTTGTTTTTCTAACATTATATTAGGCCCAAAAAAAATTGTTTACTATTTAAGGTTATGGCGGAGGCGGCGGTCTAGGAGGCGGTAGTGGTGGTGGATTAGGAGGCGGCAATGGAGGTGGTCATGGTGGTAGTGGCGGACTAGGAGGTGGTCACGGTGGTAGTGGCGGCCTAGGAGGTGGTAGCGGAGGCGGACTAGGAGGTGGTAGCGGAGGTGGCAGTGGAGGTGGTCTAGGAGGTGGCCACGGAGGAAGTGGCGGTTTGGGCGGTGGCGGCCATGGAGGAAGTGGAGGACTTGGCGGTGGTGGCCACGGAGGAAGTGGTGGACTTGGCGGTGGTAGCGGAGGCCATGGTGGCGGTGGCTTCGGAGGATCCAAAGCCGATGCCAGCGCCAGTGCAAGCTCTGGCTATGGACATAAAGGCGGATATGGGTGAGTGTATAGTTACAATGAACCTTTGCTACTACTTTAACTGAAATATTCTAAAGATCTAAATGTTTTTAATTGTTATTAACCAATAGGTGCAGCAATATTTTAAAATACAAGAGCGCTATTTACAATACCATACTTTAATTATGCATATTAAATACTATTATTACAGTAGTGTCTGTTTCTGTATCCTTAATCATAATTACTATGCATCAATATAGGATATGCAGTTTACAAATAGATATAACGAGATTAATTATGCATGCAAAAACCATTTAGCGTTACACTTGAGATATTTCTACATCTTTTACTCCTTTACTTATTACATATGGCTTTCATTATAGATTTGATACAAATAAAAATAAATATAAATATTTTACAGAACACTAGGGCAATATTACCAAATATTTTAAAACTTATAAGCGCTATCCTAAGCATAGGCTATTGTGACATATAAACTGTTATCACAAAAATTAAATGTTATTTTTGTTTCAGACGTTAACGACAGAACCCGAGAAAAAGTCTTAAGATTGGTCGGTGATTAAATTTAAATTCAATGTGACACTTTTCTCTCAAAAAATTGTAAATAAAAATATTATTATAAAGCACCAATTAAAACAGATACTTTTTTAAATATTTTATTTATTTATCCAAAATCCTGCCACTTAATCTATGTACCTAATATTTTGTACATTGGGTCTTTTCAACTTCGTTTTAAATATGTATTAATTTAGTTCAAACTACAAAGCGTGCAATGCAAAAATTATTACAAATATTTAAAAACAAAACCATAAACAGTTACAAATCTGTAATCCATCTTAAATACTGTAATACAATAAATTAAGTACTTGGCACCATCTAGAAATATCGTTCGCCTGAAAATAAATCCTTTAGAAGGACACTTCTGAAGCAGAACCATTAGTGATTCCGACATTCACTTCCATCTCGTTATTCAGTAGCCGGTTATTTGCTTGTACTGGTTGAATTTTTTTATATTGGATTATTAACTGTTATATACAAATGTGTTTATAGATTTCTCTCCAGCTTTGTAATAATAATAATAAAATTCTTTATTGCACACAAACAATTACAGAAATTACAGTTTTAACAATTATAACAAATATGCATTTTGAAAAAATCACAAAAAGAGTAAAAAATAATTTAAAAAAATTAATGTTATATACAAAAAGCTGTAAATTTAAAATAACGTAGTTATGTACAGACAGACGATATAATTATAGATTCCTTTCTATTACATTATGTCCATATATGGGTAAGTAAATTATTAAGTTTACGTTATGCACTTATGGAGTCCGTACATTATGTGGCAGTCTTAAAGTGGGCGTAGTGCCAGACCAACTATAATTACCGCACGTATTATCCGACGGAAGCCTAGGAGAATAGTGATTAATCCACACAATTCAAATACTTATTGTTCCCGTATTAGAATACCGATTCTGGACATCTGCACCACCAGAAGGCTAGCAGATGCGTTGCCGGCCTTTAATGACGAGTTTAGACCACCGGGAGGTCTCACAAACCGAAGGAAACGCGACAACAATACCATCACTTGACGTGACAGCATTGCCGCTACTTCACGCTGATCTCTCTACCTCTAATTAAAAGGTATTCTAATTATGAGGTAGGAGTTATGACGCATAATGAAACTTAGGGTATTTCAAGAAAATGCCAGTAATCTGTGAACTTGCACGTTTTTCCTTCCTGAAATTAGCGCACTACACCAAATTGCTATCACTCTTCAAAGTCTGTGAAGAATGAAAGAACTAAGAAAGATGTTTCAATTACCTTTGTTATGTTATGTTTCTTTATTTCAATTCCTTAAGTTCTTTTCAAAAACCATTGCTCCATATTTAATAAATACAAATTAATTAAAACCTTTATATTAGATTTTATAATGTTCATTGTTTATATACGTATAAACGTTGGTATCCAAGAAATCTAAAACTAAGTTAACAGATTAATCTTACACACGTTCCAGAATAAAAGAAATGTAAGACAAAGCGAATCCTGGCTCAAGTCTGCAACGCTAACTACAAGATAAGCTACACTAACTAGCGGGTTATTTATTTGCTATCCCAGCTCTGCGTGTGAAGTTCTCGTCGCATTGCAGGCGTAAAATGGATATATATTTTAATAAAAATCTAATAAGGCACACTGTAGATGGATTAAAAATAAATTTCTAACTCCTACAAAACTTTTCTCACCCTGTTACTTGGTAAGTTTTAAGTATAAAAACGTGATCTACACTCCCTAAACTAAAACGATGCCAAACTTCGTCCAAGTACTCAATGCAAGCTACTTACAGAATGATGTCCATAAGAATATTTTTATATCTTTATTATAAACTTTTACTCATTTATACTAATAAACTATACTACAAATGATAAAAGAAATTTTAAATACAAGCATATAAATAGATTAATTACAGTAATGATTACTAAAATAAAATTCAGATATACGTAAACATTTTATTATTGCACATAAAGAATACAAAATGATACTTTAAAAATCTTAAGACAGGTTTGTTCGTAGTTACGTATAGAATATTCGGTGTACGCGTACCGAACCACTGATCGTTCAGTACAGGTCACTTCTAAACTCGCAGAAGTCTATGGTGCTGTTGACGAAGGGGCGCAGCTTGGAGTCGAACTCCTGCCAGGTGCAGACTCCCTCCTTGCATATTGATGCTATGGGCTCCTCGTTTAGGTAGAAAACCACGTTGTAAGCCTCCGAGTCATTTTCAGTACATCTGGAAACAAAATTAATTGTATCTAAACATTTTATAAAATGTGAATAAAGAAGTATCTGTAACTAAAATTTAATTCTAAAGAAGGAAGATGTAAGCTAAAAGGAAATTTCCGAAGGAAACTCGTTAAATCCTCCTCAAACCAAAAATGTTTTAAGCCCTTACGGCCTTCAGTCTGCTCTTTCTACCGATCAGCTATTTTGACTTTGTAGAAGTAATGAAGTTTGTCGTCAAAGAAGTCTTTATAAATGAAGATCTTCACATAATTATTAATTCTCAAAAAATCTTCAGAAGAGCCTTAAAATGTCTCCGTGTAATTGAATATTTTGTGGGTAGGTCAAACTTTTAGCCAAGTATCGCGTTTCCTCAAACGATAAATCGCCGCAAACTTTTTTAGCCGCCAATTTATTATTATTTTATGCCGCTAAAGTTGTGATCCACATTTTACGACATTACTTAGCAAATTACATCACCGAAAGTACGGGAAAGAGTATTTAGAAACATTTATCTCGCTTTCGAGAATTTTTTAAAGTTTGTTACCCTTGCTTTTTTATATCATACTACACATACAAATATAATCTGCCGCAATTCAGACTCGGTTCTTATTAGCCAATTAACAAATCTCCTTCATGTTTTTCCATTAAACGTGATATTGGCCGATTGTTTTTTGAATAAACAACATCTATTCTGAAGTAGCTTCCAAATTTTTATTTTTTAATAATTTTTTCATTGATCCTTTTTTTTGGGTTCCGTAGTAATACAAGAAACCCTTATAAATTCGCTCTGACCGTCCGTCCATCTGTCTGCTCGTAAGATGGCACTAGCATTTCCAAACTATTAGACGTAGAGACTTGAAATTTTCCTCTTTAGGAAAATTATTTTGAACGAAATCCGAAAACAACTCTTGAAGTTATTTAAAAAATACGTTTATAGTGTATCAAGATAAGGAACCTTTCTATATACACGTGTCTTGACACGCTTTTGGCCGTTTTTATTGGTATATCTTTCTGTAAATAGTTTTAGTGCACTATTGTTAATTAATAAATTTTCAAATGCCATTAATTATTATTATTAATCTATTTAAATTAGCAGTTAAATTAGATTTTCGTCCAAACAGACAGCCTATTTGGACAAAACACAAATTTCTTGAAATCCTAAAGGGAGAAATATTATTTTTTTTATTTTTATTAGAAGCTGTTACATTTGGTACACCTACTTAGTTGTTAGAGTCGTCTAAGTTAGAGCCCTGATTTTTCTGCTGGTTAAAAAAACATACAGGAAAAAGTGCATTCCACTTAGAGAGAGAGAGAAAACATAATATAAATAGAGTCAGTAAACACAGCAAAAAGTATTTAATTAATGACAAGAAACTTAACAAAAAGAAATTCACTATCTCATTTTTACAACTTTGTTAGTTTGGTAACTTATTTAATAATTTATTTAAATGTGCGAGACTGTTGTAATGCAATAAATGTATAAAAAAATCAACTGTTATAATGAAATGATAAGTAACACTGATTTAAAAATCTATTAAATAAATGCTCAATTGTCTTGTAGAAATGTCATCTTATGACAAACAAATATCGATGCACCTATGTTTTAACAAGAAATTAGTAATTATGTCACAGATAAAATAAATTTGTGTTTTGTCTGGCCAAGTGATGTCTTCTCGAATACTGCTTATATGTAAAATTGTGAGAGGAGTTTAATAGACGTGTGTTTAGAATAGGTGTGTTTTATTTAATGTTTTAAATAAATACGACTTCACAGCATTCACAGTGAGTTATTTATTATATAAAACCTGCAATCTACATCAAAATAATAATATTAATTTAGAATTTTAAGGCTTTTCGTATTGATATTACCTTCACAAAAAAAAATCTATTCGATTTTTGGTAAGTAATCATGGTATTTATAACTAATAATAGAGTTGACATGGAATATTTCTACACCATATGCTTTTTGATACTTTCACTGCTGAACAGACCGATATCGGCCCGCTTCGGCACTTGCGCCTGGTGCGGCCGGTGGAAACTGTCTCTCTCGCTGGTGCGGAACAACCCGTATCTTTGATGTTTGTAAAAGTACGACAGAGACCATTGTACATATCAGCTTGTGGTAAAAATTTCAAGTATTATACATAAAAAAATTGTTGTCATTTTCAGTGCATTATCCGACTATTCTGTTTTATTTTCGATAACTTAAGTTTGACAGATCCAGAGTCGTGAACGTAAAGAAATTGGGTTCAAAGATCATGATAACAGTACAAAAAAAATCTCGTATTGTTATTGCATACACCATGTTTTTGCGAACTTTTGATTTGGAATGCTGGTTTCGAGAAAAACGACATACTTATTTTTTTTTTAAACGGGTGTGCTCTAGACCACACGAGTACGACTGAAATTAAACTACTTTAGCTCCATCTACATATATGTATATATATCGCAGGCACTATCTTTAGCAGCTTAATATGCCGTTTAATAACTTAGTGTCTTTACTAAACGGTGCCGTTCAATTAGTTTCCTGAATGATATTCAGCCATTGGCTCAAATAGCTAGTCAAATGACTTGGATCGATGAGGTTTCATTACTTACCTAGCCTGTTTAAAGTTTAATAAAGGTACAATAAAAGAGTGAAGTAACAATAAAAAAATAAGTCGAGAAATGTCGAAACTTTTCGAAAGTAGTCGAAACAAGGCGAAAATAAAGAGCCTTGCCATTTCACTGAACGTTGATTTTTGCAGCTGTCACTCGCGTGTGTGTTTAAAGGGAGGCGTAATTTTTGAAAATGAGTGTTCGTGGCATTGGGAGCCGTACCGATATACCGCTCCTCCAAAAAAGGCTCCAGCAAAAAGAGGCGGAAAGATTTTAACTCCCGTTCTGAATGCTTTAAGTGTGAGAGAGACTTATTTAAAACGAGTTTATACCCTTTATTAGATAAATTGTTTGATTTTATTCTATTTGATAATATCCGATTCAAAATCAATACATTTTAAAACTTTATCTTACATAAAACATATTAAAATTTTGAAACGAAACTATCAATGTCAATAACTCAATATGATAGACCTTGTCAAGTTGTCAATTTTGTGTTTTGACATTTTCAATTTATCAAATATTAGTTAGTACAAGTTATTCCTAGTTATTTTTTATTAATAATGCCGAAGGATCCGCTTGACGAACTTCTTCAGTTCTTAAAACCTGAATCTAGAATTGATCTGAAACACATATCTCTAGAACATTTACTGGGTTTATCAGGTACAGAAGAAGGAATCCACACGTTGTTGAAAAACGAGCAAGTTATTCAGAGCATTATCGAATTAACTGATGATAAAGTTGAAGAAATTAGTAAAAATTCCCTCTTGTTACTTGTAAACGTCACGGCAACCGCAAAAGGTGCCTCAGAGTTACTAAAATACAAGCCGAGCACAAAGAAAAATATTATAGAGTTAATGATAGGTTATGTTTTGAATCAAGATAAAAGAGACGCTGACGCAGCATGTATGATATTGTCTAATATAACCAGACACGAAACTTTTGAAATATGTGTAGATACGTTTCTGCCACGTCTTAACGACGTTTTAAATGTTTTTGCCAATGTAGGCTATAATCAAAAAGGTTCAAAATTACATTACTTAGCGCCTATGTTCAGTAATTTGAGTTGTTCACCACGTATTCGAAAATGGTTGACAGAAGAAAATCCACATGTGCCTCTAATAAAACTATTGCCATTTTGTAATTATGAGGAATCAGCTATTAGACGAGGTGGGGCAATTGGAACTGTACGAAATTTATCTTTTGATACAGACTACCATGAATTTCTATTAAGTACTGATATAGATGTATTAACATACCTTTTATCACCATTAATGGGTAACGAAGAATACCCCGATGATGAAATGGACAAATTACCTATAGCATTACAATACTTACCTAAAGAAAAGTGTAGAGAAGTAGATATTGATATTCGTAAAATGATTATTGAGACTTTAAATAAGCTATGTGCTCAGAAACATGGACGTGAAGCTTTAAGAGAAAATGGAGTCTATTATATATTACGAGAATATCATAAATGGGAAAAAGATCCAAATGTATTATTAGCTTGTGAGAATGTGGTTGATGTATTAATTCAGAAGGAAGATGAGGTAGGGGCAGAAGATTTATCTGCTGTTGAAGTACCAGAAGAAATGACAGAGAAATTTAAGAAAATGGATGAGGAATATATAAATACAGTTCAATAAATTATTATTTTTTACACTGTTTACATCTTTATATTGTTATTACGATATTTCAAATTCAAATGATATTTTATTCAAGTAGACTTTTACAAGCTCTTATTGTTATTAGTAGTCAAGTTATTAGCTCAGCAGTTGTAGAGCATTACAATGTTTGTAATGCTCTATTGTGAAGTTGGCAATTTGGGGTTGCAACAATTTATGTGGAAGGTATCGATATTAGTATAGATTCATATAACATTTTTAATAATCAAATATTCTACATTAAAAAAAAAGCAACATATATCCCTTTGTCTTGATAAATATATTTATTTTCTCATTTGGGAAACATCAATTACATCAATAAGTATACCTTAAAAATCATCAGTTGTCATCAACATGAAGTTACATTTTTTTTATAAAACTGGCCAGACATAACACTTAAATAGAGTTGTATGATTTAATGAAAAGTATAATTATAAGACAATATTTTATTCCTATGGTTTAATTTGTGTTTATGACATTGGCACAAAGTTTTTGTACATAAAACAGAATAACCAGTATGAATTAGGTTGATACCCGAATAACATAGTTAGACAAAAATAAAGTCTATTGTTAATACAACATTACTAATTGACTTAAATATTGTGAAATACATAAATATCTAGATGAACATCACTGCAAAAATTAATAATATAAACTTTCAGTTCTAATCGTAGTTGCTGATCTTATATAGGAAAATCAACAAATGATTCAGAACCATGTTTTTGACTTTTACTCCAAATAACTAAAACAAACAAACAAAAATACCTCAATTTGAAGTTAAATCACTATAATTGAATAATTAAACAATAATATTAAGTATATTTACATGAGTAACATTTTTTAGAAAATGCTTCTTTAAAAAAATAATAAAAAAATCAATTACCTATATCCTTATGGCACACTAAGTGTACTTATATTTAAAAAAAAATTACATATGCTAGGAGTGTCATATTTAATATTCAAAGAAAAGCAAGATGTAATATGTGTAGCCAGATATTCACACTTGGTAGAAAGAAACGTTCAAAATAACACTAACCTTACGACTTAGATTTGACGTAATTTTAACAATGCAATTGCATCCTTCGCATTTCCTACTTACGTAACTTTTATATACCTTACCTTAACTTTTGTATACATAAATATTTATCACTATAATAAGTTCTAAATTATTTATATACACAGAATCTTTTAAACAAAATTAACATTTATGTGTCATTAAATTTTACCAGTACTAAAAATACGCATAAATTTTGTTTGTCTGTCTCTTTCTGTTAGTCTAATATTATTATAGGGATGCATTAACCTATTTCGACAGAAATTTCATCGAAATAAATTAGGCAATAAGGTACTTAACTACGTACACCTTAATTTTCATATTTGGTACATTACTTCTGGAATTCGTATTTTAATGCAGTTTCTTCAAAAAATATACTTTGTAAATTTTTACAAGTAATAGTTTCCAAAATCTTCAAAATGTTAAATTTTTTTATGACTTGTTGCAAACCATAATCATAAGCTGGACGTAATTTTTAATATCACAGAAATAAAACATAAGTCACAAAGCAGACATTAAAGTCATAACGCACAAAAAATGTATAAAAAAATAACACCATGTTTTAATAATAAGAAGTCACAATACAAAAATATACAATGGCATAAAAACATGTTTTCAACTTATTCTATAGGTCTATATGTAGCTATGCCCTGCATACGGGCTTTTCTGCGTTCAGATGGGGTGGCACCTTTAACTTTCGTAATAATGTGACTGCCCTTTTTCGATGGATCGGGTATATAGCTGGACGTGTTAGCCTGAAAGAAATTGACATTAATAAAAGTAGTGAATCAGGGTATACAGCTGGACGTGTTAGCCTAAAAGAAATTGACATTAATAAAAGTAGTGAATCAAAATTATAGTTATGATCTTGTTCTAATTATATCTACAATTTGGTGAAATTTTGATTTTTGATGCATTAAAATAATTGCTAAAGACCATTTTTATATAACAAAGGCTTATGAGTTTCCTTTGCTCTCTATATAATATGATATGATTGGCCTGTAGGAATAAAGCGAGTGTGTTTTATTTTCCTGTAGTTCCATCTATATTGCGAAATAATCAAAGCAACTCACAAACAAAGTGAGATATATACGAGACTGAGATATATATATTTCATGCACAGAGGAAGAAATAGGAAAATTTGCGTCTCTTGTCCCTACAGTAATATAAGAACCCTAACTCTCTCTTTCTACCTTACCAGCTAGTACTATTAATATCTCACTTTCAACTTCTATTCGCCTCGCCCGATCACACTTTTCGTAACGTTCTTGTCACGCATTCACCAGCTCACATCCCTAGTTAAGCGTGCATAAAGAAGTTTTACTTCAAATAAATTTACCGTCTCCCAGTCCTCTTCACAGTTAACTTCTGATGGAGGAGCCTGCACCTCAACAGTTGGACGGTAGTCGTTATCCATTACATACATCTGTCTATCCAGCAATTGCCTTTTAGTGCAAACAGTGACATGGTACTGAAAATAAAAATATAATTCTGCATATGATCTACCAAGAAGTTTTTAAATATCAATTTTATTTATTTTGACCACTTATAAATATGTTTGTCGGCTGCACGCTCGAAAAGTATCACGCTCCGCCTGAGCCAAGCATGTCAGCGAAGGCTCTGATTGAGTGGTAAAAAGGCATGATCTTCCACCTGAACCAAGCGTAAGCAAGAGCAGGCTACAAGCGATAGAGAGGCATGATCGGCTTAAGTGTTTGGCGTTATCACCTAAAATTATCGTCCGCAAACCCATTATTTTTTTTCTTTCTTGAACTTTCATCAAATACTCAACTTTACTTTCACATCTACTTTATTTTTCATCTTAATTATAGAATCAAATTGTAGGGTTCGACTGTACAAAATGATATGCGATGTTCAGGGTAGAGTGGGGTAAAATTATTCCTCTCAAAGTGAGAACTCCTAAAAATTACAAGGAAAATATATTTTTTTTTATTGGCGAAAATAATCATTTCTACATGGTAATAGTGTGTGCTTAAGCTTCTAATACTGAGATCTATTAGAGGAAACAATACTGTAATCCTTCTTGTAACACTAAAATTAATCTATACTATTATATAAATATAAATGATATTACATTATACATATTTGGGGTTGTACAGGCGTGTTGTATGAGAATAATCCTATGATGTGTCTTTGTATTATGCCTAATAAATAATCAGTGTTATAGGGGATTATAGAACTCAAGTATCAACTTAATGTACAATTTTGTACAGTTGAGCTGATTGTAGACAACTTTGACGTGTAATGAAGATGTACACATAACTTACATCAAGTTCAACATCATTGACAATATGCGTTGAGTCAAATGGGCAAGTAACCTTGTTACAGTTCAAGTGTTGCTTTCTGCACTTTTGCAAATGAATGTGCATACGATAATGTTCAACTTGATGAGCCTTGCTGTAAGGGCATGTGATCATCTGGTTAGGAGATGGATCAGCCATTTCTGCAAAAGACAAAATAATTTGACAATTCAGTATACAGTAACATTTGAATTTATTATTTAGCGCCACGCTTGCAGTTCTCTAGGTCTGCAGTCAAATTGCATATTATAATTTAATTAAATGGGACTAAGTTCAATAAACATGTTTTATAATATACTAGCAAACCCGGCAGATGTTGGTCTGCTTGAATGTTGTCTTACTGTTGAATAACAAAACATAGCTCTATCTATCGGTTGCCCCAGCATTTAAAATCTCTCATATCCTTTAAGATATTAATGTTTCATCGCATCACATTTTGTTCAGTTTGTGAGACTTCTCGGTGGCCTAAACTAGTCATTAAGGGCCGGCAGCGCATCTGCTGGCTTTCTGTTCGTGCAGATGTCCATGGGCGTCGGTAGGCACTTAGGTGCCTGCTGCCTGCTCGTTTGCCCCCTTGTAACATAAAAACCACTTGAGTCGAGCATTATTTCATCTCACCAACGACTCGAGACCCAACTTTGTATATTTACGCATTTCAACCTCGATGATAGAGATTAGAATCTCGTTAAGGGTTTTGTCGTGACTTACATAACGTCTAATATTTTACACTTATTATTATCTTCTTTAGTCTGAACTGTCTGGACAAAGGCCTCCCTTCGATCTCATCACGAGTTAAGGTCATAAAATTTCTTAGTCCAACATGGGAAGAATTAATACAACTACAATATGCGTTAGCCGCACCTGATGCAAGATCGCTACAATGTTGAATCTGTCAAGAAACGACGAATCCTCGTACGATTTGCATACTATATTTTAGACTTTTGGAAGACTAATTTCCATAGCGTGATGTATTAAAAATATTGTTTACTTATTGAATTTAATAAGCGTTTTATTAAATATACCACTTTATATAAGAAAATTGTTCGACATCGTTACATAATAAGCTTCGGTATTCATTACTAAGTTTGATCCAAGCCTTGATATATTGCATTAAATTATGAAGCTCTTCCTTATGCCACATTTCATCGGAGCTTAAGTTCTGCTTCAATTCTCGTTACAGACTAAAATTGATACTTGATCTCAGATAATAATTTTGATCTATTAAAAGGATAATTTGCTTATTTTGGAACAAAAAACCTCATAAAATATTTTTTGCTTGGATATGCGCTTTTAAAAAAGGAAAAATGACGTATTTTACGTTTTCTCCCCATTTATCTTATATAGACAAGCTTCAGTGTTAAATATTGACTTCGATCCAAACATTGATATATTAAATAGTCTCCTATGACACGTGATCGTCGTTTCCATTTTGAACAAAACCACTAATAGTGCAATAACTTCTAGCAGATCTTAGAAACTAATTTTAATAACGTGATCTAAACAATTGATTGAATAGTTATGTGTTTGAGGCTTGTTGTCTTTAATCTTGAGTGTAATACTTGTATTTAGTATACGACTATTACATTGAAGGACTACATAGCAGTCTACTATGGATACAGTTTTAGCTCACGATCCACTTACAACCACTAGTTGTGCTGGAATGTTTAATGGTTTATAGAAACTAATCCATGCAGAGTACGCTTTAAAACTTTAGATTGCGAGTAAGTAAGGCATTTTTTCCCCTATCTAAATATCTAAATAGGGGAAAAAAAATTATACAACGTTACTTTTATGAGGACAAATATCAGTGCTTAATTCGAAAAAAGCTGTAACATAATTTTGAATTCAAGAATTCAGCATGAACTATTTCCAAAATCGCTTAAAGAATTACCGTATGTTTCCTTAACTTCAGTGTTCATCGGAGTCGGAGAGAGACGCCGGTGGTGATCGTGCTCATCACGATCACGATGCAGCACCAAGTACTCATGGTTGACAAGCTTCATGGGTGCTGGCTTTCCTCCACAGCACCAGGACAATAAGTCGTCCATTCGATCAAATTCACTGCTTGGTTGATATACCTGCAAAAAACAAGCTATGCTAAAATGATGCTAGAATAATATGAAGCATATTTAAAACAGAAAATAAAAATAAGATTTGAGTTTAAAACAGAAATCAAAGAGTGTAATAACTTTAGCTTAAAATTCCTAGGAATTGGATTGAAACATCGCATGAAAGTTTTTACAAGATACAAGAAGATGTGACTCAATAAAATAATTTAAAAGTATCCCAAATTTAGAAATCGAGCTTCTATTGAGGTCAGACGTTAAGCTTACTCTAGAAACTTTCATGATAAATTAAGTTAATTAATTAATTTTATTGTTGTTTGCTGGGGAAATTTTACAAATTAATTTGATACTTCTTAGATATGTCTAATATTTCCGTTTCTTCTCCTTCTATACTTAACTTAAAAGCTTGTTTTAGAAGTGTTTTCGACGATAGCACAGCGGTGATTCAAATCGAGCAACTTACAGATTTCATCCCGTTAAGCGAACTGTTGAGATATCGACGTATTTGTTAACATAATAATAAAAGGAAAATTATTATAATATAATAATAAATTGTTATGTATTGCTTATACAAATTGCCTACTTGTAGATTTAATTGGATCCAATACCAAGTAATATCCTGTTTACTTTCTCATGTATCCATAATCACTTTATTTTTCCTACGCCTCTTGATGAATATTATTTTCTTACTTTTATAATATTGCGAAGTATTATTCGCTTCAGTAGACGTATTATAAATGTAATAGAAATAATTAAATTGAAAGACAATGATTTTGAAAACAATATAGAAGAGTTTAGCAGGAAAATTATATTACTTTGCAATTTTGGCTATTCCTTCGAAATACTTTAATTTCGCACAGTGGACGAAAGCCAAATACATCTGTGACGAAAGTTGGAACAATTAGAAATAATAAAATATAACAATCAGTAAATGTTTGTAAAATGAACAAATAAATGCCTAAAGCTCGCTATTGCTTAGAATTTTTTTATGGAGTGATAAGGTATAATATATAAGGTTTAGGGAAACCTGTTATCCTATTTTGAGTTCTTAGGGTACGGTTTAGGCTTGCGAACAAATGTGGCCATCCAGGTGATGAGAAATACAAGATTTGAAGTACAGAAAATCAGTGTTGTTGGTGTAAGTCCAAACAATACTTCTCATACATCATATATCGATACCTGTCACGTAAATTGTTGTAATCCCAAAATACCAACTGCACGGTAGAGCAATACAAACATGTAAATTAAAATAAAATCCTCATTATATAACACATCTGTATACAAATATATATAAATTTAATAATGACAATTACATTATTGTATACAAGAATATATTAAAAAGTGATTGTTATATTACAATTTAGTTGTTTGTAACGCTCTACTGTGAAGCTGGGAATTTGGGGTTACAACAACTTACGTGGGAGGTATGGATATATACATAGATGTATGTAGGACACCGTTTAGGTGACTTTACGATTATTTTATATAAGCAAAAGGTCACCTAATACGAAACGTTCAAAATCGCGGGACGTATATATAAGAATTTTGGGAAGGACATAGTTTAGTTTAGGCATCCGCTAAGAACGGATTTTGTGACAGAGCCGTATTAAGGGGGTCTAAGGGGTCTCGCAGTTTTACGCGAATGAAGTCACAGGATACGGCTAGTATTACGTCAGGCCGTGTGACATATAGTACTACATATATTTTTGAATTTAATTATTTTTTGTAGTATGTTAATAAATACTATATGAGAGTCGATAATTATTGTTAAGAGCCCAGCATCATTATTATCAATACATTAGCAGAGCGTTCATACATCATCTCATCAGCGTATTGGTCGGAATCAAGCTCAATACGCATTGAAGGGTCCACACAAAGGCGTATTTGTCCCACAGCTCTGAGCAAGCAATCACTTAATTGGAGCGTCGCGACGCCAGCTCCTGACGTGTGTTAGCTTAAATTAGTGCAAGGTTGCGCGTTCTGCTTCTATTCGTTACGGATTGTATAATTTTATAACTGGCTAGAATTTACAACACAAATTGAAGTAATATAGCTTTTTAACCGACTTCAAAAAGAAGGAGGTGGTTATATGTTCGATGTGTATGTGTTTTTAAGTATAATAACGAATTTCTCCGTCATTTGCGAAGAGATTTTTAAAATTAGAATTGTATTTGAAAGTGCGCACTTCCGAGGTGGTCCCATTGCCACCAAGTCAGGATCTGATGATGGAATACTAAATAAATCGTCAAACCTCCTTATAAGCGTGGCGCCAGCTATAACATTTTTTGATTTTGGCTAAAAAGGAGTATTTTAACCTAATCTTGGAAAGAAAGATGTTTATTTTATTAAAAAGCCAAAAGAAAAATAAAAAAAAAGAATTTTAATAAATTATACGATATAGATCAATCTTGCTTTTAAATTATTACAGCGCCACCTATGGACGAAATTAAAAAAACTATTGAAGATTTACTTTTTATTTCCATTTTAAAATGAAAAATTACCTACTTCTTGTATAAGTATGGTTTGACGAAATTAAACATACAAGAGGTAAACAGAAAAGTAACTTAGATACAGGAATAAGTATGATCCCGAAGGATAAATTAACCGGGCAATTGCGAGTGACACTCGCGCAATAAGTGTCCCATCACTATACAACCATTACTCTAATACCGGAGCCACACATATCACTAAGTGTTTGTACGTTTTTGTTCTTGAAGACTACAAAGTTTTACAAATCTTTGTGCAGCTACACAAAGTCCCCGGCCACACTACATGATCATTGAAATGATCATTAATGAAGCCATGTCTGGCTCCGGCATAAGATTTATACCTTTAATTTGACAAAGTCATCGCCATTTTTGTCATATATCCTTTTACTTTAATATACAATTGATAAACGCCCATATATATTGGTTGCATACATTTATAGCGTTGATTTTTTTTACATTTTCAAGGGGTCGTATACTTCAGTATTTAGTACTAATTTCAACTTTATACCTTTACGCAATACTGAGATGTAAAGGGTCTTGACATACAAAGGGACAACGGAGTGATCGTATAAGGATTCCTTTTTTCTTTTAAAGGTACAGAACCCTAAAAATATGGCCAGTGATATCACACAAAAAATAATCACACCTTTTATTCAATATTAAATGTATTTCTATGGAACACGTTTAAAAACGTAGTGCATGACAATTTTTACGCTTACTAAAGTTTTCCGGACGTAACATTTTACTATTTTATTACACGCATAAACAAACTCCATTTTATGTGTTGACTGTAGTTTGTTGGAGCGGTGAAATTGAAAATAAACCGCAACATACTAGCAGAAAGTTTCGCGCCACGCTGAAAATGACCGTGAAGTACTCGCAGACCGCCATAACTTTATTATTGCTCTCTGAAATCACTTATGGCGAAAAATGTTGAAATTACTTTATGCACATCTGTCCAAATGCATAACGAGTAGGCAGTAATTTTTTTCTTTTACCATTTTTTAGCGTGATCTGTTTAGAGACTAAGACTAGTCTATATGAACTTATAGCATGTTTAATAGTAAACTGACCCAACTCAAAAAAAATGATATTTGAAAAATCGCAAAAACCGTTTTATCGTTTACGACTAATTTCGCTTATAATTGAATATTTTATTATTTATTTGTCTTTTAAACAAAACCTATTTTAGTTAGCGGGACAAAAATAACTGTATAGTGTTGGATGAAGCTTTCAAAATAATTCTTGTATTGACCAATAGAGGACATTGAAACGATGCTGCCTGTATCATTAATTCACTTTCGAACCCGGCCCTTTA
The DNA here is from genome assembly GCA_024363005.1 of Charaxes varanes. Lineage (NCBI taxonomy): Eukaryota > Metazoa > Arthropoda > Insecta > Lepidoptera > Nymphalidae > Charaxes > Charaxes varanes. The sequence goes on from JANCMC010041502.1 coordinate 2,822,486, forward strand.
AAATACTGCCTCAAAAGCAACACCACCTCAACATGTCTTCAGTTATGGAGAGAGGCGGCTGGCATGGCACGGCAGAAATAAATATACATATTTATTTCTGTGCTAATTATGAACCGCCACTGCAATTGACGTAATGTCAAAGATATTCTGTACTGAACGACAATAGCTGATCATTTGTTGAACGTGATGTTTAAACCAATGAAAATAAGCTTGTTATTTACGACAACACCTCTGAACTAACAAGGTAACGAGATTTTATCTTGGCAGGTTATGGATTTTTATCACAAACCTTTGCTTGTTTCAGGCATAGCTACCCTCTTAAAGCGCATGGACCGCCCTTGTGCAGGTGTTGCGGTAGATGGTTCCGTGTTCAAGAAGCATCCACGCATCAGGACTCTTATGGAAGAGTATATAGCTCTTCTAGCACCAAACAATAAGGTCGGTAATAGCTACATCACTTAAGACAATTCTGCAAGTTAATTTGCAAAATTTAAACGCTGCGCGCTGTCTAGGGGGAAAATGTTTCATCTTACTTGGGTCGTGGATATCATTTTTGACTAACATGATATTTATTTTGTAATTAATAAAAAGAATTGAAACTTTAATTATTATTTTTCCATTATAGTTCAACCTGCTTGGCGCGGAAGACGGAAGTGGTAAAGGCAGTGCCCTTACAGCTGCTATTGCTGCTAGAGTTGCCGCGCGCATTTCCTAATTCACTATAGCTGCCACGATGTATGGAGAGTCTGGGAAACAATGAGTGTTTCCCAGACTAGAATATTTTAAAAACAAACAGCTTCAACTGGTTTGGAGAAGTAGGTACATACAGATTTTAAATATCGGCAACGGAGAGAGGCCAGTTTTTGAAATGATTTGAACAATAAAATTGTTACTTGGTTTTACTACATACTACCGACCATCATTACTCATGGGATCATGGCTGAGAAAGAAAGTTGAGTCCGTTATTTACACTGCTTGAAAAAGTTGTTTTTTGACTTGCCATAACTTTTTTTTTCCATAACAATCTTACAAGATTCATTATTCATCTTTATTGACTGATGTAGACCGAGTAATGAAGTGAGTCGCATTATGTTGCAACATGGGAATGTCTCAAGGCTCTTGACTCAGCCACTAAAACTTTGATAATTATAGAATTTCGCTGCAAGGTGGGGTATCATGTAAGAAAGCCAAGTGTCTCTTTAATTTTATATCTCCAGAAATAGATGGCTTGAAGTGAACATTTGCATTCCAAAAGTTAGATGCGTTTATATTGTTAGTTCTGTAAAATTGTTCTTGGTTCTGTGACAAGTAGGATTATTGAATTTGTGGTTTCGTAACATTAAGAGATGCTTAGAAAAATCTAAGAACGTCTTATTTGCATCGGAAATCATTGGAAGACAAATGTGGATTTTTTGATACGCAACTTTTTTCCCCCTCGATAAAAGTTTCCTGAAGACTGACTCTAGCTAAAATATAGACCGTAAATTAAAACTTATCCACAATTTTTAACCTATAAATGTTACTAATAGCAAAACAGCATCAATGGATGCTGTTCCTTATCATGAAATCAATACTGATTAAGAGCGGATGCTGATATTGAAACAGCAACAATCTTGTTTTCGAGGTCTACGTGGTTTAGTACGGATTAATAAAACCGTCGCCAACTAAGCTGAAAATGGCTTTTTACTTTTAATTTCTTATTTTTTGTCACGTGTTTTTAGCTTGTAATATATGAAGGCTGTGTTTTGTATAAATGCCAATTGAATTGTCTAAATAAATTATCTGATGCGCTGGTTTATTGCTCTATGCGATATTGCAAAACATAAGCTCATCGCTGACAAGCTTATGAAATCAACTATATTCACCAAAACTAATAAATAAGTGGTATGCGTCAAATATTTTCCTTGGTCTCATAGCAATGGCGTGTTTAGAAATCTAAAAATGTAATCTAAATCCAAGTTGTGAAGGTTCAAAAAACGACGAAGCGATTCGAAAAAAGGGCTTCGCTTCGTTGTGGGATCACGGTCACGTTAGTAACAGATAGAAATCTCTGAGGTCAACACTATATGACGAAAATTAATATTTTCTTATTTAGTTAAAATATGGACTAGCGCATCAACTTGTTGATGACAAGATAAATGTGTGCAAATTATCTGAATAGTAGTGTAGTTGTATTGTGAGTGTTGATTGCATTTGGTTATTCGTAAAAAAAAATTGTAAACCTTAGTGTTAATATTGTTGGAATAAGTTCTAGTGGTAAGCTATTAGTACCTAACACTGATCGTGCCATACTCGTTAGTTATGATACCAGACTGGGTGTACTCTTCCCATTCATCTCATTGTTTACAAGGTTGTAGAGAGTTTTGCTCATTGATTAAAAGAGTAGGTTATGTATAAATGTCAGGTGGGGCACGCATGACCGTTTATTTAAATAATAAATTTATTAAATATCATGTTTTCGAAATTTATGTTCTTGTTTTCAAAATTAGATTAATGTTAATGATTTGATGAAAATATTATATATTAATGTTATAATCTTAAAACGCGTCGTATGAATTTCCTTCAACAATATTAGGGAATCAAAAATGGAAAGGAACTGATCCTATTTTTATTAATAAAGTTGAATTGTAATAAACTGCAGTCTTTAATGCCATCGCCTGACACAATACCGGCATGATCGCCCATAATCGTTGTAAGCGATGCAATCGTTAAATGATAGAGTGCATAATTTTCTAATTCCGCTGATTGAATCATGGAATAATTACAATTCAAACTAACACTAAAATACGAATTTAAATTCTAATGTTATAAGTTTAATTACATATTTATTAAGACATTAATTTATTTTCGTACGTGTACCGAATTTCCCCGGTGTTTTGAAACGATACGAATAGAAAATACTTTTTCCTCAAAGATGAGCACCGCAACTGCCAGGCTTCTGGTAGTCCGTATATGGTGGTCCGTTATAATCATGTGAACTGTCTGCCCGTTTGCCTCTTTTCACAAATATATTGGCCAAGTGCATGTCAAGACACGCTATTAGAAAGATTCCGCATCTGATACACATTAAACGTATTTTTTTAATTAACTTCAAATGATTTTGCTCAAAATAATATTCTTAAAGAGTTTTCAGCATATCCTATCAACATGGAAAATTTCGATTCTCTACATCTAATAGTTTGGAAATCCTAGACTCCCTTGCGGACTGGACGAAACTATAAGGGTTCTTTATAGGACTACGGAACCCTAAAAACATAACTCTCCGAAATTCCCTATCATGATATACCACCCTCTAAATATATTTTAATTTAAATATTTCTCTATATCCATTGAGCCATCGTCGCTCATTCCAGCAATAGAAAGGAAGGCAATAAAACAACATTGTTGTAAAGTGGTCAAAGTTAATTTGCATAAACAATTATAGTCTGTTTTACAATTACATTAGGACTCAATTTTCTCTATTTTTTCTGCAGCTCATTTTCCAAGCCTAGATTACAGAGTTGACGGTAAGTGGATATTGTTGTTCTTCGTGCTAGATTGTTTAGACGGTTGATTAATTTGGTTTACTTTCTAATTACTGCTCGATACGTAACTAATTGCCTGCTCTCAACCGTGTGCTGTAAATTACATAGAATTTTTTTTTTTTTTCTAATAACACTTATCTTTGCATCTTCGCAAATAGTCTTAGTGTTTTATGAAAATATAAATTCTCGCTAATATAACATTTATTCTACGATTAAAAAACCTAGAGATCGCCGGCTGGTTCAATTTCTGCCACAATTGAGATTTGCGAATAATATGGTTTATGGAAAGCTATATACATTTTAATTCCTTGCAACAATGCATTGTTTTATTTCATATAATTAATATACATACGATCCTCATGACCACGGTTTGATACAACCCTATAGTAATATGTATAAATGTGTGTGTAAATCGTTTGGCATTGGTGTGCATGAGGTTTTATTTTAATAATTTAAGACCACTATACCAACAAATAAAATGATTTGATTTGAATGGACGTAGAGTCCAAGGTAGTGTTAATTACAATTACAATTGACATTGTAAAAGTAGATGTATTTACTTCTCTTCAGTGAAAGGCTCATTGTAATCTGTGTTAAATGTCAGTCAGTATTGCTAATATGATAATTATGACGTAAGACGAATGTTGGTTACAATGGCGACATCAGTGACATATCGCGTTAGCAGTGTTACCATCATTGATAAAGTATGACGAATTTATGTTGGTAGTTATTATAGCGGCAATGATATCGAAATAGCGTGTCTATTTAAGACGTGTGTAAAATATATCCATGCCTTATTCACATAGAAGATAAAATATATGGATATAAAGATAAAGTGCAATCACGTATTCGTTTAATTTTGCCACCGACTTCAAAAAAGGAATGAGGTTCTCAGTTCGACTATACTTTTTTGTGTTTGTTACCTCTGATCTTGCTTCTGGGTGAACCGATATTGATGATTCTTATGTTATTTGAAAGGTCCCATGTGGGCCCATTCGATCCAGTTCGGACAATTTGAGTCTGTTTTTTTTAACAAAGAAAGTTTATTATCTCACACCTAGTCACTTACTATTCGGTACTTTCCATTCCTACTTCTTGGTTAGTTTTATCAAATTAATACGAGGAGCAACTGGCATAACTATATTATGCACGTACGCGAGATATGTCTGTTCGTGCGACTTCGGGCGGTGTTTCCACTTGAAGATTTTGCTTAACAATCGGTATAATCGACTCGATAGAGCGTTCACAAGATTTATTAGACTCGCACTATATATCGCACGTATACGATAATTCAATGAAGTTGTAAAAACTTAATCGTATTAATTAACAACCTATTTAATTACCAGTAAAGTATAATAAAACTTTATAACGAGCACCGGTTTTTTAATAAACGTATATGCACTAGAGATCGCCGGCTGGGTGCTGTTCAAATATTTATACAACGACATCTTATATTTGACAATTCATATAGGTACGGTCGTAATGACTACACGTTGACACAATCTTATATTAAAACGTATACATGTGTGTATAAATCTTTTGGCATTACTGTGCGTGTGCTTTGATTTAAATATTTTATAAAAACCCGTTTATTTGACTGGCCCGTTGGTGCAGTGGGCAGTGACCCTGCCTTCTGCTCCCGGGTCGTGGGTTCGATTCCAGCCTCGAGTCTGGGTATATTATCCATATGTATGTATTTATATATTTACAAAAAAATATATTTGTGTATAACAGGGTTATTCTAATTAACGGTTTGCTCTTGAGTTTTTAATTGATATTTGATAAGCCAAGTACTAAAATTTTTCTAATAAAGACCCCCATTCTCATAGACAAAAGGTTTTACTATTCTTTTTTTTTGACACAATAGTGCATCGAATTAATCATCGAATCTGTCTATTTAATCAACAGTTTTTCCTTGACTAGGGTTATTAATAAATAACTTAAGTATAAATTATACTTACGACAATGATAATTAACTCATTAGTTAAAATATGGCCGGTTCGTACGCTAAAATTCCAAATATTTCGGCAAACTCATCCATACTTGTTAATTAAGTTATCATAAAACAGTGATTTAATATAAGTTAACTAATTTAGATGGAATTTTAATGTAATAAGTAATGTAATAATCTCAAGTATGTAGTATAAAGAAATGTTTTCCACGGTAGCTGTTATCTTACGACAAGGGTACAATATATGAGCATTCTTTAGAATACTAAAACAAGTGTGTCCCACGTGTTGGTGGGGTCAGTCATCCCAATCTTCTTCAGCCACTTCGCACTATTCTTAACATCGTTTTTGGAAGTTCTACACTACCTCAGGTCCACTGACGCTATATCTTTCCATCTTGTTTTGGGTCTGCCTCTGGATCGGATCCTCGACCTGGGACAGAAATCTGTAGTGCCACATACCCCACGTAGTCGGATGGTCTCCAAACCATAAGAAATCACAAGTAAAAAAATAGTTAACTGAAAGGTGTTGCACATGACCTCTTTCATTTTTGACACGGTATCTATTTCTTTTTATCTGTATCATTTTACAAATCATGACAAATTTTGAGTGTATTCTTATTATTTTTTTGTAATAGGATTGTATAGCTAAATACTTGTTTAGCTTTATAATCTTTTAGGTAATTTATTTATCTCGAATAATCCCTTATCATTGGTAGTTGTCTTTTTATTTATTTAGACATGTTGATAGACCAATATATTTAACACACTTAGCTAAAATGATACGTATCTTATATTGCACGTCAAGTACTGTTTAATATTCGTTAGTGTATAAAAAATGTTTTTTTTTCTTTATTCATTTCATTTATCACGTAAATTATGTTCAAGATTTAAAGACACATATGTAATCCGCAGTACATATGGCCATAGTTCAGTTTGCCTGAAAGAAATACTAATTCTATTTATTTATCATCAAAGCAGGTAATGAAAATCTCGTCATAACAAAGAAACTGATGTGCGAGGTAACGGGCAAGGCACTCTAGACAACCACAAACGAGGCTACAGCGACATTGCTCTAACACCTATAAAATAAGATAAATCGTACTGCAGTTGTCACTACAGGATATACAAAATATTTTTTTATTTTAAAAGTAGTGCGGAAAGACCTCTTGACGAAAATTTTATTTAACGCAAAGCAATCTTACCATTAATAATAAAAAATTACATTGTTGGAAATGTGAAAATTAGCATTAGCTGACAATTAATATTATTTTGAAAATCTTAAATATGAATAAAACACGAAATCAAAGGAGCCATATTCCATTCTTTTTAGTAGGTACTTAAGTTTTCACAATCCTGAAGGAGAAAGTCAAATTCATGCATATGTAAAATAAATAACAGAAAAAGTTTGTTTGTTTTCTTAAACGCGCAAATCACAGCAACCATTGGTCTAATCTGAATTTTTTTTCAATCTTAGATAGTCTGTTTGTCGAGGAAGGCTATATATCATCACGCTAAGACCAATCAATAGGGGCGGAGCACCAATAAATCGGGGGTAGTTTTTCCCTTTAGAGCTTTCTCTGTGTGCGCCGTGTTAATGGTTAAAATATCGCAAAAATCATGTACTGCAGAATTGTTCCCCTTTAAAAGTTCTAAATAACAGTCCGCGGCAGCATATGTCTATATTTTAAGGTTGGTTCACTACAACCTTTTTTATACTAACCAAATTTCTTCTAAAATAATGTATTATTTGTGAAGGTGTTTTTTATAAACATGATATTAATTCTAATCCACAAACAATTTATTAAACTCCTAATTAATAAGAGAGTCCCACGCGGACGAAGATCTGGGGTAGTGGGGTAGTAGTAGATATGAGTAGGTAGTGGGGTATTTAGTCTTTGGTATAAATGTTAAAAATTGCGCGCTTCGAAAAATTTATAACCTTTTCTATCGTGTAATGTAATTGATTTTTAAATGGATATGAATATGTTAAAATAGGTTCTTTTCACATGAATTTGCTTGGAATTTTGCCAGGCGGTGATTGTGATGTATACGAATACGACAATAGAATAAATTACGAATAGGACATTCTTTGTATACTCGCAATATTACCTTATTTCTATAGCAATTTTGCTTTTCTTGAATCTTGTGTATTAAAGAGTATAACGTTTCGTAACAAACAATGCAGTCTAAGATTAAAGATAAACTTGATAGTGCTTTATAAAGAATTAATCTGTTAATACCGCAACTGGTTCCACAGAGATGTAGTGCGAGTAAGAAATTTTTTCACTTGATTGTGGTTTTCAAGGAATTTAGTCTCTAACTGAAAAATTTGTGACAACGACTATCCCCAGTTTGTCAATCAATTTATCACAGCATTGTTTGTTGTATCGTAAATTAACTGATAGTCGAATTTAATAAACGTCTATTACAAAAAGAAGCAACACTTCACAAAAGGTGTGTACCGTTTGTTAGCTGAAACGAGAATGACGCATGCATGCTGCGCGGCCATATTTGTATCTTTTATGAAGTTCATTTTTCCGAATATAAGTATTAAATAAATGTGAACAGCGACACATTTACATGAAAATCTTATTTAACTATCAATACGACGCATGCATAATATAATATACCCATTTATAAACAATGCTAACATTTTAAATAAGAAAATACGCAAATCTAAAGTTTGGTGGCGGAATTTCGTCCACCAAGTGATTTCTGACATACACAGTTACAAAACGCTTGGACGGAATTCTTTTACGGTAACTGTATTTTCGTGACATATACGAAAGCCCACACGAGGGGAATCAATCGTATTACTAAACAACTATTACTTAGAATTTTATTTACGACAGAGAAAATGGTTTTCCAGAAAATTCACATAATCCTTTTATTAAGGAACTAGTAGGTTTTCATCACAAATAATTTAGTTTCTTGTTAATAAAAGATATTTACTTGCATTACTAGTCTATACTAATATATAAAGCCGAAGAGTTTGTTTGTTTGTTTGTTTGTTTGAACGCGCTAATCTCAGGTAATACAGATCTCATTTGAAATTTTTTTTCAGTGTAGATAGATAATTTATCGAAAAAGACTATAGGCTATATATCATCACACTAAGGCAAATAGGAGCGGAACACCAATGAAAAATGTTTAAAAATCGTGTATGACAAAATTGTTCCCTTTTAAAAGTCCTAAATAAAAGTCTACGACACCATATGTCTATCTTTTAAGGTTGGCTCGGTATAACTTTTTTTATGCTAACCAAATTTGTTCTATGATAATACACTATTTGTGAAAGTCTTTTTACAAACATAATATTAATTCTTACCCAGAAACCTATTTTAAAACCTCTAAGTGATAAGTCGCGGGGTACAGCTAGTATATTATAAGATTCTTATTCATACAGACAAAGTCATAGACGTTTACAAATGGATCATATAACTTTATCGACTTGTTTGATATTATATTACGTGAATTTCGCGCGAACGATCGCGTGAACAGCTCGGAAACATTAATTAGACGTTTGGAACTCGAATTAAATCAAGTGAGTTTCCCGGCTCAGTCCCCGGTTTAATTTACATCAAACCAAGCATTTATGGGCCCTGAGTCTCCGTATTCTGATTCTGGGTAGAACATTTGTGTCGAGAAGAATACTTTTAGATTTTATCCAGTATCGTCTTTATAAAAACGCGCCTACATAATGTAAAAGTGCCTGTTCATGCTTTGTGTTAGGGTAAATTAATTCTAGAACCAGGCATCCACGTATTTGACCTCAAATTTTGACGGATTTATGAATATCGTAGACTCTGCAATATTAATAAATCCATCGAAATGCAACGAAGATTCTCATTAGAGGTCATCCATAAATAATGTCATAAGAATTTTACTATTTTTTGTCTTTGTCACATTTTCGAAATTTTCCTCTTCGTGTAACATTACGTATTTTTCAATTTTATTCATGCATTATCTTTAATAACGTCATGTGATGTCAAATAGTTGTTCACCTCCTCTGCCCGTTGTCACACAATATCACATTTTTGTAATACCTTGTTAAAGGGGATACCCTTTTAACGAGTGACTTAATTATTACATGACTTCTTAGACTCTACGATATAGAGTATCTTCGATCGTAATTACGAGTACAACTGCCAGACTGGTAAACTATTTACACCCTATGAACAAGCTATGGCAATTTGCGTAATGTAGTGATTGTTATTGCGATGACTAGTCGCGTTATGTGGCGATAGGTATTCACGTAATGTCGTGATTGTTATTGCGTTGACTAGTCGCGTTATATTGTGATTGTTATGGCGATAGGTATTCACGTAATGTCGTGATTGTTATTGCGATGACTAGTCGCCTTATGTTGTGATTATTATTGCGGTAGGTATTTGCGTAATGTCGTGATTGTTATTGCGATGGTTATTCGCTTAATATTGTGATCGTTATTGCGATAGGTATTGGCGTAATGTTGTGATTGTTATTGCGATGACTAGTCGCGTTATGTGGCGATAGGTATTCACGTAATGACGTGATTGTTATTGCGTTGACTAGTCGCGTTATATTGTGATTGTTATGGCGATAGGTATTCACGTAATGTCGTGATTGTTATTGCGATGACTAGTCGCCTTATGTTGTGATTATTATTGCGGTAGGTATTTGCGTAATGTCGTGATTGTTATTGCGATGGTTATTCGCTTAATATTGTGATCGTTATTGCGATAGGTATTGGCGTAATGTTGTGATTGTTATTCCGATGGATATTCGCGTAATGTTGTGATTGTTATTTCCGTAATATTGTGAGTGTTAATCTGATGGATATTCGCGTATTGCTGTGATTGTTATTGCGATGGTTATTCGCGATATGGGCTGATGATATTTTGACAAATCTTATAAACACGTGGTACCCGTATTCTAAACGTGACCGTCTTTTTCCATACCCTTACCATGAAAATCAAAGAGTATATCGAATATTTGCTCAATCTAATCACATATGCTCTGAAAATTAGCTTCCGGAATATTTAAATAGGATTATAATTCTGTATGCATATTTAATATCAAGGCGAATTCATTTGACCAAATGCCGCCTGATGTCATCCCCGGAACCCCAAAATCACTGCAGTATCCCGACTAATATCGCTGAGTGACATTAATCGGGACCCCCTGTTTTACGCGCTTCATATTCATCACTTAGGAGGTCGGATATTAGAAAACTCTTGTTAGAATGGGTCACCTATCTATAATCCGGCCGCGGTTAGAACTGCTTAACCTAGCGATCTACTCAAATCCCGACTCCTAATTAAGCCACGACCTCCTATAAATAACCTTTTACTAATACTAATAATATATAAGGCTAAAGAGTTTGTTTGTTTGTTTGAACGCGCTAATCTCGGGAACTACTGTTCCGATTCGAAAAATTCTGTCAGTGTTAGTTAGCCCATTTATCGAGAAAGTCATATATACCATCACGGCATACTTTGTCACCTAATTTTACACGGATGAAATCGCGGGAAGCAACTAGTAATAATATAAATATTGCTTTATCATTTTTCACTCAAACCTTTCTTCTATATAAACAAACTCTTCTGTAAACCAATAAATAAGGTGAATATTTTGTTGGAATGAGAGAAACTCAATAGATAAACGGCTCGGAAATATTGTTGTATTTGTTACAAGTTTTTTCTCTTAAATATACTACCGGATGGTATTTTCCAATAAATTTATCCTTGACATAATTTTATATCCTCGTAAAATTAGGTGTATTTTAATATACTAGAGATGGTCGAAATCTTCAGAGCTTATTGAAATCTATGTAGAAATTTTAAATTCTTTGTATACAATGTAATTTTTAATACTTAAAATAAGCCCCCAATCGCATGAGAGTTAGCCCTCAATCGCGTGAGAATTAGCCCTCAATCGCGCGAGAATTAGCCCTCAATCGCGCGAGAATTAACCTTCATTCGCAAGAGAGTTTAAAAAGCGTTGTGTTAAATCTCTTTGGCGCTTCTTTAGAGTCGTCGATACGAAAATATAGCGTATAAAGTGCAACGGAGATAAATTGGCGGCCAATTCGCAGGTCCTGAAGAATTTCGATCCCTAGTATTTATAGTAATATATAAAGCTGAAGAGTTTGTTTGTTTGAATGCGCTAATCTCAGGAACTACTGATCCGATTTAAAAAATTCTTTCAGTCTTAGATAGCCCATTTATAGAGGAAGGCTATAGGCTATATATCATCACTCTAAGTCCAATAGGAGCTAGGAGCACCAATGAAGGATGTTTCAAAATCGGGGGTTCTTTCCCCATTTGAGAGCTGTCGCTGCGTGCGCCGCAAATGGTTAAAGTTTCGCAAAAGTCATATATCACAACATTGTTTCCTTTTGTTTTTAATAATTGTTTTAAATATGAGCCCGTGACAGCATATGTCTATCTTTTCAGGTTGGCTGAGTATAACCTTTTTTTATGCTAATCAAATTTGTTTTAAAATAATGCATTATTTGTGAAGGTCTTTTTAGAAACATAATATTAATCCTTATCCAAAAATTATTTTTAAACCTCTAAGTGATAAGAGTGGCACTCGCGGACGAAGTCGTGGGGTACAGCTGGTATACTAATAAAAGTATGTGAACTATACACACACGTGGAAGCTATAAGTGTTATCTCTTAATATGAAATGTCCAAGAGAGATAACATAATTAATAGGAACAGTAATTACTTGGCCGAAATTAACGTCAAACAGGAAAAAGGTATATTATACGTATAACCTTTATATGAGTCTATCCCTCAATGCTTCGAAGTAGGAGAAAAACTGAGGCACTTTGGAAGATCTTGTAGTTATACTCGACTAGTTGTATCCCGCGGCTTCATCTTTTGAATTGATTGAAATGAAAATTGAATTGAAGAAAATCATATATATAGTATAATGAATCTTAATTCACCTCTCTTTTGTGTATCACGTTATGCAAACAAAATTTAAAGTACGCTAAAAAAGGTTAAGTGGAAAAATGTGATTCCTAAGAACCGTTACTAACGATTACTTATTCATTTAATAAAAATAAGTTCAATTAAGCTTCGCTAACCAATCTATCTGAACCGTCGAAACCAACGAATGTACTAAGCAATAATCAATTTAGCGGAAAAGTATATTAAGTCGCTTAAGAACATTTCAAGTGTAAAACACCCGAGGGGACAACCATTGCAATATAAAGTAATAAACTGGTATTAGCCAAGCGCGAGTCGGATTCGACAAATAGAATTCCGTAGATTGATCCGAGGTTCTTTTAAATCTTTAATTATTCTAGCGCTGCTGTACATTAAGTTACTAACAAATGAATCAGGTTATTTTTTGTTATTGCGTCAGTCGCCATTTACAGTAATTTGTATTTACACTTACTAGACTTTACGAGTGTGTTTACTTATGTCGCTTTTAAATACTATAGCATTCTTAAAAACACACTCTATATATCGCGAACATTTTAATTCCAGTAACTTAATCTTTTTACTGAATTTCAATGGAACGGACATAAACCGTGTATGAGAAGGTTATTATTTTGAACAACATTATAACGAGGGATTTGTTTTTTATTAACTTCGCTCATAAAAACTCTAACATTCCTAAAAACATCTAGGAAACCCTAGAACGTAACAACAAATCTTTATACCACGAACGTTTCTATTCTAGTAACTTAATCCATTTTACTTAAAAGGCGTTTCTTGAACTACGCATTAAAGTGTGCGCTGAACCTGCACCGAGTACCGAGCTAAGATGGCAACCTAGGACCCCTGTCCACCGGTGGCTCGAGGTCTTGCTCCGCTGCCGGTGGACATATATTTTTTATATATTTTTAAATGTTTTAATTTTTATACTAATATTTAAAAATGTATTTATAATAAGTGTATTGCATATATGATAGACCTTAAATAAAACTTGTAACATTTTATCAGACCAGACTGACTTTTGTTTGCTGCACCAGAGGAGGAAGTATGTAATTCTATACTAAAAGCAATGAAGGTATGGAATCTTACCTTAGTGAGATCTGTAGCAGTACACTCGATGAAAACATTCTTGGTATTCAATGTTATTTTAGAATGATCTCCGTTAATAATTGGGGGCATTGATAGTACAATTCCCTTCTTATCTTTTATCACCGGGTAGACTGGACTGTCTCTGATGATTGGTAAGTACTGCTTTAATTGTGCGTGGCTCTGTAAATCACAGAATTCTACAGTCACAAACACATATAACTACCATGGGGTATATAACTAGCAATTAAATAAGGGGGAGATCACCAAATGAGACAATACCTAACAATGGGCAAAACCTATGTATCATCACATGCCAAAATTTTTTTTTTTTTGGTTTTATTTACATACTACATATAATAATTAAAAAAAACAGCTGTATTTTGATTGTGTGATGTCACACCAATGGGGAGGGGGTGTCAATATTCTGACATCATGTGAGGAAAGGGAGATATTATAAAATCGTAAATCTTGTGACGTAATTTATGTATAAAATTTAAGTATGGGCAATAATCGTAAAAAAAATTACGACATTTATATATGAGTAAAAGCAATTGTTGTTTGTTAGTCTTGCTAAAACACTGGACGGTTTTGAATTCTGTTCGTTTTGTTTTATTCCCCTTATTTCAGAGTACTTTAAAAGAAAAGAAACAAAGGAAAAGTGTTATAATTATTTAAAAGTTCAAAAAAAAATGCAGATTTGGTTGTTACTACATATACATGAAGTTTGTATGACTTTTTGACTGAAATGATATTTAACATATTTATTTCATAAAACCTTAAGGATAAAATATATAAAGGATATTTGTCTACTGGCAAAACAACGTCTGCCCAGACCGCTAATTATCCTGGAAAATTTTACCACATTTTATATATACAGGAAAACATTACATATTCAATTATGCTAGAAAATTCTAATTAGTAATAAGTACTCATATTATAAAGACGAAAGATTTTATTGTTTGTTCACTAAATTATCCGTGATGAACATAAGCGATAGAATATTTTCAAAAAAGTTACAGATACATATAAAAACTTCGACAATGTAACTACCTGTTCAAAACCAGGACAAGCCACAAATTATATAATAATAACTGAAAACCCATTGCTCTGAAGTCTCTAAGAAAATAAGAAACAGATTTACTTACAGAGTATAATTCCATTAGTTCACAGGCAGTCATTTCTTTTGTTTGATTTAAAGCTTTGAACTTTATCTCATTTGGTGGCAAAGCATCATACACAAAGGGACCCTGAATTGTATCCAAGTCGTGAGTTCCAATTGCCACAAGACTTCTTTTCCTGCAGATGTTTTGATGTAATTTATCCTGAAAATGTAAATTTATTTACATAAAGAAAAAAAACTTAGGGCTGTGTAAATATTTAAGACTTAAATATGAGACCTATTTCATATAAATCTATTTTTTTTAATACTCAAGCCATCATAAACATCTAAATTAGAATTATGTGAATTAAAATTACTTGTCTATTTCTTATCCATAGTGTTTCAGATAACAATTGAAAAAAATAATTGAATAATGATTTTAATTCATAAACAATCAAGACAAATACAAATATTACAGAAAACCTTATTAAAATTATATCTATATGTATTCAGTCACCTATCACGAAATCTCGAAAACCATGTGACGTACAAAGACAAAATTTGACAAGGAGATAGTTTACAGTTAGTAGGCATTTGCTAAGAACGCATTTTTCGATGAGGCCAAATTAAGGGGTCTAAGGGCTCCCGCAAGTTTTAAACTTTTTTTTACACGGACCAAACTGTAGGAAACAGCTAGTATTTGATACTTATGTAGTATTATTAGTAAAAAAAACCCAACCTGTAAGTCAATGAAACTGTCGTAACTTTCCTTCGTGAAAGAAATCCCTTTTAGGACAGCAGCCACTGCATATGGCCTTATTTGGGCAGTCGCCGGTGTTAAATGCAATGAAAAGATATCCTCACACTTGGTCAGCTTGTATGTAGGTGGTTCTTTTCTGAAATGTTTTGTATTATTTATTGATATGGAAATTTTTTTCATTTAAATTGGTGAATGGAAATAATTTTATTTATACAGAATTATGTTTGAAAACAAAAATTTTTTTTTGAACATTGAAATATATAGGCAGTGACAGGGACTATTGGAACCGACAGACGTTGTCTTGCCCGAATTTAGGCTCGTCGTATTATCCAATTGACACATCTTCTACATAATAATCTTAAATTTCTTCAAATTAAATTCTTTTGTGCGGCCCATCCTGGAATATGGTTCAATTGTGTGGAATCCTTTTTATATTACTTATATCAATGAGATCATGTGAGAAAGAGATACTGGTACCCGGACGCGCCGGCCCAATTCGGCTACAAGCATGGCGCTACCTCTAATTAAACTGGACTTTTGATTCCAAGAAGTAAACTGACATGGGGTAATGTCTCTTTCAAAAATAATGTTGCCACGCTTAACTTAGTAGTAATGGCTTGATTAATTTAAAACTGATAAGTTTGAATTAGTGTGGTCTGTTGAATCTCTCACATATGTTTTTCTTACTCCGGCCAAGCTGTGTTTGAAGTCTATCGAGTGACTTTCAGATTGGCCGAGGCTAATTATGCCCAGGTGCAAGGTCCACAACAGCTTCTAAAAATAAAACTATCTTGTAGTTAAGCAACTGAAATCTCTGAAAAGCATATAACATATACGAAATCGTGGTTGGTCGCTAGTATTTGATAATTCTAATGCCGGAGCCAGACATAGCTCAAAGTTTTTGTACTAGCTACACAAACTCCCCGTCCCCACTGCATGATCATTGAAATGATCATTCAAATGAAGATCCGGTATAACTTAATTTCTAATTTATTGCAGCCTCTATTAATTTTGACGTTCCTGATTTCGTCTTTATCGATGTTTTCCATGGCGATATATATATTATTGCAAATGTATGGAATAGCTGGACCGGCTTGGTTACCAGTTATGCTTATAATGATATGCCTTGCGATGTATAGTGGAGGCATTCTGCCTATATGTATAATTGTCATGACGGAGATGTTCAGCTTTCAAGTAAGTAGTTGGTTGAAGAGTTTGACTTACCTTTTTAGTGGAGTTTGCATCATATATCAATTTTTAGTCGAATTCAAAAAAGAAAAAGATTCTCAATTCGACTGTTTTTTTCTTGTATGTATGTTATGCAATTACTCTGCCATTTATGAACCGATATTGATGATTCTTTTTTTGTTTGGTAGACCATACTTCAGAGGTTGTCTTACAGAAATATTATTGAAATCAGTCAAACGGTTTTGGAGAAATCAACAAAAGTAATTTACATGTATACACATCGTTATAAATCGATAATATTTTCGTTTACTCGTCCGAGCAGTGGTTTAATTGGTCACCCCAAATCATATATCCCTAAAAAAAAAAATGCCACTAAAAATTTAAAAATAAACTAATTTTTAAACAAAGAGAAAATGCATTTTTAAACACCAAGGAATTAAAGTGCAGAAAATATTTGGTACTTACATACGATGTGCTAGACACCTACTGATGTGTTGAAGTCGGTACTCAGCCAAATAGGTTCCTTGCTAAACTGATGCATATTTTTAAAAATGTTAGCACAACCTCCTTTATTTAAACGATAATTATGTTACATTACAAACTGTTCCGTCCGTGCAAGTTTTGTTAAATGCCGAATGTTTTGCTTTCTATATTAATAATATAATAAAGTAAATAATTTAAAATTAAAAGTAATGTATTAGAATTCGGTTTTATCGGCGACCCTATTTGGCTCAGTACCGACTGAAATACATCAGTAGGTGTCTAACACATCGTAAGTACCAATTATTTGTTTGTTTTTTAGTTATCGCACATAAAGAACTTACAAATTTTTTTAATTTTTTAAGATTCGTGCCAAAATAATGGGAGTCATCGTCACCTACGCGTGGTTTTTGGCTTTCTGCTTGATCACAATATTCCCTGTGATGACAAAATATTTGGGGAACTACTCCCCTTTCATTTTATACGGTTTGGTTAACCTCTTTGGGGCACTATTTGTACTTATGTATCTACCGGAAACTAAAGGTAAAACCGAAAAAGAAATAGCCCAGTGTTTAAGGAACGAAAAGACGACACAAAACGAAGATTTTACTCCAAATGCAGAATATAATGAATAAGGAAAAGTATGCTGGATAGTAATAAATACTTACTTATATATCTGTTTCTTCTTCTTCCCAGCTTTATTTGGAGCCTGACCTTCATGAGCGCCTGCACCACGATTTTTTATCTCGGGTTGTTCTTTTTCTTTAAAGTCCCTTTCGATAATGGCCACCAAGAGGCTGGTGTGCCTTGTATCTTTGTTTATTTATATGTTACAAGGGGCAAACGAGCAGGCGGTTCACCTTAGTGACTACAGACATCTGCACAACCTGGAGCTGGATGCGCGATAAACGAACAATAATAATAATAAACGTTTATCCATCGGAAGAAAGGCAATAACAGTAGGCAATAAATAACAAAAAGTAATACTAGAAAAAAAAACATATTTTAGTAACTATGTGGTTGCTGCTTCTGATGAAAAGGGCCTCGGCGTAGTGCTGCAGAATTAATTCTACAGCGCTGATTTTCAGGTGCGCCCTGTTCATAAGTGGCGTCACGAACAAGACCAACCACCATACGTAAAGAAATAAAAGCAATAAAACACACAGGGCGACACAATTATTAAAAATTAAATTAGATTATTTATTAAATAACTTCTTAAGTTTAAGTATACATCCAATTAAAGTATTTGTTAAATAAATTCACAAGTTCTTGACGGATTTCGCACAAATTATTTTCCTAATAAGTTTTTATCATGTCCCATTCACATGAAAAATTCGAAATCCCCTTGTTAATAAAAAACCTTGCTCATAAAATTACGTTTAATTTTTATTTAACGCTTTTTTCAACGCCCTCTATGTTGTAAGCATGTCTTGACACGCTCTTTGCCATTTTTAATTTAATAAACATGGTGTTTCAAGAGGAAGGCTTGTATGATACATACACAATATTGCACACGTGCGAAGCCAGGGCGAGTCGCTATATACTATTTAAAATCCAGTTTCTATGCGCTTTTTACACGTCGTCTAATGGAAAACCGTTATGCAATTACAAAAGGATATTAACTATTAAATATAACAGATCGCGTGGATATAATGATAAATACATAATATATATATTATTAAATAGAAACACAACAATTATCGGAGTCAATTAAATAAAACCTTCGGAAGGTTTTTTGTTTGCTTTTCTGATTGACTTAATTTTATTACCAGCTCAACGACCCACCCCAGCTTCGCATGTGTGCAATTTATAATACACTAGCGGACCCGGCAGACGTTGTCCTGCCCGTATGTTAGGTTACTTACTATTTGCTAGATTTTATTATCCTATAACATTATTCCCCATTCCCGTTTCGTTTCCTTTTTGCTTTGCCATTCTTTATTTACTAAACAAACCTTGTTCTAACTATAACGAACACAACAAAAAAGAAATTATCCAATTTGGTGCAGTAGTTCGGAAGTTATGCACGTGCATACATTTCATGTACTCATTTTTATTTGCGACTATAAATTGAGATGTAAGCTATCGTACCTTTCAAGTTGGATCGAAATGCACACGGTGTGCAAATTTGATAGAAATCGGTTTAGTAACTTAGGAGCCCATCGCGGACAAACAACGTGACGCGTAATTTTTACGCATTAAAGCTATAAAAATTCTTCTTGAATCACTTTGTTTATTAGTGAGAACCACATTAAATTAAAATCCATTGCCTAGTTTAAAAATATGTAGGTATGTATACAGGAACAGGAAGCGACATTATTTTGTATTGTGCAAAGGAAGATCTTCTTCCTAGCGTTATCCCGGTTTAGTAGTACCAGGGTTCGCGTAGATTGCAGAGGATTTGGCTGCGGGGCGAGTAAAGATGACCGATTGCCATCTGACGTCCTCCTCGGAACCCCTACGATCTCTACAACCTTACGATTAATATAACAAAGTGACATTAATCGGGTCTCACTGTTTTACGTGCCTTCCGAAACACGGAGGAGGTCGGATATCAAATAAAAACCAGTGCTAGAATGGGTCACCCATCAATCACCCGGCCGCAGCAATAGCAACTTAACCTAGCTATCGACTCAAATGCCGACCACAGATTAGGCCACGACCTCAACTAGATACTTTGACATTCGGATGTCATTAATAAATAATTTTGATAGATTTTTATTGAGGCAGTATAATATTTTTAATGGCAATTGCTGTATTGCAAAAATGTTTTATTTATAACACACAATGATAAAGATTTTATTTAAATATTTAAAGAATTATTTACACACTAGATAGGTGCATCCAAAACATAAAATTACAGTTACAGAGCAATAAGAATCGGGTAACGGATAATTTTAAAGGTTCATTATAGTCTAGGAGCTGACGTAAATTGAAAGCGGGCACTTAAACTGTCCTTTGGAAAGTGAGCATTTCCACTGCCACGCCAGAGTGGTCGTTAAAAAGCACTTCAGGGAATCCAACTGTGCCATGGATGTCTGAAAGCAGCTGTTTTCAAGAATCTTTATTTAAATATGTAAAGAATCATAATATTGAACGTAATTATTTCATGATTAGGGAACTTAGGGATCTTCAAGAGCGTACCATTTCGCCAAAGGCCAGTAACGCATTTGGTAGCTTTCTGGTAGTACAGTAGTAATAGTTCATCGGTATAGGCATTCATTCAAATGAACCGCTTGCACTTTGCCAGTTCCTCTACCATAACGTTATCCTGGTATAGTACCAGGGTCCGCTAATACTGCAGAGGATATGGCTGTGGGGCGAGTTAAGATGACCGACTGGAGTCTGACGTCATCCCCGAATCTCCACAATCTCAAAACTCAGAGACATTAATTGGGGCCCACATTTTAGTGTCTTCCGAAACACGTAGGAGGTCGTATATTTGAAAATCAGTATTAGTATTGGTCACCCATCTATCACCCAGCCGCAGTAATGGCTACTTAACCTAGCTATCGACTCCAACGCCGGTTAATGATTAAGCTACGACCTTCTCCTCTGTGTCTCCTTCTTGTATAAAAAAACACCTAACGATCTATAAAAAAAAACATTAACGGCATTAAATTGTATCAATATGAATATGACCTTACCGAAATTGCAATTTAGCTAAAATATCGTTTGCACATACGGGGATTAAATGTCTATACTGTGGTTTAATTTGTTGCGTTGGTATTATTGTGGTAATGGAATCGGTGATTTCAGTGTGTGTTTTTGTGTACACAGCTTTATTCGGCCGAACAATGACCAATATAAACGTATGAATTTATAACGTTATGAAATTGTATTTGCCACACTATAGGGTTTACACCCTTATAGTGGATCGTGGCCTAATCAGTGGTCGGCATTTGAGCCGATCGCTACAGGTTAAGTAGCTCTTGCTGCGACCGGGTGATAGATGGGTGACACATTCTAATACTGTGTCTACCAATTAAATCTCACTTTTTTGTCAGAATTATAAAAACTCCGAATTTAAAAATACGGAGCGGAAAATAATATAGTATTTCACTGGTCATATGGCAATGTATGAACATCGGTTCGCGAGCGAGACCGAGACATGAGACCGCGACAAGAGACTGCGACACTCACTGGTCATATGGCAATGTATGAACATCGGTTCGCGAGCGAGACTCCAGACAAGAGACATTTTCTTGTTAAATGACCGTCGATATCTCCTGTCTTGGTCTCCTGTCGCGGTCTCGCTCGCGAACCGCTATCTCAATAATGAAAATTCTAAGCGTGAACATAGAATTGATATCAAAGCTATCTTTTGTAAAGTAAAAAAAAATATAGTCTATATTTAGTTTGATCATTTATATCATCTCCATTCGGATTCTATACTAATTTGGTTGTAGCGTTATTTAGGTGCTTTTGTTGTTTCAGCATCGTCTAGAACAAAACCCTTGGAAGAAGTTATGGAAAATCTACGTATCGCTGTGCACAAGAAAGTGCCTAAAAATGTAGAAGTCTTACACCTCGCTGCCTTAGCAACAAGACTGATGACCGGTTAGTAATTTATAAGATAAAAGAGCAAATAATACTTAGAGAAAAATAGAAAATATAATGGAGACGAATGGTTTTGCATGTTACAGTAGCAGGCCCGGCAGAAGTTGTCTTGCCTGATTTACGGTTCGACGAAAGGTCCCAGTAGTAACCTCATCTATTTGAAGTATTCCGAAGATACGACCAATTCTGCATCTTTTATAATTTTTCAGATGTTCTTTTTAGTTTTAATTAAAAGAAAAAACGGAAAAGTCGAAAGTTTATTTTAAATGCAAATTTATTCCTTACATTAGAATAATTCAAATAGAAGACGTTCGTATCGCTTGGCAAAAACGTATGTTGACCCCTCGTAAAGAGCCACTAAGACAACGTTTCTCAAACTTTTTTGCAACACCTTGTAAAAATTTTTAGAAAACGATGCCTTAACGGCTACACTTATATTTTTATACATGTTTACACTGTTTTACGTGCCTTTGGAAACACGGAGGAGGTTAGATTTTTCAAATGTTCTTCCTGAAACCAGTGTTAAAATTGTTTTCCCATCTATCACCCTGGCGCGGTAAGAAATACTTAACCTAGCGATCAACTCAATTGGTGGCCACCGATGTAGTTATGATCTCCTTTATTTTTAATTGTCTCCACAATATAACTAATTTGTAGGTATTCGCTTCACATCGTGTAAGAGTGCCAAGGACAGAACCGGTATGTCGGTCACTCTAGAGCAATGCTCCATACTCTCTTCGGAATACCACCTCGCTGAACACGAAATGAAAAAAGCTCTCAATATAATGAGAAGGTTTGTAATCAACATGCTTGTAACTTATTTATTTAGGAAACAAACAATTGTAAAAAAAATTAATACTACCGTACATTTTTTTTAACATATATCATAAATTATAATTGAAACAAAAAATAACTTTATTTAATTGTTTAAAAAAAACTAACAGCGATAAGAATATAATAGTTTCTAAATTTATACTAATTTATAGTTTCTAAACGGAACATTTTTTTATACTTTACATTTTCTTGCCATTAATACAATAATGCAGATTTCTTAATTAATAGTAAATGCCTTTAATATACGAAATAAATATTATAACGTTCAGTACGAACGTTACTACGTTTTGATGAAATATTAATTACCGTAAGTTCAGGTATAGCAGTTACAGACAGATACTGCTTGAGACTTGTATCTAAATATATTTCAATAAGTGAAAGGTCA
>JANCMC010041502.1:2848695-2890419 GCA_024363005.1 Charaxes varanes
AATAGGCGTAATCTATACGTATTATATATTTTAATTGTACATAGGATTGTATTATTTCTTACAATTTATTTATAAATTTTTGTCTATTTTTTTTCTGACAATTCTTTATTATTAAATATTGCATCAAGCGTTAATTAATTGCAAAAAGAAAACTTAATTTTTTATTTTCATATTTCCCGAATCATAGTCATGCATTCGGGAAATATGAAAATCAAGATCAAAGAATTAATTTAAGCCAAGATTTAGTCTATGTGTGGTGGCCTACTACACATAGACTAAATCTTTATTTTTATTTTATTTAAATCTTTATTTATTCATTCGGGAAATATGAAAATCAAAAAATGCTATGAACTTGTAGGTCTTTGGCGTAAAGTAATATATACACGTATAGTGGTGGCCATATAATTAAGAAAGATTGCTTGAAAACACATTTTTTTCGACCTTAGGCGAAAAAAATTATTGCGAGTTTTTTTTAATATTAATATCTATGGTATGGCAAAACTTTCATTCATTCATTCAAGTACATGATTTATTGAATAACATTTAGACAAACTATGTACATTAAAATTAACATTTTATTGCAACTCATTATTTGGCCGCATAATTAAGAACGTTGAATACTTTATTTTAAGTCTAAAAATTAATTAATTAAAACAATGAAAAATAAAATATGTGGCAAGTCATAATGAAAATTGGCAACAAGTATTGGTCAGACAGAAAGCTAGCTCACCATCTGCAGTCCTCAAAGACGATATACCGATAGACGATATGTTTATAGAACGACTATAAACATTCCGCGTGTGAAAGACAAAGAAAGACATCTCGATGAGACGATCACAAGTGCTTTTAACAAAATAACGGGCCTAACGCGTTGGGCAAATAATATTTTGGGGAAAACGTCTCTTCAGTGAACTCCCCACGCACTATAACAGAAGGCGTTTGGTAAAAGCGAAGTGTATCAAGAGTGGGCATAGAACAAAGAAGGGGTAGCAAGAAATATTGGGTATATTTGTTGGATACAACAACAAAAATTGTTCCTTATTATTTATCCAGCTTTGTTACTATTAGAATCTGTATATATCGACAAAAATATTAGCAAAAGAAGATCCCATCTATTATTATTGTTCACTTTAAATCTCATCTTCTCTATCCATATGAATACTTCTTAATTTAGCTAATTATTTCTAAGAAGGAATATACCTGCATGATTTTGTTAAAAATGTCTGGTACCTATTAAAAATCGTTTTTAATTATTTTGCCACCATTGTATAGCGTATATAAATATATATATCGTTATAGGGTGATTCATATATATCGTTTATAAGTGCAACAACAGCTGGATGGCCCCAACACCCTTAAAAATACTCAGACATCGAAATCCTTAATTTATATTTAGTCAAAATGCTTTTTTATATCTATAAGTCTTGAAACAAATAATATTCTTGTTGACTATTTCGTTTCTAAGAAAATTACCTTGTTTACATATTTTTATGTTTTTATTTCTTTATAAATATATAATATTAAATTAATAAGTAAACGTTACGATAAGTTGATTTTTTTCTTAATATTCAAAACTTCGACAAAAAATCTGCCATACAATCGAGTGCTATATTTTAAAGTCTCCTTATTTTATCTTTAATATAAATAACACTTTTTAATCATCTATTTATGTAACTTTGACGTGGCGCGTAAACTATTAAACATCAAAGGCGTTATAAAAGTGTATGATGATGGCTAATATTAAATAAAATTTAACTGCAGAGTCACAGCTGTAACATATTATATAGTAATAATATATATGAAGTTGTTTATTGTCGCTACGTCACTATGTTATGATGGCATAATATTTATGTTATATATAATATTTATGTTATATGTTAGTTTACGTAGGTACTGTTGTTAGCCAAAGTACATAAAATATTGTACGTTTTGTGACGTACATGTCGTTTAGACTTAACGCATTTTATTAACTAAGTTTAGTGTATAGTATCCGATTAAATAAAGATTTAAGCAATTGAATACTTCACAATAATTCAGACACGGTTGGAGCAATTTACTCCCAAGCATTTTCATCATACAAATAATCATTTCAATTATAACATTAAACAGAATTTATCGTTGTAAGTCAATTCAACCCAATATATTAAATAAAAGAGTGGTCATTATCTTTTCCAGTATTCTTCAACGTTTCTTGTTTGTTTCTAGTTGCTTTGATATTCTCCACGAGTTCAAGTATTCCTCCTTTGTACTACATTCAAAGCTGATAGTTTTAACTCCCTTGTTTCTGTTATAAAGTTGTTCGTTGAGAATTGTTTAATTTTTTTATCTTCAAACAATTCCGGAGTTTGAATGTAGCTTTTACAAGGCTTGTATTACGTATTAAGTTAGTTTTAGGCTTAAATAAATTTTCATTGCATTACTGTAAGTGTTTTTTTCACTTTCTATAATTTATTTAACACACTTATTCTAAATATTAATATAAAAATAAAAACATTAAAAAAAAAAAACGAAAAATAGATGTCCGCAGGCAACGGAGCAAGACCTCAAAAAACCGGTACTTAGGGCTCCAGAGAGAGGAACCTCCTCACAATACGTGCCGTCTTAAGCAATACCGCCTTCTGTATGCGACTCTTGATTCAACCATCAAGCGAGTGCCTCTTAAGATGATTATTTATATTCTGTATATATCTTTGCCATAAGACCATTAACCTAAACAACTATTGGAACAATCTCACTGGCAAGATCTAAATATTTAGTTAATTTCTTTTTTTCAGCCTAAATGAGTCTGTCATCATGCGGAACCGTAAGTTTATTATTAAATGCTGTATAGTCGACCAAGAAAGTGCTTTACCATTGTGGATGACAGCTCCTACTTAAAGAAATTTTTGCTAAGAGTTGCTGTTAGAAATTAACGTAATGTATAACAAGCAAAAATGAGCCTTTTAACTAATTGACGTACAAAGGACATTCGACCTTAACAGCAAACTAATTTCTCGGTCGACTAAACACGAG
This sequence comes from Charaxes varanes, assembly GCA_024363005.1. Taxonomy (NCBI): domain Eukaryota; kingdom Metazoa; phylum Arthropoda; class Insecta; order Lepidoptera; family Nymphalidae; genus Charaxes; species Charaxes varanes. The sequence continues at coordinate 2,851,708 of JANCMC010041502.1, forward strand.
ATAGTAAAAACATCCAATCACAAAGAATGCATACTTTGATATCTATAATTGTTCATCTCACACTTACCAAGTCGCCATAATTAGGCATTTCCACAACGTTACTACCAGATAAATGACTGTAGGGTATAAGAATCATCTGAGAGTAAGAATGGAAAGCAAAGTAGTAAATGAAATTTCCGGACAATCTTAAACTCAGTACGTATTGAGATATGACCCTTGTTTCAGGTTCTGATGCAGCGTATGGACCGGCGTAAGTTTGATCGCATGGATTTTGCGAAGCGCCGATTTCTGAAACAAATATGTTATTTTGTAGTACATGTTTTTTTTTATCATTGTTATGGGATTTTTATTAATAAGGGATGTTTGAACAATTTTAAGTGATATTGATTTAATATTATGATTAATATTTGGAGTTTCCTTTTTCTCACTGCAGAGCAAAGATCTATAAATCCTCTCTCCATCTGTTTGTATTTTGCGCCAGTGATTGCCATATAGAATTAAAATCCAGACTTAAATAGATTAAATTAAAACTTGCTAGTAACAAGGTTCGCTTATATTGCAAATGATGTGGCGGGGGGACGGGTTAAGATAACAGATTGCCCTCCTGACATCATCACCGGAATCCCCACTATCTCACAAATTATTTCATTCAGTGACATTAATAAGGACCTTTTATTTTAAATGCCTTCCGAAAAACGTAGAAGGTCGGATATTTGAAAACCAGTGTTAGAACGGGTCACCCATACATTCCCCGGCCGCAGTAATAACTGCTAAACCTAGCGATCGACTCAAATGCCGGCCACTGATTAAAACATAACCTCCTCGGGAATTTAAATAAACGAAAATAGTTAAATTACAATACGTAACTTTTGTACGTCATTGATGACTTACCCATCCATAAAAAGTCGAAATTCCTATTTAAATCAACACCATTTCCTAGATCAGGATTGTCCGTACAATTGGAGATGTAAGACAGGTTGCGATTTTTTCTCCACATGCGGTCCTGAGAATTTTTTTTAAATCAGATGCTGTTGCGTGTTGAGCAAAAAAAAATGTAATATATTTGTTCTAGCCACTTCCAGAATATGTTGCAACGTAGATTAGTTTCTGTCTTTTATTTCATTTCGCAAGGATTATGAAATTAACTTTTATATATTTTTTTCTTTGGATTATACAAAATATTTCAAACTAAACACTAAAGAATCCAATTACTAAAACTTTAAATGCAATTCTATTTTATCGCTTATTTTGTAAATCATTATTTAAATGTGTCTTAGGTTGTTACTTTAGTCTTTTATATATATTATTCTGATTAGTTCTTCTGTTCATCTACTTACGTTTGTAAAAGTGTAGGCATATCCATCTGGATTAATAATAGGAAAAATGTGCCACACAAATGCTTCTGCCATAAACCTAACATCAGGATCGCTGCTCGACAAAAACTCTTTAATAATCCAAGTGACAGTAGCTGGCGATATCCATTCTCTAGCATGAATTCCACCTTCGATCATCCCTACGAGAGGTTTATCGCCCCTGTTTCCAGATTTGAAATCTATAACGACTCCTTTGATGTTTCTTCCTTGAATGGACTGACCAATGTTTACAGTGGTGACTATTCCAGGATACAAATTTTGCAGTTCATCCAGCCACGCATGTACTTCATCTAAATCATGGTAGCGATCCCAACTAAATGAACCTAACGTAGCACGTTGAGCTGATCTACTAAGTTTAATAGATCTAAGCCCACAAGATAGGGAAACGACTTTGTTTTTTACCATGTAAAGATGATTCGTGCAAATATTATAAAAATGGGCTAACAATTTGCTATTAAATGTATATATAATACATTTTAAAAATTAAAAAAGAAAATACAATTTTAACAATTTCTAAGGAAAGTCTGAGATCATAATTACTTGAAAAATGAACTTGGTACAAACATTTCCTCCGTATATTGATATTAATAGTCAGAAAATTTATTTTATTAAAAAGCAAGCAATTATTCGTTATTTTATATAGTAAATGGAATTAGTATTTATTATGATTCTTTTGGATTTGCTTGTATGCGTTACTTGAACTAATAATAAACTGAAATTGATTTATATATTATGCGTAACGTTGTATGTAACTATATATTTTATTATTATAAAAGTAACAACACTACGCATTGATAGATGTATGGTACCGTAACTACAAATGCGATATTTAGCAGACGTACCCTTTGTCCATGGTCATAAAGTATAAAACTTTTATTAAACCTCGAATTAGTATGTGACTTGTCTTGGTTAAGTTCAAAGAATTCTAAACATGTAACCGTGAAACAAATTTTTAAAATATAATAAACGTTTTATATTTTTCTGATCCAAGACTATAACATATTGATGTTAATACACTCATATCAGACGTTTGAGTGGGCTGTTTACCATTAGCTACCATGGACAAATAACTTTGACTATCTGTCCCTTTTATTCAAAATCTTAATTTTTACTTATCGTATGGTTTACTCTGTATTATCAGAACGTTTACTTTAATAGCTACCAATTTTATCGCAATGAATCACGGTACCACAATTTACATGTAGCTTCGAAATATTAAATACAATGTATTTAGATGTCGCATTTACTTCTAAACGACGAAGAATGACTCATTATCGTTAAACTATTCAAATACTGTAATCCCCCCTATAAAACGGTGCTCTTATAACGCATTAATAATATTCTATAATATATAATATTATAATATATAAAAATTTCTGCGCATTCGGGGTCGTACAAGTGAGTTGTACAAGAATAATCCTACAACGCGTTTTCTTATGATGTAGAATAAACATACCGTGTTATAGAGGGGATTACAGTACAAACTGCCATTTGGCGAAATGTTTTCTTAACTAGAGAATTATATGGGTATTAATAGTGTGCAGGCAATATCTACGGTACAATACAATAGATTCATATAATATACATCATATTTTATAGTGAATGCTTGAGTATTTACTATATAATTCGATGTATAAAGAAGGTAAGCATTTAAATTACTAAATTGACCGACTAATTGATCAAAAATAGTGGAAGATGTTAAATATGTTAAAACAAAATGCAATCTATAATTCTTTTGCTAAGAAAGTATTGATCAGAATTTAGTTAATTATAATCATTAGGTCTAATTCTAAGAGAGGAAGTAAGACAGTTTTGCTACAAAATTATTAGCTTTTCTATTTTTTTTTTTTTTGTAAATGAGAAAACCCCATTGATTATTTAAGCACAATAAAACGAGAGCACATTGTCTTAAGAATCGAGCATATATTTCTATGACAAAATTTCACGATGAATGTTGGGCTTGCTTTGGTAAAAATTTCATAGAACAGTTTAAATTTTATATTTGCACAGCCTTTTATTTTAGGAACAAGTCACTCCGTTACGATTGAGCGTCGATAACCTATCATTACAAATGCGAAACTTTTTTTTTTTAATTTTTTTAATTATAGCAGTGTGTTAGGATTTATTTAGAAGTTTTTTTACATGTAATAAGTTGTTAGCTAATTAGTTTTTGAAAAAACTGTTAACTTAAACATACTCAATTAATTTAACAATAGAGTTTTCTTATTTTTTTTTTAAATTGTGTTTTCATAAATAATTTTATTTTCCTGATCACCTAGTAGAAGTAAATTATACAAAATAAGTATGAACTGATGTATTATTAAGTGCACAAAGTAAATACACAAAAACCGTATAAAAAACATATTATAATAGTAATCCTACACAACGATAAGCATACGCCATTAAAAAAAATATTCTCTTAAAAAAATATTTTAAGTGTTTCACACCAACCTACTTGATGATTGACCCTAATTCTAAATATGCACTACATTTTTGGCTTTATTGCGGCGGTGACAATTGTTTAACGGCTTTTATGAGAGCTGGTTTATAAACGAAAGCCCAGGGCAAGAATACTAGAAAACCTGAGAAGTATAGACTTGAGTACAGCTGCCACCACTTGGAGAATACTTTGACATCGAAAGGAATCAAGCTCCATCCCATGAAAACAATAGTGTAAGTTTTAAGGAAACCATACAACACATACTTGAACTTGGAATTCCACAATTTGTTGTAAATTTCGGTCTTACTTATTATGCTTTCGAATTCTTTCTCCATATATATAATGATGAACTCGTTGAAGAATGTCACGTAGTAGCCAGAACGGGTGCCGTGCCAAAGAGCTAGAAACAGCAGCGTGAAGAATTGACTGAGGTTACGGTTACCTAGAAACTTGAGACGCTTGTAGATGTACTCCGCAGCAAAGTGGTTGGTGTTACAGTTGAAGCTGTCAATGTAGTGCTGGAACTTTGTGGCACCCTCAAACCTCATATTTGCATTGGTTTTGATCTTATATACCCATTTACAAGATATAGGCTTTCTATCTTTAGGAAGATCAACCAGAATCCCCTCACAGGAGTACCCGCTGAGAACCGACTCTCGATTGGGAGATAGCTGAGCTTCAGCTCTTCCCAAACCCCCCGTCCGTTCGTTGACGCTGTGAAGGTCACTCTGACCAACAGCATTACACGATAGGTAAAGAAAGAAAGGATGCGGATACTACTATCACGAACGACATAGGGGGAGTGACAATAGCAGCTAGGGTGCTCCGGGGTCGCGTACCCACAGTGGATCTGACCAGTTATCAGACAGATAAAAGAAGATCCAATCCCTAGGAGAAATTCTATTAATATTCTTCGCTTCTCCGTAAACGCTCTCAGACAACGCAATATGTTGGAATTCGGGCGGGCCATACCGCTATATGCGACGCGGCGCGTCTCCGTAAATGAAGTCTCCACTTCAATTATATTTAATTTTGATTGAGTGTGTTAAAATACAACAACTCAATTTAAAAAAAATTCATGTCCAATTTTTTTTCTGATGTGTTTTGAATTCCAGGCTGGTGATATAAATCAATGCACTGAAGTAATCTCAAATATGAAAGCTCAAGGTTTGCCCGCAACAGAAAATGTTTTTGATTCCCTAATTATTTGTCAAGGCAAGGCTGGGTAGGTGTCTAACATATCTATTTTTACATAATAATAGCTGTATCCTGAAACTTCATCTGCATAACTTCAGTGATTTTGTTGGTATTAATTTTTTAATGCAAAATCCTAATTGCTTACATAAAAACAAAGTAGTCCATCCATCCTTGTAAAATCGGCTGTATACCAGTGAAAATCCCGTCCAAATCGGTCCATCTGTTTCGAAGATTACCTGGAACAAACAGACATACAAAAAAGTTTTAAATTAGAAAATTATTAAAAAAAAATAGATTGAAATTGAACAATTTGAATTGTAGGCAATATTTTGACATGTTTGTTTATATTTGACTAACCTGTTACCGGTAGTAAGTTGGTAGTGGCCTATCCATCCGTTCCATCATAGGTTGTAGGTTCGATACAGCACAGAGTCTGGGTGTATGTATATAAGTATATATTTAATATTAAAAATGTGTTTGTGTATCATTTGGCTGTAGGTCTTATACCTAATAATTAAGTTACCTTAGAAACAGACAATCGTGTGGTTCTAGTACTTTGTATCTATTTATTATTTATTACAAATAAACACTTCAATTTAAATTTATTTATACATAGATTTATAACACAATAATCATTATTCATTATTGTTCAACTTATGTCAATTGTAGAAACTTAGGTAACATACAAGAAATACTAACAATGATGAAGTCACTCAAAGTAGAAAGCTCAGTGAATACCCACACAGCGTGCGTTCGTGCGTTCGCTTTGAACAAAAAGAACAACTTGGTTCTGGAAGAGTTAGAGAAAGCTTATCTGGATGGTGTTCAATTTGGAGAGTTCCATATCATGGAAATTATCAAAACTCTAGCATCAGTTAATGAATATGAACCAGTACCAAAGGTATGTAATTAAGTGTGGTCTCTTGTTTGGGATATTTTTTTAAACGTGATTATAAATCGATCAAGTCCAGTTGCACGCACGCACGAAAAAGCATGACTCATTATCACGTTCCGCCTACAGCGTGCAGGCGAGAGGGCGGAACAACCGATAGAGGCACATTCTTAAAATTATCATCTGTAAACTGACTTTGCATACAACCAATTTTTTAATGGTAAAGGGCAAACAGGCAGTCAGTTTTTTAAACATTTCCCATGGACTTAGTACTTTGTTCTGTTAATTTTTTTTTATTTTTTAAATGGAATTATATTTTCATATTTATAGTTCTAGTTTAAATTCAAATTTAAAATGTTTTATTAGAATAAAATTAAAAATTTTATATATATGAGAATACACTTATAAGTTTTTTAATCATTATATATTCGAAGATGCCAATAATTTCAGAAAGATAAGGGTACAAGAGTTATATAACAACTGACAAAAAATAAATAATCTGATGAACTAATTGAGCTCCAAGCACTTTTATCTTTAATATAATGTATAATTCTAAAAAAACTATCTTTTAAAGACCATTATGATCATTTTGTCAGCAAATGTGCCAGATTGTGTGGATTTATAGGTAGAAGCACAAAAAATTTTAGACAACCTAGCAGTGTGATTTATCTGTATAAATCTCTGGCAAGAAATATCTTAGAGTATAATTCAATAATATGGTCACCTTACTATAATGTACAATGTAACATCATAGAGCGAGTCCAAAAGAATTTTTTGCGAATTTTGTGTAGTCGCTACCACATTAGAAAAAAATATTTGTCATATGAAGTCAAATTAAAAACGTTTAATATGGAAAGTCTTGAATTGAGACGGAATTACTTTGATTTAATATATTTACATAAGATTATCCATACAACTGTTGATAGTCCTTCAATTCTAAAAGCCATCAATATAAATACTAACTTTAGATTTAGAAAATCCAGAACTTTTGCCTTGAGTTGTACCACCAACAATATTTCTTATCATAATCCACTTCTAAAATTTTTCTACAAAAATTGTATACTGTTTTTCAGGCCTTTTGAATCACAGAGGAGGTTCCGATATGATACAATCTAGGCAAGGGCTCCCAGGCGGTAGGCCGATTGAAGGTATAGTTTGGGTCTCGGGAAGACGATGGAAGTCAATCTCACGAAAACGATTTCTGTCGAAATCAATAGAAAAAGGCCAAGTCCATCAGTAGGTGAAATGTCTTGATGAAGGATGTCTGAATGAAGGAAAGTATAATCGACCAAGAGATGGGTTTGCCACAACAAAGATGAATGTCGTTTGCACTTCAATTAGTTAGAAGGCTCATTTTTGCTTGTTAAACATTACGTTAATTTCTAATAATAAACCTTAGCAAATTTTCTGTAAGTAGGAAGAAACTGTCATCAAAATGGTAAAGCACTTTCATTTTTTTTAATATGTATAAGAAGGGGCAAACGAGCAGCCGGCTTTCACCCAAGTGACTACCGACGCCAATGGATATCTGCAACACCAGAGGGACCGCAGATGCCTTGCCAGCCTTTGAGAAATGAGTATGCTCTTTTCTTGAAAGTCCCTAAGTCGTATCGGTTCGGAAATACCGAAGCTGGCAACTGATTCCACAGAGAAATTGTGCGAGGCAAAACTTGTCTTAGAAAAGCGCACAGTTGTGGACTTTAGGACATCGAGGAGATGAGGGTGGAATTTCAAATTTTAACGCGATGGCCTATCGTGAAATTCAGCTGCCGGTATAAGTCAGAACAATTCCTCCTTCATATTCGACTGTACATCAACTTTTAAATTTCTTTTTCTTATTTATCTTTCCAGTAGTAAGAGCCAGTAGTAGATCACAAATAAGGTTTGGCGACGAAACGCTCCGCCCCGCGACCAGTCTGATTACCGTGGGGCGGCCAGCGACGGAATTTATGTGCGTGACGTCCCACCTGCTCTCCCCAGGTCTCCAGACCGGAGACAATTGAGTTTGGAGCCCTAGCACCCAGCAAATGACGCTCATTACCTATAACCGTAAGCTTATAATGAAAAATGTTCATTAAACAGGGAAAGTTTAAGCTACAGTCTCCAATATATATAATCAGCAAAATGTGATTCCTATCTGTTCGGGAAAGCTTAAACGATATTTGGCAATCTACATAATCAGTATCCTGTGACGTCTTTACACTCTCCTGGTGTTGAAACAGCAAATGACGGTCATTAGCTATAACCGAAAGTTTATTAGGAATAAAATTCGTTATCAGGAGAATACCAAACTATTGCCGCTATTATAAATTATAGGCATTCTAGGACACCTCACCTTCTCTCTCTTGGTGTCAAGACAGGAGATTATTGACTTTGCAGATCTAGCACCCAGGTAATGAAGCTAATTAATTGTTATTGCAAATTTATTAGAATAACTAACTACGTTTTCATTTTTTTTTTACTATCCTCGAGAAGAGTTTTCTGAGTAGATTATGAATATGAAACTCAATTAAATCACGTGCACTCTGGAAAATACTTAGAGGTTTGTGAAATGACAACCAATATATCGATACCTGCTGCGTAAATTGCTGTAACCCCAAATTCCCAACTTCACAATAGAGCATTACAAACAAGCAAATTGAAACAAGTTCCTCATTATATAACACATTTGTGTATACAATTATATATTCAATAATGACCTTTACAATAATATATTAAATAGTGACTGTTATATTACAATTCAGTTGTTTGTAACTCTCTACAGTAAAGCTGGGAATTTGGGGTTACAACAACTTACGTAGAAGGTATCGATATATCATCTTGTAAATAAAATCTAAAATGAATTGCAAAATTTTAAGTTCAAATTAAATACTTGGAATAGAGTAATAACAGTAAAATAGGGCAACCGGCAGAATCAATAACGCCTGCGTTTAAAATAAGCAATTTGAGTGACAGATATTTCAACCGGTCTTTTAAAGGCTTACACAGTTCCTTTGCTCCTTAGTCACTGGCAGTATAAAAAATCAAATATATATTATGACACGGCGTCCCGCTCCTTCCAGCGCTCGAGATAGCCTGAAGTTTTCTCGTTAAACTTATTTCCTTTTGTGTTGCCGCCGCAGGGAAGCGCGACAGAGTTATCTCCATTTTATTAAATTACTTGATAATTTCAATAGCTTGTTCACCGCGTATTTTTTTTATTCCTTTAGAACATTTCCCGCCAAGTGTACTTTGGAACTGATTAAATTTTGGTAGCTTTTAACGTATAACCTTTTTCACATTCTTTGTTTTATGTATAGTCGTCCAAGAATTTGGTTCGCCACGCTAAGGGCGAATGTCGTTTGCATGTCAATTACTTATAAAGCTTATTTTTGCTTGTTAACTTCTAACAATAACTCATAGCAATATATTCTTTGACTATGAGCTGTCATCCAAAATGGTAAAGCAGTCTATTGGTCAACTATACACCTTATTTGTATGTCACTGGCTTAAGTTTCATATTTGACACCGGACTATACCGTTAATATAACATATAATTATTTATTTATTTCAGGTAATGTACACCCATATAATAATTCAATGTGCAAAAATAATTAAAAGTTAATGTCAAAAATGAATACAATGTCAAAGATAATTTAAAATAGTTTTAATGCTACAATGTCAAAAGTAAAATAATTGAAATAAAATAAATAATCCATAAAAAGAAATTACCTTAATATTTCAAAGTTAAGTATTAGGTTAGGTTAGGTTAGGTTAGGTTAGGTTAGGTTAGGTTAGGTTAGGTTAGGTTAGGTTAGGTTAGGTTAGGCCACGACCTTTTCCGTGATGAATACTGTCTATGATGATGTTCTATGATGATATGAATGTTCATGCAAAATACATGAGTGTTGATGGCACGAGAGGCGACTAAATTCCGTGAGGTGGTTCGATTCCCGCTTTGCACCGACCGGCCACGGCACCTATAGGCTTCGGTGGATGCTTACAAACAGGCCGGCCTTTCATACTAATATTATCAATGTGATAGTAACATTTTCATGCCTAAATCGCTAAACCTATTTTGATGAATATTTATATTGAGATAGATTGCACCCTGGAGTTGTACATAGGCTACTTTTTGTCTTGAAAATAGTGAAATATGGATTGAAATTTTGTATGAATTAGATGAAGAAAACAACACGGGTGAAGCTGCGGTTTGGATGTAGTAAAAAATAAGCCAAAAAAATGAAGTAAGACATGTAAGGAATTAAGTCACATAAGTTCAGGGGAAACAAATGACCCACATTAGTTCGCTCTATAAACGCCGCTATAACGTACGGTCCTTTGTCAGGACACACAGACGAGAGAGGCAAAATAAATCTCGCAAGTTATAAATCAATGCTGGTCACATTTAGCTGTGGATAGATTGGAGATGTCAATAATACTTACTGACCATTTGTTAATAAATAATCTGCGGGTGCTTGGTGATTGTAGTCCAAGAGACGATAGAAATAACTATTTAACAAAAACTAAGCAGATTTTTTTTAAAGTTAAAATTTGGCCCATAATGTAGAGTACTCAAAATGGTAGTAGCGTTGCCTTGTTGGATAGCTCAGGTTATCTTTTGAGCCAAGAAGTTGCCGGCTTTTGGGTCATCCGAGGTATCTATCAGCCGTTTAGCAAATTCCCGATATAGAGAACGAGCTCCGAATCCCCAAGGACCCAGGATCTCTATGCTGAAAGCAACGAAATCGTATTCTATACAAAAATATTTTTTATATTTCTTAATTTTGTTCTCTTTGACCGAAAGAACAGTCGCGCCTGCTTTTATAGATATTCCTGGGAGGTGAGATCGAGATTTTTATTTTGTTTACATTATTTTTATAAAGTTGTACAGTTAGTTTTAGATTGTGTTTAGTTTTAAATTACCCGACTGAGTTTGTTGCGGGCTCTCTCAACGCAGAGCGCGTGGAACCCTTGTAAACTTAGCTTTTAAGTCGTAAATTGTATCACCAAATTACTAATTGATTAAAATAATAATATTATACATAATATGACATTCATAAGTGCTTATAAAGAGTCTATATTAATAAACGAATTCGACTTTTGAAATAAATAAAAATAGAACGTTTAATTGTAACGTCGAGATGTTTAATTACTTTATTTTTTATTTTAAATAACAGGCACTTAATGGCCGACCAGACAGGTCGTCAGCCGAGAACCTCAACTTTGCGAATGCAAAACCTCATTATTTATATTTGTATACCCTTCCTTAAAAACCACATACACTAAAACTAACGAAGAACGTTTCAAAAATAGACGCACACGACTTGTCACTCTATTAACGTCAATGATAACGCACATTTTCGCGTATAATTGACACACGCGTTTCGACAGTCACGTCTCCGACTATAGGGGCTTTGCGGGGAAGCTATTTGACCCAAATACCATTATAGGCCAGACACTGAAAAGGTCAGCCCTCTATCCGTTAAAAACCTTTGCACTCAAACGTTCTAATTCACGTCATTTATCATTAATGGACACTTAAGTGATAAATCTAGATTTGGAATAGGTCACAGCAAGCTTTAAATGAAATATTGGGCGTTCTTTTTTAAATACAAAGTGTACATGAGGGGTTATATGAGGGGTCTACATGAGGGATTTCTAGGTTAACTTAAAAATTGAGGACCTGGTCGCCAAACCAAACATAATTGGACAAAGTAAGGCGCAGAGACTCCTCTGGATGGACCATTTGGAGAGAATAGGAGGGGATTGTAAGATTAAAAAGTGAGTGCCGAACTGTAGAGAGTGGCTGCCGAACTGTAGGTCGACCGCGATACCGCTGAAAGAACTCTGTGAAGTTTTTTTTATTTTATAAAAAAAACCGGCAGGCAATTCACCTAAGTGACTACCGCAACACAAGATGGAGGACGCAGGACAACTGCAACACCAGAGGGTTCGCAGATACGTTGCCGGCCTTTGAGATATGAGTATGCTCTTTTCTTGAAGGTCCCGAAGATGAGGTCCCTAAGATTAATCTAAAAGATTTTATTAGGTCTTTTAGATCAATGTAGGATTTTTTTTTATATAACGAAATGCAATCTTACAAAAATAATAAAAATGGCCAAAAGCGTGTTAAGACACGTTTATATAGAAGGGTTCCGTATCTGATACACTGTAAACGTATTTGTTAAATAACTTCAAAAGTTGTTATTCGATTTCGTTCCGATTTCTAGTGATTTTTAGCATGTTCTATCAATATGAAAAATTTCAAGTCTCAACATCTAATAGTTTGGAAATGCTTGTTTCTTTCATTCGTTCAAATTTCGACCGAACATCGAAACCTACGAGTCGCGACATGAATCGAGCTTCGACAGATGAGGCGAGACGGAACTTCTGCTCCGGGGGTCGTGGGTTCGATTCCCACCTCGAGTCTGGGTGTATTGTCCATATGTATGTATTTATATATTTATAAAATAAAAATATTTGTGTATAATAGGCGTCTGTTACCCATAACACAGGCATTGAGTTGTCTACCGTAGGAACAGACGTCCGTGTGTCACATAGTACTGCATATATTTATATTTGTATATATATATTTATGTATTTCAATTTTCTTAAATCCCAACTTAATAGAATAAAATATAGTTTTCTTTATATTTTCTAAAAAACCGCAGCGCTTCTTGATGCAAAGTGCTCTCAAGAAAACGCTTACAATTAAGAAAAATAAAAAGTAAGCTCACTTGAATATTTTCATTCGCAGAACAGAACTACTCTTAGGAATTAACGCAAATGGTTCCTGTGCAGAGGTGCATTTGAAAAGATCCGACAGGGCGGACAGAATTACGTTGTGCTGTTAAAAACAGACATTTATGGAATTTCCCTCTAAAATTGCAGCATTTTCAAGTCCACGACGGCGCGGTAGAAGCTAAGCTTCTCGACGTTCCGTTTTGCTAATTTCATACCAAACAGGTATTTAAATTGATCGTTAACATGAGACTTGTAATAGTACTACGAAAGGGCAAGATACGTATTTTTTTAAGTAGCAGTAAGGTGAGTGAAGTTAAGACGTCTAGACTAGACAGGCCACAGTTAAAAAATAACAACAGTCGAAAAAATTAACAGTTTAATATAATTGTACTAAAAATGTTATAATAATGGTATCAATTGATAAACCAGCTAAAGCCGTGTTACTTTCTATAAACTGGACAATAAATATTGTATCCGCGTCAACCAGTCCTTGTTTGAAGTTTATCTGGCGTCATCTCGTCACGAAGCGGACAAGACACACCGCAAACAGTAACACTTCTATAATGGTGGGTGACTCGACGTTTTCCTTTGATACTAGTTATGATACAACGAATTTAAGCCTTTTATAACTAACTGACTCCACACTGAGCAGCCTGTTAGTGAGAAAACGTGAGGTCGAGAGTGAATTTCGCCTTTGTGAGTTTAGATTCATTTCGCACAAAGAAAGTCATTTTGGACGATTTTTTCGAAAGCGGAAAACGAAAGTTGGTCACAGATATGAAATTGAATTGCCGCTATGCTTGGACACGTGTGACGTGAAATTTAATTTTTTGGGTTCTGTTGCCGAATAAAACAACCTTTAAGTTTTCGAATGCCTTGCTGTTATTTGTTTTATTGTAAAAATCCGTGTTGAATTCAATGATGTTTCGTGTTGAAAACCCGCGTTGAAACTAAAAATTCTGTATCATCGGTTTAGCGGGGAATTTAAATGGCTTGGTACCGACTTCAACAAATCAGTAGGTGTCTCTTAAATTGTATGAAAGTACCAATTATAAAACGACCTAAAGCTCCTTATTGGTGTTTTAAAGGCGGTTTTCTTATTATTTAAAAATAATTTATTGCTGTACATTATAGAAGGACATTCTATATTATTTAGTTGTTTAGATTGATATTTTTTAATTGGTTATATTGTTTTAATAGTTAAAGTACTAAACAGCGTTCATATGAGCAATGTCACACTTATTGTAAGTCACGCGAACCAAATTTTGGCAAATCTGAGTCCCTATCATGAACATTTCGAACCGTTTGAATTCGACGAGTCGACTTTGAAATTATTCGTGCTAGGCCGACAGCGGACCCTCCTTAGTGTCAACGCGGGTTGCATTAGCACTGATAAAAAGCAAGACTTGCCTCCTGTGGGCCTATTACGAACATTTTTATCCTAAATACAGTCGACTCTTCGACTCCGAACGGTTCGAAATGTTCGTGCTTTGCAAACGTTTTATATACAGATGCAAGTACGCGAACGGTCGGCATTCTGAAATAAAACAACAAAAGTATTTGTACCGTGTTTTTTGATTAAACGTTTCAAATTTTTGAGAGATTTTCCCGCGAGGACAAAGGGTCGCAATACGTCATGTATGGTTTTATTTTTATTGCTTTTGTATTGCCATGTATAAAAATTCAACTTACATATTACAAACACCTAAGAATTAAATGTATTTTTGTCGCCAACATTTCTAACCTCCTTTTTCGCGAGGAATACTGGCAGCATTGGCAAATAAGAAGTCACTGTCGTCAAAAATATAAAAAAAAGAGGAATATTATGGAATAATGGCGGAAATTAGGGGCTTCTTATCTGTCAACTGTCACTTGTTATTGTTATGTTATTAGACCAATTAGTAAAGGAAAGAAAATAGGAATTATTGAATACATTAATAATCTGAAAGATAAACAGTTGTATGGCGGAGTCCAGCCAGTATTATATAGTGTAAACATATTCTAGTTGTATAATATACTAATAAAAATGTTAACAGTTATTGACTCCCTTTATAGTATCAAGTAGATTTTTTTTTTAAATTGTGCGTGCGTATTTAGTTAGTTAAAACTTTGTTAGTAAATATTTTTGACTAGCCCGTTGGCGCAGTGGGCAGAGACCCTGCCTTCCGCTCCAGGGGTCGTGGGTTCGATTCCCGCCTCGAGTCTGGGTGTATTACCTATTTGTATGTATCTACATATTTCAAAAAAAAAAAATATTTGTTTACAACAGGTGGCTGTTACCCTTCACTGCCAGTGTTCCCTCCCCTGCCTAGCCAAATCTGGTATGATCCTACTAGTACGGCTTTAGATGTCCTTTCTGATAATGAACTTATGATAGTTCTTGACAAGCCAAGGTCTTTTAGTAGATTGTACAGCGATTTTGCTGGTATTATAACCTTTACCGCGGTTAAGCTGATTTTATAACCGTCTTTGGTGAGCTTATTAGAGATTTAATACACAAATATATTACGTAAAAAATACCACTGGGATATGTATGCCCTTGGTAGGCTAACCTGTCCACTTTTATAAATACGGTGCGGAGTAATCGAAGACCCTTCTCACGCGATTCGACAGAGGATAAAGAATTCAAGTGAAATATCAGTACCCTGTGTGTCTCCGTTTGTCAACTATTGATATGTGTTTAATGAAATAATGTTTGTTTAAGTGACCCGTTTTTCCTTTTGCCGAAGCAATACTTCATTTAGCAGTAATACTTCTTAAGATCTATAGAGCTGAAGGTAGAAAAGGGTTCTTCAACTTCTACGTAGGTAGTATCCCGGTATCCGTTACCAAGTAACCAGATAGTACCAGGGATGTGAATAAGTTACGATGAACTACTGCTGTCTGTGTCATTCCCGGAATAACTCCAATCTCTATAATATCGTAACTAAATTTTTTAAATGGCTTCCGAAAGACGGAGAAGGTCGACTAGTAATCAAAAAGAAATATGTTTATCAATAAAAGAAAATGCTTTATTGCGAGCATATTATCAACGATTGACAAGTAAAGATAAAAGGCTCTCATTTTGTGACATAATGAATTTCGATTTATTTTTTCTTTCCTCCTTTCCTCTTTTTTTTTTATTTATTCACCCTTATAGACATTTAGGTCAATCGCTAGGTTTAGTAGTTCTTTTCCTTTAGAACTTAGGCTTTCGTGAGAGGAATTCATACTTAGTATAAAATGGCTTTTAAACTCAGGCGTATGTTAGATTGGGATTGCCCCACTAGTTTCGAACCCGTCCGGGTCCTTCATCATGAGCTCGCTACTCGTCGGGCAAACCCGATATAATATACGCGGGAGTTTAAAAACCCTTTTATAATAAGTATAAGTAAATCTTATAGCGAACGGGTGATAGATGAGTGACCCATTGTAACACAGATTTATATTTAACATCCGACCTCCTCCGTGTTTCGGAAGACACGTAAGACTGTGGTACCCTATTAATGTCACTGATAGATCGTGTATCGGAGGATGGCGTCAGATGGCAATCGGCCATCTTAATTCGCCCCATAGTCTCTGCAATCTAAGTGGACCCTGGTACGACCGGTATAATGTTAAGAAGAAGTAAAACTTTTAATAGTATTTTTTTTTATTTTTTTGAAATGAGGTCGACATGGGGCAAAAGCTGTGCCACTTTTCTCCCAGGGGGAGGTTCTACCTTTATCTGTCCGACAACTGGTTGTACTAAAGAAGGTGACCCCGGAGCACCCTAGCTGCTATTGTCAATCCCCCTATACCATCCTTGACAGTAGTATCCGCATCCTTGCTCTCCACCCCATCCACCTTAATATCCTTTTACTCCATCCCTTTTCCTTACTCCGGTCTTTCTAATTAGAGGTCATAAGATCGGCGTGAAGTGGCGAAAATGCTGACACGTCAAGTGATGTTATTAATGTCGCGTTTCGTTCGGTTTGTGAGACTTCCTGATAACCTAAACGAACTCGTTAAAGGCCGGCAACGCATCTGCTTGTCTTCTAGTTGTGCAGATGTCCATATTAGCGGCCTGCTGCCTCTGCTCGTTTGCCTCTTGTAACATTAAAAAGACACATGATAGATTGGAAAGAAATCTAAATAACAAAGTTTATCCAATTACATAGACAAAATTGTTAATAAGCCAAAAATATTGCGGTTATTTGTCAAAGTAACCGATTTATCCGAAATCTCGCCGCGTCGCCCAACAAAGATAGTGACGGAGATCCGACAGAATTTCATTTAAATGTAAATAGTGATGAACGACATGATTTTATTTGGGTTTTTTTTTATGAAATATCACCGGGAGGCCCGCTCAGCCAATATGCCTCACTGACGGGTGATTTGTTAGTAGAATACCAAAATTGGGGCCCGCTTTGTGTGGAATCGGTCTGAATTATTACGTTTTTACATATATGAAATAAAATCGGAGAGGTTACGATGCCATCTGTATATTGGATTCTGTCGTGTGATTTTAGTCGTGTTAGCGATAAAGAAACGTATTATGAATTATGGCCTCTAGATGTTTTATTAAATCTGATATGGGCTTAGAGCCCTCTCTGTTCAGATTTTAGGGTGCCCTGAATGGTACAGTTAAAGTAGCTGGTTTCGAGTCCAGGTTAATCTGAATTGTCAATTTGTGGTGATGTGGATTATGGCTTAAAGATTTTTGCGTCTCCTATTGTGATATACACTTTTGTAACCAGTGGTTCCTCTTCTAACTTAACCGAGACAGTGATATGTCGGAACACGTGGTTGAAGTATGTACTTTAACTTCTACACAATTTCTTCTATTTCTAATTCGCTATTAAATGCGAAATTTACTCTATTTATGAATGCGTGACGAGAGCGTTACGAAAATTGTGATCGGGCGAAATTAATCTATATCTATGTTTATATTTATTTCGCCTGTAGTCAGGGTTTATTATCTATATGTATGTATTTACATATTTCTAAAAAAATATTTGTGTATAACAGGCGTCTATTACCTATAATACAGGCATTAATTCGTCAACCTTAGGAACAGACTACACTTTGACACAATCTTCTAATAAAATGTACACATATTAGGTGTGTAAATCGTTTTGCACCGGTGTGCCTAATAAAGTTTTATTTTTATAATTTAATGTATTAATAATGCATATTCTGTTAAAATTGCATTCACACACCATCCCCTATATAAACTATAAATTTGCCATACACCTGCGCCCGCGCAATTGTCGTAAAATAATAGTACGAAAATTTTTGCTTCACATTTTAATATCCATAATTACATAATCTTGAATGAATAAATGACATTAATGTCTATATATTCGAAAGAACCCTTACTCGCGGTGGGAATCGAACTCGCTTCTTTGACGAAGAAGGCAGGGTTATTTCCAAAGGTGCCAACTGGCTTTATGAAATAAAAATTAACAAAACTAGCAGCAAATTTTCAAAACCCATTACCCATTTATCACTACTTCTCACCTCCGGGCCTACAGGTTATGGCGGCTTCGGATAAAAAAGTACTACCTGCCGAATAGTGTCTTCTCAGAATGTGAAATTGTAAAGACAAACAGGGCAATGGTTTGTTCTGCTAGTTCAAGCGACCACGGATAAAAATCCGTATAACTAATACATTGAAGTAATATTTACTATCTAATTAAGTTGGGTCGCAGCGTAGGGTACAAAGACAACTTCTTTATTACTGAAAAGTAATATATTGGAAGTAAAAACTTATGTAGAAACTTATGTAAAAATTACGCCCGATAATCTTGATAGAGAATAATTAATTATTTAATTAATAATTAAATAATTAATTATTAATTAAATAATTAATTATTGAGGTTGGCTGAAAGAATTATTATATTTAGTTACTGGAGTTCATATTTTTTTTATTATAATAAGATAACCAACAGTAGGTACCACAATTAATACAAAAACATGTGTGAAAAAATTAAATGATATTTTTTTTTACCAAATATCAATCGTTAGGATTTATTCCCCACCATCTAGAGACACATCTGTTATTTCACGAATTGAACACATTAGAATCTTTGAATCTAAGGAATTCGACGCGTCACACATGATGTCTAGGAATCAATCAGGTATTTATGTCACCAATTGCCGTGGGAGCTCTTGCTTTAGCAGGCTTTTAATTTAAATAAACAAATAATTGAACTGTTCATTAATAAGTTGAAGAGCAGACTGAAATCTGCAAGATACTTTTAGACTTAAACTTACTTGGAAGGATATAATTAATTAGGTATACCTAAAGGTAACGTAAGGTATACCTAATATCTGCTATTTTAAAAAGTACTTAAATGACACGATAGACAGGTATACGATTAGAAGTTCGAACCTAAGTGGCGCATCTATAACCTTTTGAGTTTTGCAGGGAAAATGAAAATATTAAAATAAAACTCTTCCTATTATTTTTAAATATTAGTCGAATACCTTGATTATCACTTCTCCTTCAATGAATCAGAATATTTAGTCAACGGTATAGTTAAAAGAAGTATTTTTCTTTGTATAAAATGTAGATGATATTTTCCCGTACTCTCTTTGCCTATATTGACCATTCAAATGCTCTTACGGTGGGCTACGGTGAAAATAACATTTTTATCCTTACAGCTTAACATAATAAAGTTTAATTTCAAATATTTCACTGAGACGCTACTAAATGTAGAGAACATTTGAAATATGCGTCTGTTTACAGAAACCAGGAAATAAGTGGAGGAAACGAATTATCCATAACTAGCTGCCGCCCGTAACTTCGTTTACATGGCTAAATAATCTACTAAGTTATCGTGTAAATTCTATTTTGGTCTATGTTTTACAGGGTTTTAATTTTCATGCGGAAGTCGAGATTACTGATTATTTACTCCTTATAACCCTAAATTGTTGGAGTGCACTATTTTAAACATTGTTAAACCTAACCCTCTAGGTGTCTGTCTTTTGCGGAAGCTACGTAACAACTGACGCTACCAAATTACCAACCTCCCGTTCTTCCGCGCCATTACCGCAGAAGTTGGCAAATAGCGGCAACCCATCAGCACAATGGCCGCAACTCAACTCTTTTCTTACGTTATTCATTGTGGTTAACGGAGCAACAATGGACCACTTTAGTTAATTTTGCACGCAAATCCCTTTTACCACTGGATTATATGTCCTAAACTCATTCACAATTTTTTTGGTTATATCTGTGTGAATGACGTTGACCACACACCTTTAAATAATAGGTATTAGGTTGAATTACTTTCGTTGTGAGTATCACGTAAAAATACGTTATACACGTTTGCTGATGACGTCATTGAGAAAAAAATCACACTGACGTTAATCCTTTTAAAGGACAATGATTTGACAACACAAAGCGCGCCGGGCCGTGCTAATCTCTTTAACTTCACTAAGCGGCAGTCTGTGAAATAGTAACGGTACCTCGGCATAAGAGACCTGGTTTACCGTTTTTTTATGTAACAAGGGGGTTTGTCCTTTTAGAGAGCAGGCACTCTACTTGAATGGAAACCGACGTCCATGAATGACTGCATTTCTAGAAGGCTCGATGAGGCACCCTTATAAAAAAATGAGCTTGTTTTTTTCTTGAAGGTCCTTAAGTCGAATCGGTTACTGGTAAAGATTCCACAAAGATGTTGTGCGAGGCTAGAGGTTCCAAGAAAATTTGCGTAATTGTGGACTTTTCCACATACAACGAGAATTTTGAAATCTGACGGGATGGTCCAGTGGTGAAATTCAGCTAACGGTATTAGACCGAATATTTCCTCGGAAGTTGCAGACTGATCCGATAACGATTAGTGAAAAACTATTATTTAGTAAATATTCTTTATTTCAATTATTAGTAAAAACGATGAGGGTAAATGGTGGTAAAACGCCCTAACCACATTTTCAATTAATTATGCCAATGTAAAATCTATCTTGCTGGATCCAATCTTCATATGCGATAAATCTCTCACAACAAAACCAACAATAACAACATAAATAAGTATTCTGTTTATCAGATATATTTCCATCCTTTAATAAATTACTTTTATGCAGACCACGCTACGCACATACCAATAGGGGTGTTTTATTAGATGAATGTACATAACGCGCGTGATACGCGTAGCAACAATTGTCTTTACATTTTTTGTAATTGCTATTTTTAAGTACTTAGTTTTACTTTGTTTTGTAAATAAAACATTCTGAATATATTTTGTAACTATTGGTTTTAATTCTATGATTTCTGGAAATAGCATCACTTTTCTTTTTATATTATATTTCTTGCTCACAAAATATCCTATGATATGTTGAGTCCGTATTTGGAAAAAAAAAGATTGTAATACTGCTATTTATAGAAAAATAGGTCATGAAAATAAATCAGGGATACGCCCAGTCGTCTGCGTGGGTGGATTGTTTTCATCTTTCTCCTCGCATAAATTCAACAAACTACGTACGGTGGTTTTGTTCATAACATTTTTCTATTTCACATACACAAACACAAATACACACACGTAATCTTTATATACATATAGAAATAAGAATTTATAACTGTAAAATTGTAGAACTATATTTAAAAATTGTTGTCTTGGAAGAGCGGCACCTTCTACCACGATAATCTTCGATACTCAATGGAAGGTACCATCTTTACTGCTAACAGTAGTAAACTGTAATACAGAAATAAAGAATTGAACAAAAAAATTGCCAAAAAGGTTCCTTATAGAATATTGTTTGAGGATTAATTGAATAACAACTACAGACAGACACTAAATGTATAGTTTTACAGTCCTTCTGAATAAAAATCAATGTTACAATTGCTTATAAGCCAGCCTAACTGAATAAAGATTTTTTTATAGTGGCTTCGATACTTGTTAGGTTAGTGCACAAAGCCTGCTTTTTTATTTGTCATGGTTATATTGATGACCTGTTTACAAAAATTAGTTAGAATAATAGCCATTAAATATCTATATATTGTATGTATGACTTTCAAAATATTATCTCTCCACATAAAACGCCTACATAGATTTTCGGGTATAATAGCTTTGTTGACGTGCAAACTCTACAAAGTCGTCTGAGACGTCAGGAAGGTGACCTTGAAGGACTCTTGAAGCTCTATCTTTATGATCATCCTTTAGTTTTAACCTTACAACAATAAGTTTTACAATAATATTATGATATTCTATGCTTCTAAATAACCAGGGGCAAACGTTTAGGACATATACCTAATGATAAGTATCTACTGAGTACTGATGTCCAAGTCTCGATAACTGCACTGCCAGAAAGCTCGTAGCTGCCTTGCCGACCCTAGAGAGCCTTAAAACAAGTAATTCTAGGTATTAAAAACAATACACTTAAAGTAAACTACATTAAAAATTAAGCAAGATTAAGCCGCAAATTAGCATAGAGCTATTTTTCAAGCGACGCCTATACCGAAGTGAGGTCATGGGCTGACTAATATTACGTCATTATGATATAAACTCCCCCATCAGGTGCGTAGGTGTCTTTATATTTCGGTACTTTCAGACGTTGCGAGGGTGGTTGAGGCGCCATGAAGTGACCTTCAAATCCAGTCGCAGAGACTTGCTGTTCTTATGGGTATGTATCTGACAAAATGTAAACTTTATAAAAAACGATCAAGAACATATGTATACACTTATTTATCGGAGAGAATTGACGAGAGTATCAAACTTGACTCAGAGGCGTGCATTTTCATCTCTTCTAGTGACTAATTCGTTAAATAATTGACCTACAATACCTAATTTGTACAAAATTTCATTTCGAATTAATTGTTACATAATGCGCTCCCTACATTGTCGTCATATTTGTAACAACCAGTAAAATACTCGTTTTAATTAATTTATAATCATAGACAATGTAATGTCTTTTCACTTAATTTACTTTTTTGCTTCAAAAATTGTGATCATAATTCGTTGTAATACATAGTTTGCCAAAAATCTAATATTTTTTACAGAATTTTGATTGTGATTGCGTTGGATGCTGAATCATAAAATTTTTGATCGTTATTGATGCAATCTTCGCCTTCATATTTCATTGTTTCTCTTGTTTGTTTTTGCAACAGTTTATTTGGTTTCATTACGTCCTTTTTAGCGAGCTTCGCGTTACGACATGAGTTTTCCATCACAGCTTGTTTCTTTAGTAATTAATAACCAACAGATAATTAACCTTCAGCTGTTATTTAAACTAAAGATTGTGATATCTTATGGAAACACTTTAGATCGATGGTTTTGAGCAGTAAATAATATAAATAATAATTTTTTTTGTGGTACCAGCTGCCAGCTTCGGCGTTTCCGAACAGATATAAGCTGGGCAAAGAAAAGAACATGCTCATTTTTCAAACTCCAGCAAGCAACACTTCTGTTAGATTTCTTGTAGTGTAGTTGTCCATGTTGGTGGGTGGTTTTAATATTTGTTATGTTTTATATCGACTTTAGGCCAATAAGTCGAATAGCTTGTTAACACCCAAACTACTTATTTAGGGGCCATCTTTATGGATTTCTTTCGGAAATTCTTCTATAATTGCACTCGTATCTACCTACAGTATCTAAAATTCTGAGAATGTAATGGGTTACATTATTAGCAAGTTTAACTTGTTTCCATTCATTAACTACATAGACAAGTAAATGCTGTTGAACTTTTTAAAGACACATCATAATTGTCTAGGCATACAAACCTGTGGAAAAACACAGGCAGCTGGCTGCTCGTACGTCAACGGAAATCAAAAAGCCGAGGTGCTAAAGAAACTAAGATATACTCGCGGCCGCCGATCGCTGTCCAATTTCCGAAGATTTGCATTCGGAGGCCATCCTCTGCTAATGAAGTTGTTGTAGCATATTTGCATTTTCAATCATTATAACTTTTAATAATTAATATCGTCCGATAATATGCCATGTATTTTGCTTCGTAATTTGGCTTTTGATATTTGAAACATTCTTCGTAAATAAAAATGAAATAATTCGGATTAGACAACAAGTGCAATACAGAACTCCTGTACGGAGTCAAGACAAGAAGGCTATCGACTTTAACTATAAATCTATATAAATAATAGTTATCTAACATAAAATCTCGAGACCCACGGGACGTACAAATATGAAATTTTGCAAGGAAGTATTTATAGTTAGTAGACATCTGCTAAGAACGGTTTTTTTTTATGTTACAAGGGACAAATGAGCAGGCAGCAGGCAGGCACGGATTTTTGATAGTGCTAGATTAAGGACTTCAAAGGAGTAAGCCACGGGAGACATCAAGTATTATATGAAATTCGATATTTGGCATGATTGTCACCACGTAAAATTCGAAAAGCTTTTAGAGTACTTGTTTAAAAAAAACATTGTAATTTTCATACAAACTGTACGAAAACTTATATTTTCGTCCCACGTGTTACGCAACCATGACAGTGCACGATATTCCACAACAGAATGATTTCTTATATTATTGTCGTCACCCCTAACCTTTGCAAGACAGACCAACCCACGACCAGTCCCGCCATTTGGACGGACGCCAACTTCCCAATCTTCATTCATGCTTTCTACTATAACATTATTTACTTTGCATTGTCTGCTCCTTAAGAGATCAAAAATACCTCTTAGAAAAGCATTTATACGGAATAAACTTCGCTTTGTGTAAATAGCTTAGTATTTTTCTCAAGGATAAATTTTTACACAAAACGATTTGGCTGAAGACTAAATTACAAAGCTAAAATCAAAAGCTGAAGTGTCACATATTAAAGCGTAAATTGAGGAATGCTAACCTGAACCCCTTGTAAAAAAATAGAATAACCAAAATATTCCCATAATCAAGCATTGAAATTTAAACTGTAAGTGCCAGATAAACCAGGAATCTGGGTTGATCGGCCTTTAATATCATTGATTTTTCTATAACCTTTGGCCTTTATTCGGTACTACCCACGTTTTTAGAAATGGCAAACGTCCAAGAGACGGACGTAACCATTCTCATTCATAAATTCGTTTTCGAAGTATGTATATGCAGACCAATCGATATACAATACGAAGATGTCATTTGTTACATAAGCAATTTTCGCTGTTAGATACTCATTTGTCTCTCTTTTTAGGGTTCTGTGGTACTACAAGGAACCCTTCAAATTTCGCTCTATCCATCCGTCCGTCCGTATGTCTGCCCGTAAGGTGGTTCCCCCCCTAGCATTGCCAAACTGTTAGACGTGGAGACTTGAAATTTTCCATGTTGATAGAACATGCTAAAAACTCATTACGAAAATTATTCTGAACAAAACCGGACAACTTTTGAAGGTTTTAACAAATACGTTTATAGCGTATCAGATACGGAACCCTTCTATTAAGCGTGTCTTGACACACTACTGGCCATTTTTGTTATTTTGGCCTACGACTTGTTCTGCGACCTTGATCACTGGCAATTGTATTTTTTAAATATTTTATGGTGTTGAATTTTAATGAATGCTAAGATATTTGTCTCTATCTCTTCTTAACATTTGATCTGTAATATACTGCTACTATAAAGTTCTATTTTTTCAATACTTTATAGTGTAGAATATAAATGAATTATTTGTTTTGAAACCGGCGTATCGCAGACCCAATTGCTAAATGAAGCGAGGCTGCACACTCATCTGCGAATTCAATTTGTGTCGGCGGAATGAAGCTGTATTCAATAAAGAATTTCTGCTCTCCGCTCGATTTTTTCTATTACCCTTCCAGTTGTTGCGCTTTTGAAATACGCTTGTTACATTGTTACCATCTTGTTTAATGAATGCAAATTTTTTCATCTTTTATTACTCTGTTCAATTCACTTACTTTGAATGTAAAATTATGTATTTCAACTTTCTATGATATAACCTTGATTAAAATGAACATTTATATACAATAAAGAGAGGATGAGGAGGAGATGAGAAAAGTGTGCATCGGATTTCATATATCTTTAAGAGATCTTTACGGACTACAATCGAAATCATCGGTGTGCGAATTTAACTCGCATTCGTACGACTTTATGATGAAAACTACGTTTCCTAAAGTCGTCAGTAAATGGAATTCGCCGTACGAAAATAACAAATTATAAACTAAACTCCGACACACAAACACATTCTGAACGCAGTCTGAACTTATTTTCATTCGCGATTAAACCGAAATATGGCCAAAGTTTTACGTAAGACGGCAAATATATTTACGTACACCGATATCGTAGACGTTCCGTAGACGCACTTTGGATGTTTACCTCGGAACCCACTTCCTGCACGCAGTAAACATTTCAAATACTTACTGTTTGCGCGGTTACAAACAAAGTGATAAAATTTTCCAAAATCGAATCACATGCACCATTCGTTGTTACGTTGCAAACTTGTTATGTAATAGTATTGCAATCTTTATATATAGTGCAGTGAAAACTTTAGGTGCCAAAAGCACTTTTATAATAATCATGAAATTAACACCATCGTCACCGCACGCTTCTCATGAGCTATACATGTACTGAGTAAATATGAAATTTCTTAAGCGGCGTTGTATATTTTTGAGATGGGAAAGAACCATGGAACTCGCGACACCGTTACTCTGATTATTTGTACTTTTAAAGAAAGAAAGAAAAAGCATTTATTCATGAAATAGCACAAACAATAATAACAATAACAGAGTAAACAATAAAATGACAAAATGAAATTAAAATAACATACAGAAAATAATTACCCTTATTGTCTGTGCAACCGTACAGATTAGGTGTTCGGCTCAGCATTTGCTGCCATATGTATATGTGTTTAAACCTTGTAAATGGATTTAAAAGATATCAGAATTAATAAGAGGTTATTTTTAACAAAGGGTTTTTTGGAATAGACTTTTTACGTAAAGAATTTTGTATGTAAATACTCACGAGTTTTTATAAAAATCTAAAAGTTTAATAAAAATGATAGTGTCCGCTTCATTTGCAAAATCACGAGTATAAGCAATTAGGATATGTCATGTCTCTATCTGCCTAAATGCTTCATTAAGTTTTCTCGTCTCAAGTTATTAAATAAATCAGATGTTAATTTTTAACCACTGTCAAACATTACGCATACCCCAAAAACCCGAAGCTTAAATAATATATTCATTGAAAAAGTTTTCAAATCGCTCAAACGATAAATGAGTTATCTATTACATTTTTATCGCAGCTCATTATTATTCATTGTTATTTAAATCATTATTAGATTAATGATCATTTTATTAAGGAATCTACAGTTTTATGGAATATTTCACTTCTCTGAAGGATTTATTTATAGTTACGATAACGCGACACAGATAATGTGCAATTAATTATTTATTTCTGTGAGAAAATAAATTATCTTGCGACTCCATAATATGTCGCGGTCGACATTCTGTGATCTATAGTCCAAGTGAATTTCGTTATGTCCATTCGAGTTGAGTGTCCACATGCAAATTTTGTATAGATAAAATTCGGGGCTTGTAAGTTTTAATCTTTTGTTTCATAGACTTAATATGTCTTTCTACAGAATACTACGACTGCAATAGGTATGCTAATATTCCCGTTTCGCTTCCTGTAAATTTATTCTCTTCGATGTAAGAAGGAAAGCAATCAGTCCAATATCAAGTTCCTTAACCATCGACATCACCAAATAACCATTCACGTTTAGCACCAATTTCCTCGTGATATTTCTGTTTCTCAACGCTGTTGGTAATGTGGGTTGCATATGTGATTTCTTGGATACGTTTCACTTGTAAGGGCATTTATTAATATCTATATAATTAAAGCGTGTGTTCAACGTCTGTATATATTTATTATTATTACTATTTTGTCTTTTTTATTTAAAAATACTCTGACACAATGTGCTGTCTTCTGACGTCGTGTGGGATACCACTGAAAGTCAGTGAACAAGCTGAGTGGTTATCTTTTTCTTGATTACACCGGTACACAATTTATTTTAAGATTACTGCTACTATAATTATTTTTTGTTTATTTTAATAATCTATTAAAATAACCAAAATTAGATTAGCCACAATGTGACAGCGGAGCACCAGATCAAACGCTGGCGCATATGGCGTACAAGTGCCCACTCCGTTTTCTCCCTGCCGGCACTGAGTTGCACTCTTTTAAACCAGCAGCAGTGGCGTTGTTGAGGGTCTTGGACTTGAAATTGTGATCCATGTAGGATGTCATACGTCATAATGATGATAATGATCTATTAAATTATGTATTATATATTTTTAGTTCTAGTTCTATGGTGTTTATGAATAAAGTTCATTTCATTTCAGATGGGTACATTGTAAACATTTGATTAACTTACGACACTGAGGCACTGTATGCCACTTATCAACTTTCACATAAAAATTAGCCATTACTGTCCGCGCAAGTAAAAGGCGATGATAAAGGCGCCGTCTCATTATCAGCCGATCGGTATTTTATGACCAGTTGAACCAGTTAATTCTAGTTGCAGCGTTAAATTTTGATGTCACCTATCAATCAAGTTTATTGCTTTAGACACCGACGACCTGGCTTCGGTATGCGTAGACAAATCAAATGAAGTTGTATTGTAAATTACTGTAACTATTACCGGTGAACATTAGAATCGTTAAGCAAAAGTCTATAATGTTCTTTTTAAAGGAAAAAGAGATTTACATATGTATTTGCCGAGTGCTAGTATCTTCAGTGGAATTTCTTGCTTTGGGAGTGTTGGATTACCTATCTGTAACACCCCTTATTAAACTAGCGCAACGTTCAGGAGTCCTAAAGAAGACGTCAGAAAATCACTGCTACATTATGCTTTTGGTAACCTTGAGGAATCTTCATACTTATTATCCTGTGGGCAATCTCCTGTACCAGCCCACTCTCTTACTTACTCCTTAGATCTCTCCACCTCACTGATTTAGTTTTTTGGAATCCATGAAGTGCGAAATAATGTTGAGCGTGGGTAAGAAATCTAGATACGGGTTGAGATGAGGAAAAGATTCTGAGATATATTGTTTATTATGTGGCAGTTTACATGTCAAATATTATGCATAATGTCTATGCTTATTTAAAGGCCAGAAAGTGATGGACTCGGCGCCCGCACGGTAAATACACATCATGTTCAGGTTCGTCTCACACCTAAATAGGCATTTAAATTCGATGTTAATCATTAATTTAAAGTAAAAATTTAGAAAACAGCTCAGTAACATGATCCGGCGCCAGTAGTCGGTGCAGTTAGTGGTCAGCATTAGTAACCCGCCGTACGCTTTACATTTCAACGGCTTCTTCCATTTACATTCTGAATCACTATTATAATCGGAACAGGTTTATATTTCAATAAAAGAGAGTATTTTGTATGTTGCAACCACAGCCTGATAATATACAATGATAAGCAGTCACACAAACATATATCGGCTTTCAATAAACGTCTGTTGGCTTTACCAAATATTTACCTCCCTTCCTAAAAGGCTACTTGGTTGAAGATATATAGCTATAGCCGGACAGTTTCACGTTACAAACAATATATCTAAATTCTTATAAATAATTTTAGCACCTTTCTGTAACGAATATATACAATAGATAGATCGACTTATAAGAAGAGCGGAGATTCCTAACACAAGTAAAGTTTACTTAAAGGGTAATTCAGCTCCAGCTGTAATTGCTGTAATTGAGGGATCTAAGTTTCTAAAAAAATCAATCATTTTTTTTTAATATATATATTTTTTAAATAACGACTTATTTTCTACTTCAGTAAGAATATTTTTTTGACATTTCTGGCAGTAGTTGTAAAGTTAGGTTACGGAAAACAAAGTGACACTTAATTAATTACTTAATTATTGCAAACGATTTTATTTTCTTAATGGCACTATACGATCGAAAAATTATACATGTAGATGGCTGTCTGCCACAAAGTCGTGGATACCAAATCTTTTGTTATTTAAAATGACTACTCAAGAATTTCCATAATTAATTAACAACTTTTCATATTCTGACATCATTGTTGGATAGAGAGAAAATAAATCGACAATGTTTATTCACCCGGATATACAACACAGTTGTTATTTTCTTTAAGTGTTATTACATAGTAAAACATGACATAGTCGCACACACAAACTGCTACTACTCTTTTAAATAGTTATTAAATCACTGTAAGTTGACGTACGATTTGAAACCTTTTAGGGTTCGGTACGCCAGCCTAGAACTGCTGGTGGTGGCTGGTTCGTTAAATATCCCAAGAATTATTTGACTAAAAAATGCATGATATCTATTCATTAGCAATTATTTAAGTTCACAGTTTTTATATGTTCAATGTTGCAAACAACAATTTTAGTAATCTTTTGCCTGCCTATCCATCTCTCAATAACTCTGTAGTTGCTTCTGTTAATCTGAACTTATCCAAGTCGCAAACGTTCTATTGATCTTCAATTTTATTTTATTAGCCTATACCAAAACAATATCTTCAAACTGCAGACTATCTATCATTGTGATGAGGTAACTGTATCTTGTTAACTGATCCAGTTTGATTGCTCATTATGTTTTTTGCACTACGCTATTTGTTTTGAGTTTATTCACTCACGATTATTTTTAATGATGCCGAAATAGCAGTTTATTATTTTTTTATTATCTTACCACACTTCCTAGTTCACTGGCCTTCATTTGTCCAGATGTCCGTAGAGTTAAGCAGGAATTAAAATTACTGTAATTTGTGTGTAGGTCACAGAAACGTCAATGTTTTTATTTAAATATCAGGTTTACATGTTGACATCGTCTGAAATTTCTAAAACATGTTCTTATAATATACATGATTGTGCATTGTTGGTTATCGAGGTATCGACACAAGAAAAAAAAATTGGAATAGATTTCTTTAACACTTTTCAACTGATTCTACAATAAAAACCAAAGCAGCACTCGATTTCGACAAAAAGTATTGTATGTACAGATTTAAAGTAAGAATAAGTTACTTCTAATACGTTTTTACACTGAAGAACAGGCGCGTCAAGCTGTCTGGCATATAGTTTATTTATATATTTGCATTAACAATGAGCAATGTATTGTTATCAATCATTTAAACAATGCTGGTTGTTCAGATGATATATTTGACTATAACTGTTTTGTTCTTGTCTTTGTTATATCTTTTGTCTATATACATATATGCAATAAAATATAACATCGAATTTAGTTGTGCAGAAAAATTGCTAATTCGGTTTGTACTACTTTAATTTAAATGTGATGTCTTAGTGTGTACTCTAATAGTTTTTTTAACAGAAATTCTGTAACTAACCGAACAGAAGACCTTAAATTTTAAAATCACAAGCTATAGTGGGCGTTTGCAATAAATGTATAAAGATAGACATTTACATTTGAATCTATTTTTAGGCGATATCAAAGACAAAGTCATGCATGACACTACTGTATGTTTTGCAAAGTCAATATGAGTCGAATTGGACACCGTAGAAGGTCATCAGTAGGTGCTTGCTCTTGCCACTGATGTTATTAGTGGCGTTGCTAATTTTATAATTGTGTTGGATCAGCGTGGGCGTGGTGTCGATTCTTTCAATAAATACCTCAAATAGATGTTAGCAAACGTTGAACACTTAAGTCGGAATGTTTGTTTAATTTATGGTAATAACCAAGTATCGCATTCGTATCCGTCAATAAAAACAGTGCTTACGTCAATATTGGCACTGAACATGGGGAATTAGTGAATGAAGTAAGTGAGCCGATATAGCTCAAGGATATAACGGAGGACCGACACCCGTAATTAAGAGGGCTTCTTTATTTATTAAAAAGAAAAATCAGTAAATATGGGCGAGCAATCTATGTACGTTAAAGTTTCAAGGTTTTCGCGTAATAACAGTAAAATCGAACGCGTCAAAATGATAATAATGGGAACAATAATGATTGAATTATTGTCCGTTTGACACCTTTTGTGTCAATAATTGACTGATACAATTTATTGCTATTGTCAGAGGTGGACACGTGGTCAAATATCCTTTGATAGAGCGGATAGGACACGCAGATGGTGAAAGTTGGCGTTCACGAATTATATGCTATTATGTTTTATATTTCTTTAGAGTTCCGTAGAGGAGTAATAGGAATAAAATTTCCTTTGCTGTTGCCACTGATCCCCATAAGAGGAATCACAATAAAAATTATTTCTTTCTTCTGTATACACATTTGCTGAACGTTGACTTGCTGTAGGAAAGCTAGGAGTTCAAGGTTTCCTGTGTGAAATATTTATATTTCTTGGCAAAGAAAATATATAAATTAGAAAATATTAATATATCTGTATGTAGTATATAAAATTATGTGTAAGAAATGAAATCACGTAAGATACGAACGAGTCAAGGATTTAAAAATATGAATATTTACACCACCACAATTAAGCCTGTGTTATTTATTATTTCAATGTATGTATGTACCCATTTATTATTTTATTTCTTTATTATCTTCACGTATGAGATCACGCTTACTTTCTTCTTAAATATGGTTAATTTAAAGTTTATAAAAGAAATATTTGTACAGAACCTAAGGATGGAGTTTCGTATACACTGTTAAACAATTTTGTAACAAGATTATTCATACAAAGCCTTCTCCCTTCGTATTTTGGTATTTAGCTCCGTTACAAAGGTCGGTAACTGTCAGATTACTTGCTTGATCTTTTCTTTCCTTTGTATATTTGTCTTGAAACCTATATTCATTCATATTACTATAGCGTTAAAGGTTACTTTGTTTTGAATCTTTTGGTGATAATTCATGGGTAATTGGTTTATAATGTGTCCACAGCGCGGCGAATTGAATCGTCTATTGTCGGAAATGGAGCAGTTCTGTTGGAACCTATTCGTTTCCGTTTAATTAGACCGTAATGGACACATCGAAGTCAATGAATAGATTAACAAATGGCTACGGAGAAGTCTGTATTTATTTGAAAATATATAGAAGAATTATGTACACAGTCGACTGTATCTAAGGCAGGACTTTATGCCTGCTTTAGGTAATAGATGACTTGTATACATATTTATAGAAACTAACTAAGTCGGGTATTCGTTTTGTTACATTACTTGATAGTTCCTAATGATCTTTAATTCTTGCACCGATTGTGAGGGTTCCGGGAATGACAACAGGCGGCAGTCGGTCATCTTACATCGCCCCACTACCACATCCTCTGCAACTCAAGCGGATCCTAGTACTAGACCGGAATAACATAGGTAGAAGAAGAAATTCCTAATATTTTTATGAATTTAAAATTTTGTTGGGAGGGCTGTGGTTGGATGTGGTACTATTTCAACAGCTGCCTGACGTTGTAGGTTCTGCTCATTTGTCCACACGGTGACAAATCGGGTCGTTTATCACCGGAAATCGATCAATTTGTTTGCGAATTTATCCGTTTCCGTTTTATTTGGGGCGAACGTTCGGTTTGTAGTCAATAGCCAGTAGCCAATAGGGGTTGTTGAATGGCTTCGATGTAGGTAAATCGATTTTGTATTGATTTGCAATGCTTGATTGCACACCCCCTCGCAAATTATTTGGTATTTGTCACTACGAATGTGCGGATCATAGAATTTAATTTATTGTTGTTTAATTGTCTATTGTTAGACAGACGTAGGGTAAACACTAGTCTTAAAAGTAATAATAAAATATGAAAAATTCTTTTCTAGTTATCTAAATAAAAAATCAAACAAGAATTCGAAACCGTAGACCTTGATTTGCGATTTAGCTTTTCATCGAGTAGGCCAGACGGTCGTTGTAAATTTATAAAACGATATCATAGTGCTGAACATACTTTATATCCGTATGGTCTGGCGCCTACCACTGCGAAACAATTTACTATCTTATAGTCCAAGAGGTGGAGACGGTTATATGTTGACCATCAAATACTTGATAGAATCGGCGACCCAGCTCTTTCCGTTCGCCTCGATCCTTTGGCTATGCGGAGAGATGTGGCTTTACTTTGCATATTTTACTGCATTTATCATGGGGAGTGTTCCGAGGAGTTATTCGGACTAATACCAGATAACAAACTATTATTTATATTTCCACATATAAAAGCGGAGATGTGTTTTCGCACCATTGTGGCTAATTATATTGACACCTGTTAATATTGCAAATGAGTTTGGATATTTTAAATAAAAAATATATATTTTTATATTACAAGGGGCAAACGAGTGGGCTGTTATCACCTAAGTTACTACCGACGCCCATTGAAATCTGCACCATCAGAAGGCTTACAGATGCGTTGGTGGCCTTTAAAGAAGGATTAAAGCCACCGGGAAGTCTCACAAAATGAACGAAACGGGAAAACAATACCATCACTTCAAGTGACAGCATGTTGCTAGTTTACGCCGATCTTATGTGAGAAAAAGGTACTAGTACCAGGACGCGCCGACCCAATTCGACTGCAGACTAAAAGGATTACAAGCGTAGCGCTATCTCTATTTGAAAAACTATAAAAATAAAAATCAATTGATTTTTGTTACTAGCTAAAACTTGAAAACCACTAGGTGGATTTACATATTGTGTGTTTTGTTACATCCCCCTTATTCCAGGTAAGGTTTAATAGAAAAGAAATAAAGGAATAGCCCAAAGTTTATTTAAAATACAAAAAATACGTGATTGACGTGCCTTATAGTGAGCCAGCGTCACGTTTTCTAGAAGACATAAAAGAGATTGTTTTAATTGTTAATAGCAGACGGGCTAAAATTAGGGTAAGTCGTCTGCCGGGTCGGCTAGTTTATTCAATTAATCCTGCTACATAATTTTTAAATACTTTTAACAATAAACATATTTGGAAATATGTCAATAGTCGGCCATACTCAGTCGGGTTTTTGTAATCAACATGTCAAAATAATTCAGATAAATGTTAACAGATGCAATTTATGTTATAAAATGATCCGTTAACTCTTCGCCTATGATATTTGCCATACCGTGTCAGCTTATAGTTTTTATTACGCTATTGGTTTTATGTGCAGTACTTCCACCATTCAGGGCATACCTTGGTGTACTGTAACAACAAAGCTTCTCGTTATAGTATTATATATGTAATATAATATATCCAACAGGGTACTGTTGGTCTGTCAAGTTCATTTATGTTATGAGAAATGCAATATGATAGAGTAATCTGGTTTCTATATTCTGGTACTGGTATTATTTATAAATGTTATTAAATAAATAAATTTATAATTCCCTAAACAGCTGGATCGAATTTGGTGAAATTTTGTGTGTGTGTGTATAATGTGTGTACATTTACAATTGGACACATTAGGTGGTGCTAAAATCGTTATCGCAATTTTAATTTTTTAGGTAAGTTTAATTATGTTAGATAAGTGGCTTAACTTTTTTTGAATTTTATTTGTTAGTGCACCTATCCTTTGTCCAATGTCATTTTCGATACGATTGATGCGATTTTGATAAGATAAGATTTAAAATTCTTAAAAAAGAGATTATATTATGGTATTCAGTTTCCAAATAACGAGAATAGTCGAATTTTTTTTTAACTATTAAATTCTGTAAAATACGCATGTTTGGATAGGTAGAGTGCGGACCTGATTGAATTTTTGTGATTGTTTTTCCTTAATTTACAGATTGGGAATGGATCCCGGTACCGATGCACTACTTACCTAATAATAATGTCAATAAAAATAGATAATCAATATAAATCAGATATAGTACAACCGCACTTCAGATTTATTGATAAATACATATGTTATAATAATATGCGTAGTTTAGAATAGCGCATGATATGTATCTCTGTGTGTTTGCTGTTAGCAAATATAGCAAATATGTAAAGACCACCGCATACAGCGGATGAATAGATCTCCTAAAAAATTCCAATTTGGCCTATATTTTTATATCTTATTAAATAAAAATAATAATAAGAACTTTATTTAGTGAACATACAATAGATTTTCATGCCAATTAAGAGGTTATGAACTCAGCTTACAGCTGCTTTCCATGCCTTTTATAAATGCTGCCTTTATAGTTTACAATAAATATCTTTATATATAAAAAACAAACGTTGTTCGTTAGTCTCGCTAAAACTGGAAAACCTGTAAAGGGATTTTAATTTTGTTTGTTTTTATTCATTCCCCTTATTAGAGGGAAGGTTAAGGGGGAAAGAATTTAAAAAATGCAGATTTGGTCTCTACTTCAGAATAGTTCCAATGGATGACGTTCGTAACTTTAGGTAGACGTGCCTATAAATTATTATTTATAAGACATTCTGCTAATGTCCCCATTTATGGAAAAACAATGCTACGGCGATTGGTTATCTGGCTAATAACAAACGAGCAAAAATTCGAGCAAGACAACGGCTACCGGGTGCGCTAGTCTATAATATATACCTATATAAGTATCCCTAGTAAAAATATCAAATCCATCACGTTCAAAGACGCATGGACTATAAAATTAAACAATACAATGAATTAACAAAACCCGACTTTACCTAACCCACCCTTTTAGTCAAACAAAGTAAGCGAAGAGAAAAACAAATATACTTCTTTTAAAACAACTTAAAATATAATTTAAATTGTTAAATGTGTACAGTTGTGAAATTCCCTTTAATTACAAGATGTTGGTACTCACAGTTTTAATTGATTTGAAAATCTCGTTAAGGAACACTGAATTATGCTTCCTGTCATCGTTAAATGAATTTTATTACTCATTTATTTTAAATAGCGGTACCTAGTGTATTTATACCATCATACATACAATATGATTGTATACTAAAAATTGCACACCTCGTTTTTTTATAATTTGATGTTTTCGCCACCACCACTGCAATTGTTGACCTTACTGTTGTCCGCTTTATTCAAAATGCAGCACAACTTATTTCACCGAACCGCACTGCATGATACCGCTTCGCACCGCACTGTTCCGCTCCGCATTTTACCACGACTCTCCGAAGTGTACTACACCTCTTCGCATTGTACCATAACGCTCCGCATTGTACCACACCGCTCTGCATTGTACCGCTCCGCTCCGCATTGTACCACTCCGCCCACATTTCCTTAACGTATTACTTATTTCTAGTTAGACGTTCCAAATTTAACTTGAGCTGCTGGTAAAACCGAAGCAGCAGAAATATACAGTGGGCTTTAATTTCTTTGAAGATCAGTATTTAGTATTTAGTAGGGAATTCCCATGCAAATAGATAAGATTTAGGTCGGTGAAGTACTTGAATTTATTAATAACAACCACTTATAATAACTCATAATAAAGTATTTTAAAACGTTTTTGTTATAAGTATAATGGATCAAAAATGTTAATTGCACATTTGAACAAGGCTTTTCTTATTTTAAACCAAATAAATATTTTATTAATAATTTCGTTTTAATTTTTTGTGCTGAACCCTAATTATTTTTCTAACAGTAGCCTACATTATTGCTTGTAAAATCAGCTATCTGCTATTAAAAGTCTCACTAAAATCGTCTAAATTGTTTCAGAGATTACCCGGAATAAAAGGACAGACCAATTAAAATATATAACTTTTGATTTGCTATAGATATTGTATATATAGTTATATATAATTACAAAAAACCTCAATATTATTTATATGTATAAGTCTGTACAATTTACTAAAAGACCTTGGTTTGTCAAGAACTGTCATAAGTACTTTAATCATTAGATAGCTGCACTAGTAAGATCATAGCAGATTTGGCTAAGCAGGGCACTGGCAGTGAAGGTGAGTGTTAGTGACCGCTATCCAAAGCGGCAATTAAATCTACACCTGGGTCACAAGTCCCTGGCACTGCTATAGTTCCTTCCTATACAATGTGATGGACATGGTGAATCCATGAAATGCTAAGAAATTCTTATCTCTGCTTTGGTCACCAATACATGTAATTTCAAAATAGTTGTGCAGAGCTTCTAGTGGTTTGCTTATAAACATTTATACTACATTTACTTCCAAACCTATTTCATCGCTGTCTTTTTCATTTTTTAATGAAGAAGACAAGAAGGCATGAATTATGTCTCTCTCTAAACTACAGAAGTTAATGCATATAAAATTCACTCTCTGTCTCAGTTATAGAGGTAACTACGATAATAAATTGAAAGAACGAATCCCAGATATACAGGTTTGCTTCAACCCACTAACAGATAAATCATTGCCAAAGAGTTGGGATCTGAGCATGAGTTCAAATTATGGAGGTTATTCACTTATCTAGACCCGACTTCACCAGTTTTCACTGTATTTACACGACAAGGAATTGAGTGTGATGTCTTGCGATAGATGAAAACAGAGCAAGAAAAAATATTACGTCAAATATTATCAGAGTATTCTGGAATACCACAACATGTTTATTTTTATTCGAAAACATATTTACTTTTGTAAACACACACTAATATCGATAATATACCTAATGTTAATCACAACGATTGACCCATATTACCAGTTTGAAACGGAATAAAAGACATTAGTTTATTTGGATTTCGATAATCTTTGCAAGTGACGAAATGAAAAGAAACAATGGCACTAACTTTATTTGACTCCAGATACCAAAAATATGTGATTACTTCTCATAATAAAGTACATACCAAAAAGGCAGAATACTTATATTCCTATAAAAGAAATTTCGTGTTTCTATAGTACCTACTTAACGAAATGTTAAAAAGTATTTTAGCATCTAAACGCCGACACGTGCCTATATCACTATTATACATATTCCTGTTTATTTTAAATTATAAATTTTGAGAAAATTCATTACAGAATAATTTGAGACAACTAAACTTACCAATTTTTATAAAATAATATACAAAATGTTATAATCACTAATAGAACGTCTCTCCAAAAAGCTAAGTATCAAAGTGTTTTATCTATGCTAGCACCGTATAACGATGGCGGGGATACCGCGAAAAAATTATTATTTAACCCATAATACCGGTGTTTTCTTTCATGATGTTAAGTTTATATGGAAAATAAATATTGCCAGTTTATGGGAAAAGAATGGAGTCCTTTTAGGCATTCAGACATAAAAATAATATTATTAGTATGAAATGAGTTACTTAAAAGAAAAAATAGAACAAAATACAATTATATAATACAAGACTTCAAAGGAACGACATTTATGAAAGCTTTTGAAGACACAAATTCTAAATATTTATATCTGATGGTATAAACGGACCTTACTATTTCCCGGGCGCTACATTACGGCTTTCAA
>JANCMC010041502.1:2890519-2987967 GCA_024363005.1 Charaxes varanes
TTCTTATTTATTTTATTGAATAATTAAACATTTAAAAACTATTTAAATGATTGGCCCAAAATTCTTTGTTTCGTTGGAGCTTTCTTATTGAATAGAAAAGAAATGCTCCACTTAGCAAAACAAATTTTAAGCCAATTATTTAATCAAGTTTCTTTATCTTAAATTTGTTTGTCTAGCTCATTGGAAATTTCGCTTTCAGATTTATTTTGAAATTTTGCAAATACTTTGAGTACACACAAAGTCACCTGCCTTAATAAGTGATCAAACAAGTGTTCTTTTAAATGAAGCTATTGAGGGGCGCCGGCTTATACTGGTCTGACAGCTGTTTGTATAGTCAGATATACTAAACTTATAAAAATCTTCTGAGAAATAATATACTTGTAATATTTACACATTTTTTTTAATATTACAAGGGGCAAACGGGCCGGCGATTCACCTTAATACCCGTTGACGCCCACGGACTCAGTATCAGAGGGGCTAGCACGAACATTCTCGACAGTTTTACTTACTTTTACTTTCGAAACGAACGTTGATACTTCCATTTTAAACGATTTACATGGCTGTAACGTCGAGCATTCGATACGAGTGAGTTGTGATTTCATTCGTACTACCAATATTTTGCAACTAAGTTGTTAAAAAGGGTAGCATTAATGTTTCATTTGACGTTCGGATTGAATGTAACAGTAAGTAAAACTATCTTTTCCTCAATAGGCCGCAGATGCATTTCGTTAAAAAGTAGTTAGGCCACCGACGCGTCAACAATCACTTCACACTCATCACTTGACATGACAGCATTACCGCCACTTCACGATTTTAAGTGAGAGAGAAGTATTAGTTCCCGCTCACGCCCGGCGGCTAAATTAGGCTGCATTCGAAAAGGACAAGCGTG
Source organism: Charaxes varanes (assembly GCA_024363005.1). NCBI lineage: Eukaryota > Metazoa > Arthropoda > Insecta > Lepidoptera > Nymphalidae > Charaxes > Charaxes varanes. Next base: position 2,891,409 of record JANCMC010041502.1, read on the forward strand.
GCGCTAAATCTAATTTTATTATTAACAGAGTTATTGCTAGTCCCAAAGTAACTTAATCTATATTATTTATCCAGAGTCCAGCCAAATTACTTTGTCAAAATGAGACAAGAATCACGTAAATAGAGATAACGAGCTACAAGCTATAAACTCGTTTATTTTGACACCCTTAAATTTGTTTTTAGACCTACAGTGACGTCGTAGGACGTAGGGTGTCCGTGTCATAAAATGAAAACATTGGTTTCTTGCATGTTTTTAGTAAATCTTTTCTTCTATTTGTATTTATTAGTAATATATTTGGATATATTATAAATATTGCAGAAAATTACGTTGTATATAACTCGTCAAAATTTTTTTTTAATAACTTATACCGTTTTCGAGATAGAGGGCAGAGAGCGCTGCGTAGTTTAACTATTTAGAATATCATTTGTACACAATGAATTAGTGATACATAGGTACCGTTATAATTATAAATAATTTGCATTTTTTATTACATAATCATTACGTTATATTTAATATTATTTTTTCGTTATTTAGGAATTATTTATTTAAAAACTCTTACTTATCTACCCGTGCAATTAAAAAATTATAAATAATTTTTCAAGAAAATAGTCGTACTTTTATGAAAATTAATTGAGAAATGATCTCGCCTTCGAACAGAATGTAACCTACGGGATTCGCATCCAAGGACTTAAAAAAAAAAGATGACTGAAAACAAACAAATTTCAAATAATCAATACTTTCCAGATTCGGTCTAGATTCTTCACATAACTACATAGGTAGCTGTACTAACGTAGTGCTTAAAATTTGAAAAATTTCCTGAAGCTTCGGAAAGTTGCTTGACTTTGAGCTTAATCGCGATTTTTGGTCATTTTAATCATGAATATTCCTTTCCCAATAATATACCCGCGTATGATCGGTCCAGATTGGTTTAATGCCGATAGGCCTTGTGATGAAGATGCTGAATTAACTAGAATGGAACAAGCAAATCAACGTTGGGTAATATTATAAATTAAATTTTTCATTAGTGTCAGAACTTTGATTTCTTTTATTTTTTTTTAACTTTATTTGTTAACAGATGATAGAATTCCTTTTAGAAGATGTCATCTCCATAATGTCTTCCAAGATATAATTACTCTTGATTATCATCAGTCTCAAATTAAAACATTCACAACTCGACATTATTTTTCTTAATTGTAGCCTTCCAGCCTCGTTCCGAACACACCTCATCAAAATGTGGTTGAAAACCTCTAATATTCCACATTCAGAACACTTAGGAGAACTTTACTCATTAAATATCCAAATTAAGAAGAATAGGTTTGCTCGCTACTTTCATCAGCCCTCTGCTGAATACCATTCTAATTTACTATTAATTGTAATTAAAGTAATAAAAAATAATAGCCCAAAACCTCAAGCCGATTTAACTTTATATTTACACAAGCAAATCTGGCAAACATTGTCCTTCCTGAATGTTGGTTTACTTATTATTTACTACATTCTATTATATTATATTGTCTACTATAATATTGTTCCTGTGTCCTTTCTCGTTGGCACTCCCATTCCCATTGCCAGAATACCTCACAGATGGTAAAATACTTGAAATATTATATATTATCCTACTAATAATTTCCAAATATTATATTTTGGACAATTCAAACAATATCTTTATAATTTATATCCAGTGTTATTCCGAGGTATAAACTATATAATTGCAAAGTTATATTATATCATTGTGAATCTGTTTTTGTATATGCTGGTTTATTCATATTATGTAACAAGTCTATTTAGATACCAGCTACTTATTTTAATAAAAAAACTTCTTAGAAACATTTTCAATAAATAAAATAATAATTCCTTTTCCAAAATGATTGAAATTGTAGTGAAGAAATTTCATGTTTTTTCTACTACTTAATGGTATCTCAAAGAAACTGGCATAGTCTGGTATAAATATGCTTTTATAGAGCAGTTTTTATAAAATGTATGATGAGGGTTAAAAATTTACCAGTTGGACATATACATAGAAATGTGTAATTTTTTTAAACAGTTATGGGTAAAAGACTTAAACAACTTTAAATCGGTTAAATTTTTTAATTACAAATTAATACTGCTATATAGTTATTTGTTATAAGAATTTTGTTAACATAAAATTTGCATTTATGATTCACAATAAGAGGATAATATTATGTTTCTACCATTGCATTGCTGTAACAATCCCAATCATATTCTTGAATAGAAAGAAAAGGTCAAATGCCAAAACCATCTGAGTGCGATCAAAAATGCAGCATTGTGCTTAAGAAATATAAAGGACAAAGGAATAATTAATACATTTTCTTCAACAGGCTGAAATTACTTTAATGGGCTAGAACTAACAAACTACCCAGAAATTGAACATAACATTATATATTTTTGGTTGTTAAATGTCTGTGATCGTCTTAGAACATTAGATGAAACGTTTTGGATGCCTTGTACATTTTCGGTGGGCGCAAGTGGTCGGGCGGTAGTCTCAGCACCACTTTTTGGAACAACGCTTTGAATGCATTCGCATTCATTTCTTCGTGGTAGTTAGTAGTGATTTTGCAGCAGCTTCCAAATAGTCCAGTCAATTTAGATTTGATTTATATGAGTTATCATAGAGCTAAGAGCCGCTATTAGACATTTAATAATGGGTCGCGAAAAATACCCTGATTATCGTATCAAAATTTTTCAGCTACATCTTAACAGGAAATATTATAATTATTTAAATGCTATATTACAAATGTTTTTTCATACTAAATATATAAAAGCGGCCATTTAACACCGGTACTACGCATGTTGGCGTCTGTCAAGAGTGATCTTGTTGCGGTACTGCGCATGCCCGGCACCATTAATCGATAGGAAGTAATTTGGTCAAAACATAATAATAAAATTTAAAAAATGAGTTCAAATAGAAGGTGCATTATCTTGCATGCATTCTAAACTCTGTATCAAAAAGCATTATAAAAGTTATTAGCTCATGTTTTTCTTTTCCTTAAAAATGTAACATATTTTCGGTAATTTCATTTTGAATTTTCATCTTTTAACAGTGTTTAAATAATTATAATTTTTCCTATTGACGAGCAACGCAAACGCTTTGATCTGATAATCAGGGGATTTTTCCCTACCTGTTGTTATATCATTTATCTTCTAGTCCTGATAACAAAAATCTATTATTACTGGACTAAAAGTTGACGTATCAACATGTATAAAATTTTGGACATTTGTGATTTGCTCGAGTACGATGAAAAAGAAGAATTTCTACTGCTTCTTTAAAGACGTAGTCCGAGAAACGTGTTTTTACAACGGAAGATATGTAACTTCCGCTATTTCTCTCCAGAAAATTTCTTTAATGATTAGGTTCTTATGGCCATTTTCTTTATTTTTATATAAAGGAAGATATTTGCGGACTAATTCTACTAAATTATCTTCGAAATAGTCCACTTCCCAATCCGTGACGCACACTGCAGCTAATGACCGAGCACGCCGTCGCGCGGTGGTGCGTGCTCGCTCCCCACTTCACCGCGCGTGTCAATCGCCATTCGACGCTGACGCAGATTGCGACGGAACAAGAAAACATTTTTGACGTTTTCGATGCGATTATGAATCCGACACCGCATGCCGCACGAAGCAGCGTTGTGCATAACGACCAGGAGACCAAGGCTTTACCCATTGGCGCCAAGGCTTTACGCCTTGAGTGTCGTCTGTCCATGAACGAGAAAGCGTGTGATTAGCGTTTATTTTTAAAATTATGTTATTTTTACGAAAAAAATATAGTACTTTTTTAAAAAATAGACAGATTTAAAAAGTCATAACAACTCTTCTGGCAGAGTCCGAAAGTTTGACCTGTCGTAAACTATCATTAGTTCACTATTTGTAATGTTTAGTTGGGCTTTATTAAGTTTGGCCAGGTAAAGGAGGAAACGGCCAGTAAAGGTAAACGCCAAAGCGCATAGTGGTGGGACTCTTTGTGATCATGGACCAGCACCGCACGATTAATCCATTCAGTCTAGTTAGAAAATATAGGTAATGTTTAAGGATTACTACATTATACTGTAAGATTATAGACATCTATTTATTCAGACTTAAGGCTAAAATTTAGTTTCTTAATAACAAATATATCCCCAGCATGAAAGAGCACGGTAACCGACACTCAGCCTCGATTTCAGTGCACCCCTATAACAATTAGTTTCATTATAATTTTTTTGAGGAATTCTAGTAAGAGATGCCACGAACAACTCGGGAAGGGCCAGATCGACCATCGTACCGTAATTGTGAATATCAGATCATGAAGAAAAGTAGCACAACTTACTTAAAAATAATATATTCTACAAATAACATGTTAAAATAATACTTAATTTTATCAGTGGTAATGTTGTTCTAATGAATTAATTTGATCAGTGGTTGTAAATGAATGAAAACAATATTTTTTTTTATTTTATAACCAAACGATTGCGCTTCGTTATAGGTAATACTTACCTGTTAAAGAAACTATCTGAAAATAGGTGTTCCCAGTACACTCTATCCTGGGTTGGCTAAAAGTTTGATAATAGAAATAGTTCTTAAAAACGTTGTGTTGTTTTGATTTGGTCGAATAAAGACTGGCAGTCCAGTTATGATGCCGAGTATTCTGCACTTCTACCAAAACGTGGCCGGATTTACGGTATTCGTCCACATTATTTTTAATAATGTATAAGATAAGACTGTTAAAAATAAACCTTGTATCAAGGATAAGTGTTTAAGTGGAGATTTATTGGTTTACAGCTGGATTCTATCGCCACAAAATATATGAAGGCCAAGCCAGTTGAGAAGCCAAACCCGGAGCCTATGGAGGAGGCGGAAACTGACGATGATGGTAACTATGAAACTCGTTAAGGGGCGGCCACGTTTTATTATTATTTCATTCTTTTAATTATTGAAAATTTTATTTTGGCTTCATAATCTTTGAAATCAATAAATCGGTTTAAGGGCATCCGATGCAGATGGCATTAAACCGAAATATTATGTAGGCAAGAAAATATAAATGTCAGAGCGCCAGGTGTGATGAATATACTGTAAAAACTAAACTTCGGGTCCATGTGAGTATAAAATCATTTTGCACAATAATAAAATATTAGCGGAATGCCGTAAGACAAAGAAAAATGCAAAAGCTCGTAAACCAGGGCCAGTCAACGAATCTTTATATACACTTTTGAAACGTATTTTTAACAATACATGAAAAAATCTTAAAAACATTAGCCGATCTTTATTTTTTAACTATTACATAAACAATTAAAAACTGGGTTTGATTTTTTGCTTATATCTCAAAAACTATTTAAGATATTTCAAATCTGGAAAAAGACAAAAAAGGAGAATACTTCCTAAAAGAAAATCTAACCTCTTCAAACTCTGACATTCATTATGGTGTAAGTCATATATGTAATTTAATATTGAAAATTGGCCTTTGCGCGTCAATTCCGGTATGGAGACGCGGCGGCTGATAAGACTACGTTACATAAATTATTATTTTTTTACCTATAGATTTATTTAAATTTTTGCTAAAAATATGGTGTATTGTCAAAATATCGAGTAATTTAATTACGTGGAAAAAAAAACTAAAAGTGATTTTTCAATGAGCTAGACGAACAAATGTATACATAATCCGTCATTGACAATAACAAAACATGCTTAAATAATTATATGACTACTTAATAAGATCCGATCATAAAAGGTTTAAAAACTTTTATAGATTGGTAATTATATTTGTTTTAAAACTAACAAAAAATTAACAATTGCAGTAATGGTGCTAGTTTCACTATTAGATAACTTCAAATTTTGCCTCATAGCTAAGAGCTAATTCTATTTTTGAAATTCATGCATGTAAACAATTTTATGTCTTTAGAATAAAGATATGCTATACCGGAATGAATGTCGCAAATTTATTTTTATTTACAAAGTTTTGCTTCTCTCATGATTGCTCGAGCAAGCTTTTTTGGAATGCAATGACAACTGGAATAAAATGCTAATCGGTTTTGTAGTTTTCATTGTAACAGGTAATGATGAGGGAGATGAATCCGAAGAGTCGCACGATGTTGAAGAAGAGGAAGAAATGCCGACAACTGAATCTCCTCCAGAAAATGACGAAGTAGAATCTGAGAGTCCCGAAGATGCTACTGAATCGGCGGATCTTGAAGTAGAGTCTACGCTGTGGCCCTACGTAGCTCAAAACGAATAAGTTTTGGGCACTATTTGTGCTGTTTTTCTATAATCTTTTGTCTAGTAAATTCTTGTAGTATTACCTGAAACTTCTTCTTGTGGAATACGAGACACATTTCATAACAAATTAAATTATTCGATATTTAGAATTTTATTACGTTCTTGTTCTTTAAGTATTTAAGTAATTTTACGAATTTAAGTATAATTTACGTATTTATTAGTATTCTGTGATATTTAATGGAAAGTCCGATCTTAAATTAATTTTAGATTAGTGAAATATGCTTTTAAGGATATTTTAATTAATGATTTTGTTAAACAGCAAATTAAGTCAGTGTTTAAAGACCATCATTTACTTTTTTATTTGGCAAATGGGCTAATCTGCAGAAGTTTTATATATTAAGTAAGGTATTTTTTAATTATTATTGTTTGATGTTTCACGATTTGTTTGAACTTTGTCTAGTATCGTACCACATTTTTATCACTGTAGTAATTGATGTCTATTTATAATCATTCAAACATTCAATATATATCATGAAGTAATAAAATATTCACTTGTTTTATTACAAACTATGATTCTTTTAATAGGTAGAAATCTCAGGGCCGTAAGATATAACTTATGTTTGGACGGATGAAGTCTTAGGCTCTGAATATGGATCATATACTTATTAATACCTATATACTTGTGGAGTTGTCACTGTGACCCGTAGGTAGGTACCAGATGCGATAGGTGACTAAAAATTAGAGCTGGTTAATTTATTTTTAAATGGCTGATTTTTAGTTTGTAGCATATTACTCTGAAGTCAGGTATTGATGAGGGAGGAAGGAAGATTGAAGAAGTTCTAAACAAATATCATCCTTTACGATTTGTCGTCTAATATATTGATGAACTTTTCTAGTAATATTGCACAAACGTTCTTTATACATTAATTTTTCAACCTCCGCTGCAGTTGTCCCGAATTCATTTTTTTTTAACACAAAACGTGTGCTCGCCCCAGCGCTGGCTTGTCTGAAAATTGGCGCCAGCGTCATTGGCTTCGTGTAAACCTGTCTTTAGTCGAGTGCTTTGGATAGATAAGTCATCGGAGGATTTGCATGTCAAGGGAGGATCTTAAAAGAGATAGTCAGTTTTTGACTTTAAAAAATAGATGTGATAATCCGTAGATTATAAGTCACGGGTATGTAGTACAGTTAATTTAGCCATTCGAGTTTGCATAAATTCTGTAACAGCTCAAAATCAGTAGGATTCTTAAAAACAATATTATAAATGAAACCTCAAAAGTCCTCATCGATCCGAAACCCGAAAATAGTTAGAGATCAGTCGCCTTATCGTTCAGGTAAGAATTGTAGATGATAATTATTTCAAAAATTATGTTTCTAATTTTTTTCTATGAACCAGCACTGTTACTGCAATATAACGCTTCACAAAGTTCTCATTGTACATTCTCACTTTACATATAATTAAATTTGAAGTTCGTAACAACGGAATTGATATTAGGGTTCCATGCCTCCAAATAGTAAGAAGGAACTCTCTTCGATATCCCGTCTCTGTCAAGACCCTTTTCTCAGGAACGCGTCGAGCTATAGAGAAACTACTACCAAATACTGAAATTTGCGGTCCCTGGCTGCGAAAAAAGCTGTGAAAAAATCAACCCTCTAAGTGTACGCGATTGCGTATTTATCTTCTGATTAAAATATATGGCGTTTTGTCATTTTCCTTACATTTACAAACGGAACCAAAACCAACATTATTACTTCCTGTTGACCTAGAATCATGAAATTTGGCAAGATGCTATCTTGTAGCACAAATATAGGAAAAAATATGTTAAAAAAAAAACCGAAATCTAAATGTATTGTTCTTAAGAGATAATTAAAAGATGTTATATGTATATCGAAAATGCCTTTATTCGGTGACGAATATATGAAATACTACATAACACGATTTTGATTTAACAAAGTACAAAAATTGAACGTTACAAAAATCATACATTAGCGAAGGATTCATTGGGATCATTTGAACTAACCTTACAAGACATTTCACTCCTTACAAATAATAAATAACACCATAACTACATATTGTGTAATGTAGCGCGCTTGCAGCTTGTAAACTTATTTAAAAAAGCATTTACATGTTTGTTCCTTTATAATTTGCCTAAACCAGAAGTCAATTCTTTTCTTAGCTACACATACCTCATTTGTTTTATATTTATAAAATAAATGTTTGCTATGTATTTTGCCGATGTAACTAATTTTCTAGCAAACCTGGCTCATGAAGAACTTCAAAACATAAAATTCCACTGAGGCCTTTGGATCCCGATCCCTTTGCGCCTATATGAAATTTAATACCCTGAAATGGTTCTTCTTCTTGCTGTTGTTCCGGGACAACCTCCACAGCTGGCTCATAGGGACATTCGCAATTAACGGAAGCATTTTTTTTTGATGAATGTTTTTCATTGCAAGAACATGCCTTGCTATCATATTCAACTTTAGGTTTTTCATACTGTTCTGCGTAATATCTCAAAATGTCTTCAAAGCTCATTTCTGGCTCTGGTCTCTTTTTAAGAAAATTTATTTTGAATCCCGATACAGTTTGTGTTAAATCTGATTTCATTTTCCTCACATCTGTCTCATCCATATAGTCTGAAGAATCGAAACTAAACTCTGGGGGTGGCTCCTCGGGACACTCGCATATTACATTTTTACTCTTTTTACCATGCGCTTTGTTAGAACATTTACATTCTGAGTTGGATTCGAGTTTGTGGCTTTTATCTCCAACAGTTTTATTTGCAACAGATTTATCAGCAGCAGCAGTCTCTTCTATAGTATCGTCAACGGTATCTTCTAGAAGTGGCTTTGTATGCACTTCGCAAGGGCATAACTTCTTTGATTTACTTTTTTTTTGCCCGCTACACAAACAGTTATCACGTGGTGGGGGGACGCACGTACTGCAAGATGTATTATTAGCAGAATTGAGTGGTTGGCTAGGTAATTGAATTCTTGTTTCTGAAAACAAAGGGTATAAAATATGATATTGGATACTTACAAATTCTTAATATTTAAACAACGGAGATTCTTTTTTTCTTTCTCTTTAAAAAGTAAATATTTGGTTAATAAGAGATAGTTATACCTACATTATATCGCAAATAAAATATTACGAAGGATACTTCAGATTTTTATATTCTTACGTCTAATAATTAGGTGTTGGGCGATTATAGAACTTTAGCTATGCTATTGTTAGTGGAATAAATTCAAATCCTTAAGCATTGCATAGTTTTTACATTTTCGTATAACAGATTGAAAGTTTGGTAGATTCATATTATCAAACACTTTTCAAGTGGTCAAAACATTAAACGTCTAAAATTGAGCGTAAGTCTTACAAATAAAGGATAATAACCGTCTGCGAGAAATATTAAAAAAAAACTTCATCGGAAATTGACCTAAAAATTACAATAAGGTTTCACGCTTCTACCAATCATAAAAACCAACAACGTTTTATATAGCCTCTATAATTGTCTGCGCTCAAAGAAAATTAATTTAAGCCCAACTTGTCCTACACCTACGCCTCTACATATTTTCCACGAAAATTAGTTTACAAAATCCCAAGTCTGCCTACACCTACCTACCTATATATTATTTACATTACAGATACTCCCACATGCATTATTATCTTTATCAAAACCGCTCAGCCATTAGGCGTTTTAATTAAAATTCTATTAAATCACCGCTGCTAATGATAAGGGTTGGCCGTTATCACACGAGCACCCATCTCGACATCTCGTCGATATTTTATCATGCGCCGAGGAGACGGCTCTTAAAGTGGAAAATTTGATTTCGTCTTCAATATCGCGAGAGCAATCGCATTATAAACCTATTAATGTACAGTTACGGAGATAATTGCATGATACAGACATGCACGCAATAACTAAAATTGAAGGGTCTGTTTGTAGAGCCGATTTTTTTTTACTAATTGCATACAGCTATACATACGATAACCATAGAAAAACCGCAGTTTACAACATTTTTGTGGTTTGCCTGTTTGTTTCGGGTAGTCTCCGAAACGGCTGGATCGATATGGGAGGAACTTTCACTTGTAGATAGCAGATTTTACATTTGCTCTTTGCTAACTAATTAGGGTACCGCACGAAAAATAGAAATCCCACAAATTTAACAAATTCATAGTATATAAATAAAATTGAAGTGCCTTTTTGTAGCGTCGAAATTAAATTCTTCACACGCATGTGAATATGCGATACTCAACAAAACATATTAAATCATTTTTGTGTGTCCTTTGGGGTTCTTATTTTTTGTGAATGACTTTAAACATTTCTCTCAAAGTAAATTAGCCTAAGCAGTTCCATACGACATAAGCTATCTGCTTGTGAAAGTCCCATTGAAAAGGGTCCAGCCGTTTTGGATATTCGGACACAAATATAGATTGCAAATTTTTTCTTGTTATTACGTATACCTGACATATTATGTCTTTAGTAAAACTATTTTTTTCGCTTTTTCAAACGGACACTTCAATTTTATTTATATACAAATATATTAAATGCTTATTCTTTGAACAATGACATTGTTATATTTAACAATTCTATACATACGATCGTCATGACTCTGCTTTGACACAATCTTACAGTAAAACGTATACATCTGTGTGTAAATCGTTTGGTACTGATGTGTTAGCTTTTATTTTAATAATTAATTGTATTAATAATGTATACTTTATAAAAATATTGGCATCAGCACACTATACCCCATTTAAATTATAATTATGCCGAATTTCATACTTCTCCGTCCGCGCAATTTTCGTAAAGTTGCACCGAAGGTTTTGGCTTCACGCATTATTAAATAGATCTGATTGACATTACGACCGGCCCGCTGGCGCAGTAGGCAGTGACCCTGCCTTCTGCTCCGGGGGTCGTGTATTGGATTCCCACCTGGAGTTTGGGTGTATTATCTATATGTATGTATTTATATGTCTCTAAAAAAAATTGTGTATAATAGGCATCTGTTACCTATAACGCAGGCATTAAGTTGTCTACCTTTGGAACAGGCGCCCGAGTGTCATATAGTTCTGTATATATTTATTTATTTATTTAGGTAGACTGGTTACGTGTAGCGTGTAGCGTGTCATTCATGTGTCACGTAATTTTATCATGGTGTCATTTACACGTCGTGTTAATGATCAATTACATTGTCGTTAACAGGCTTCCCATACACTGTCGATATACGCAATTTAAATAAAATATACCAGCTGTTGTCCGCGACTGTACTTTTATTTTCTGACCTTTGAATAAAATGTGAGTTTACATCCTAAATTTAATTTTTTATAAATATAACAAGAGGCAAACGAAGAGGCGGCATTCACATAAGTGACTACCGACGCCCATGGACACCTGCAACACCAGAGGGATCGCAGATGCGTTGACGGCCTTTGAGGAATGAGTATGCTCTTTTTTTGAAGGTCCGAAGCTGGTAACTGATGAAAATCGTGTTAGTAGGTCGTACCTTAATCGGTAGCTGGCTTTGGAATCGAACGCTAGGTTAAGATTCTTACGAAGGCCAGGTTATAGATGTGTTACATTGGGTTTTAAAATATTCCACTTCCTGCGTCTTTCAGAAGGCATGTAAAACAGTGGATCCCGATTAACGTCACTGAGAACTGAGAGATAATAGTCGTGGGACTGTAGAGATTGTGGGGGTTCCGGAGATGATATCAGCCGGCCGTCAATCATCCCAACTCCTCTGAAATTTAAGCGGACCCTAGTACTAGACTCGGATAACGCTAGGATGAAGAAGACATCCCATATAAAAAGTCCTAAGGTACGAGTAATGCGTACTATTCCCGTTTTGCTTCTAGTTAAGCTTTTCAAAATCCTTTATTTAAAATACTCTAATGCGTACCTGTTTTACCTCTGGTTATTTTTTTTAAAAGCTCATTCTTCTCTGCTCAGATTAGCCCATTGTACTTGGGGTCAGCTCGCCTACTCATTCTTCGCCGGATAGTCTATTTTCGGTTGTCTAGACCTCAATTTTCTTTCCAAAAAGGTTACTGCATACACCTTTGACAGCTGTGAGAACCACCTTTGCAAAACGTTTTGTACCTTTCATTGACGCAAAAATATATAACCAAATATCAAAATTCTGTAAACTGAAACACCTCACAATTAAACAAATAAAACACACAGATACAAATTTGCTAAAATCATTATCTTATAAAGACACAGAGAATATTCTAACATCAAACATATAAAAATACCAAATACATATGATCACCAATAATTCTCAGGTATTTATACTACTGAACAGATTAGCCCAGAGTATGTTTCTTCTTTTTCGTTTATTAACCTATCCATTAATTATTTTATAATAGCAACAATCGAATTGATCAATTCTTTAAACTCACCTAGTCCTATGTTAGCATTTAAGGTAAACGTTTTATGGCCTCCACGATACAGGTTCCCTAGTGTGGAGTCCGCCAGTAAACAATTTTAGTACACGCTCAATATACAAACCAATTTTGTGTGTGTTGCCTGTTGAAATAAATAAATTTCATTTCATTTCATTTTAATTTAAGTAAGGTAACTTCAATTTTATTTTGTTGTTAATTACGGAAAATCCATCTCTTTCACTAGACTGAACGTCCTTAAGATTGAGAGTGGAACTATTTGACCGATATGACCGCTTTAATAAAAAAGTATTTTATAAAGAACAAGATTCTTTTAAATCATACATATATTATTTATTATTTTTATTGTGCCCACTGTGCCTGTCGCATTGTAAATTTAACATGAATATCGATATATCGTTCTCAAAATAGGTCAATCGTACCGTATCAAGGGGAAAGTCGTGAATACATTTGCCCTCTCACCTACTTTCCAACCCTTTATTTGTTTTATACATTAACTCTTAATTAACACAATAATGTAACCTGATACGAAACAGTAAAATTTTATACCAAATGTCATAATTAAGGTATTTTTGTATATACTTTAACGTTTCTATTTATAATTTTTAATTTGTTCTAGGTTTTTACAGGTTAAGGTCCGTGAGATTTCAGTTCCTTTCCGCCATTATTCTATTGAGGAAAGCAAAGCTAAAATCGGTTTATGACGCACTAAGCGTTTGGCAGTTAGGGCACAACTCTTAAGCTGAATTTGGGGTACCTAAAGTATTAGTTATAGTAAAAAATTTCAAGATATACCTAGTTTAAAAAATGTATTAAAGACTCTACTTCTTATCCCGGTTATGTACCAGGGTCAGCTTATGATGTGGATGTGGCTGTGGGCCAAGTTAAGATGACCGATTACCATCTGACTTTATCCTCGAAACCTCCACGATCTCTACAACCTTACGACTAATATCACAAAGTGACATTAATCGGGTCCCACTTTTTTACGTGCCATCCGAAACACGAAGGAAACCGGATATCAAATATAAACCAGTGCTAGAATGGGTCACCCATCTATCACGTGGTCACATCAAGAGCAACTTAACGTAGCGATCGACTTAAACTCGACCACTGGTTGGGCCACAACCTCCTTATTAGATCCTTAGCGTACTCTAACTATGTATACTGAACACAGTTTCCGATAAGTGCGATATTATAAAAGGAATTAGTTCCTGAACTCAAACTTCACAAAATTCTTAAATCGTGTAGAAAATTTTTTCTGTAAACGCTCAGTTACTGATAAACCCGAGTGTTTGATTTAATTATACTTTGAAATCGATTTATTTCAATTCACAGACTAAGCAATAATAATTGTTGTCTCTATAAATTGAACATAATAAAAGGGTCTGCTCCAATAAAACGTAACTAATATCTTTAATTGAATATCATTTCTAAGTGCCGTGATCTAATAAATATCGTAGATGTTATTAAGATTATGAAAGATTTATTTATTAGATTCGATTTGTGGTAATCGTTGCTCGATTAATAGATTCGTAGGAATGTTGTTCTATTTATAGATATATATTACATTCTCATGCGAACTGTTTCAAAGTAGTAGGAAATAAAAATAAAATAAGGCCAGTAATGCATTTGTCAGCTTATTGTTATTTTCCATGGCCGTCTTAAAGAAATCCGTTGTGTTAATTATAATTATAGTTGAAAGTATAAAGAGGTTCATTTTAATCTGTGTTAAATCTCTATCAGTGTTTCCACCATGACTTGAAGGTACTGTGGTATCAAAGACAACACAGGACGTAGCACGAACATTCTAGATAGTTTTACTTATCATTACGTTTAAAACGAAACCTCAAATGAAGGTACGTGCTTCCATTTTTCACGACTTACATCGCCGTAACGTCGAGGATTCGATATGTGCCAGTCCTAACGTCATTCGTGCTATCAATATTTTGAAACTAAGTTGCGTAAAACGGCAGCATTAATGTTTCTTTTGCCGTTCGGTTCGAACGTAAAAGTAAGTAAAAGTATCGAGAATGTTCGTACTAGGCGCTCAGGATTATTTTGAAAATTACACAATTGCGGATTGTGAATCGGAATATGGGATTGGAATTTTGAGTTTTTCGAATTTCAAGTACAAATGGAATTGTATATTCTCAAATACATACATTAAATAATGTATGTAAAAAAAGAAATTGTATATTTTTCAACCGTAATGGTCGAATTTCGATTATACGGTGGAATCTAATTAAATAAAAAAGTTGCTCTTTTGTGTGTTATCTATTAATATGTGTTACTGCCCATTTACAAGAGATGATGTACACCATATTAAAATATTACAACGTTATAAATTGAGCAAATTAATTATGGAGTTAACGGAATTACTTGTTAACACCTCGTAAATTATTACCGGGACTTAGGCGCAGTAAACTTAGCTGATTTGGTGCGAGATGCCAATAATTATTAATGATCTCCACTAATTCTTGACTAATCCGCTTACACAGGCCTTCTGAGAGTGCTTCGTAACTTGTAACACCTAATTGATTGGTAAGACGCAATGGGGTGATACAGTCTAGTTATAAAACTGATTGAATTATTAACATCGAAATATTGAGGGTCTCTTTCATCATCTACTATAGACTTGGTGACTCCTGGTCTATATAATAATTAGGTATTCAAAATAATATCATCATCATCATTATTTTCAGCCCTTGATAGCCCATTGCTGGGTATATGTCTCCCTTTGTTTCTGCCACTCTCCCCTATCTGGATGAGATTGGCCTTGCCAATCTCATCCAGCCATCTCTTTTGCCACTCTTCTTACATCATCCGCCCATTGGGCCATGAGACGACCAGTGTTTCTCCAAAAATAATATAAAAATAGTAAAGTATAATAACTGGTTATTCCCTGTTATTGTCACGAGTAACACTGTTATAACTTGCTCACCACTACTCAATGTTTGTTGAAAAGTTATTTAGGGTCTATTTCCTTATCAAGAAAATTTGCATACATTCTTTACGCTGTATTTTTTATTGATAGTAATAGACCAGGGGAAATATTACAGTCGCTCAATACGTTTCTCTGGGCTATAGAAAATATACACAGTCCGAAAGAAACTAAAAGATCGTTCACACCACATTCGCACGAGCGAAGCTCTGGGCAAAACTTAATAGGAAAATATGTTGAAAAATAAACGTAAAAAAGCCCGGCAATGGCTATTTATTAAACAAGGAGCATTGACGCATAATAGGATCCTGTACGAACACGATGATAATAATGGTGTGTGAAATTACACTCGGTCGTTTGTCAAGGAGCGGCCGGAGCTCGTCGGTGATTAATTTCATTACGCGGCTCTTAATCAAATGCAGTGGGAGCCACACTTGGCCCTTTATTACGTGTTACATTGAAAATAATCAATTTATGGACCGGCGTCATATTCATTATATTTGATCTGTTCGTGTGAGGAATTGTCTCGGGTCTCCCCTACTTGCTTAAAATGACAGGTCTTACGATTAAGACGCGACTTCTGCTGGGATAGAAAAGGTGGCGTTAGGTATACCTAATGTAATAAAGACTGTCTGTAATCACTTACTACATATTTGGTGAACCGCACCTGTTTACTCTTTTTATGTATCAAAAAGAAGGTTGGTCCAGCGCTGTAGTATACTTCCCAGAGTCCTACACATAGAGACTTGAAAGATCCTAACCCTCAGTCCCATTGCTATGGAAATATTGCACGTTGCAGCTGCTTCCTCTGACAATCATGTTAGAAGAGAAAATTAACTGCGAATTAAGTGGTTATAAATGTGCGAGTGTAAATAAAATTTCGAGTTAGCCACATGCTGTCTTATGGTGAAGTTCAATAAACGAGTTCATACGTTGCATTTTACACGACCATGTAATGTATATTATGATTTACACCTGGAGCTGGATGTAAAGTGGTACATTAAAGTGCTAAATCAGCCTGCAGCCTAATCCCTAATCCCCAGCAGTTATAACCCTAGCTCATAGATCATAGCAGTGCGACGCTGTTAGCACACGAAGCCGTTGAATGGCCGGCGCTTAATGCCGGGATTGGCATAATGACACCTGCCCCGGGAGCTTCAATATCATTGATGTCCAATTGATTTTAAAGTGATTAATGGGTTATTTAATTCATCTAAAAGATAACGAAGACGGGCTCCTTTTTTATATATATATATATATATATATATATATATATATATATATATTTCGATTACACCCGTGCGAAGCCGTAGCTAGTTAAATATAAAACAGCTGATTGCCGCCTTCTAAAGCGGCGTCGTGTATTTGATTTGATTTAGGTGGGTGTTTATTTTGTACCGGCGATATGTAGGCAGCGTGAGCGGTATAATTTATGCTGGTTCGTGTGCGCCTCGCCTACCGCCGCGCGGATGAATCGTGACGCGTTCGTCCAAACGAAGATCAGAATGTTTTATACAGGCGCGGATCTAGCCTTTAAAAAAGGTGGTGGGCACATTCAATTTTTTACACATTTTGGGCAAAACGTCAGTCGCCGCATGAACTTGCTTATGAATCGATATATTGCATGAGGATAGGTCTATAAAATATATGATTTTTAAACATTGTTTTTAGTAAGGTATTGGATATCATATTATCTGACTTTCGATCTCAATAGACCGTGAAAATGTGACACAACACTCACAAGTTTAATAGGGTGAAAATGTGACGTCATAAGTTTATGGGCATGCGCATCTTGTCCACCACCGTAAATCCGTGACTGGTTTCACATAATTTGCTCGATTAAACCTTCATCTTTAATTAGTATCTACGTTCTCAGAGAATCCTCTACCTGGATCTGAGTGACCATGGTAATATTATAATACTTGCTGTGTCCGCGCCTTCGTCCGCGTAAAAATAGGAAAAAAGATTAAATTTTAGCGCGATGTTAATATATAGCCTATAGTCTCTAATATATAGATAAATGGGCCATCTGATACTGAAAGAATTTTTCAAATCTGACCAGCAGTTTCTGAGATTCAGCAGACAAACAAACTCATCAGGTTTATACATTAGTATAGATTCTTTATTAATAATAATATGCCTGGAAAAACATTCCAGTCGCTCCAGGTTTCAGAATACTTAAAAGTAATTAAACTAAACTATATTTTAAAAGTACGTAATATGTAAGGTTTTTTTTTTATTTACCATCATGGTAGATCCGCGCCTGGTCCCTCCTGCCCTTATATCTACACGCGTCA
Source organism: Charaxes varanes (assembly GCA_024363005.1). Classification (NCBI taxonomy): domain Eukaryota; kingdom Metazoa; phylum Arthropoda; class Insecta; order Lepidoptera; family Nymphalidae; genus Charaxes; species Charaxes varanes. The sequence goes on from JANCMC010041502.1 coordinate 2,909,260, forward strand.
GGATCTGATACGGGCTACATAGGATGCTGTCCGCGTAGCTGAATTTTGGGACAGGACCTGGAATACGTGTTGCCCACACACGTCACGAGATACGCTAGACGTAACTGAATCGCGATAGCAAAGTTTCCAAATACTACCATTCTGAAATCTAAATATCCCTATAGTTCTGTATGGATTGTCAAAATAGTCTGACATATGGGATGGGATATGTAACTTTTTACATAAGAAACATGAAGTATGATGTACCCCCTGGTAAGAAAATAATTAAAAAATACAGGCATTTTACAAAATTACCTCTAAGATGGTAAATTAAGTGTTATTAATGTATGCAAGTAGTTCATTTACACTTAGAACGTAAGATAATATGTACTATAAATTAAAATTATAATTTAAATTTTAAAAGCAATTATTGCATTAACTTATCTTTATATCGGAGCCAGACATAGCTCAAATACTACAAAACTTTGTGAAGTTACACATACTCACCGGTCACAATACATGATCACTGAAATGAAGCTATGTCTGGCTCCGACATTAGTAACCGCCTCATTGTAATCTGTGTTAAATGTCTATCAGTATTGCCACCATGACAATCATAACGTACGACGAATGTTATTGGCCAGTTGCAATAGTGGCATTAGTAAAGTATCGCGATAACAGTGTTACTATTATTAATAACGCATATAGTATGATGAATTTCTATAGGTGACTTAGGTTCGTAAAGACTAAGTGCAACTGAATACTTGTTTAATTTATAATACCGGAGCTAGACATAGCTTAAAGTATTTGTACATTTTTTGACCTTGAAGTCCACAAAGTCCTATAAAACTTTGTACAGTTACACAAAGTCCCCGGCCACAGTACATAATCATTGAAATGATCATTCAAATGAAGCTATATCTGGCTCCGGTATAGCGCTAATAGTGTAGTATAGAAAAGAGAATAAAAAAGCGAGTGAAATCAACTACTATTAGAACAAAGTTTCGTTCTCAATCGTTGATCGTAAGCAACAAGAAATAACCGCGATTACTTTGAAAGACCCAAGATTATATTTACCCTTTTTAAAACCTAACGCACGTAACTGTCTCGTCTCCGAAGACGGCAGCCGCATTCTCTCGTAGACGAAGTCTATACAAAAACTAGTTAAAAGCGAAACCACTCAAGCGTCTAAACGCCGTGTGCGGTGACCCTTTAAGTTTTTCAAGAGACGGCTCTACTTAAACTGGTCAGAAACACAAAAGATGATCGTACGTGTGGCAGACTTGTGCTAGAGGACTATTCGGTCACGCTTACCGAACTGGCAAAGGTATTCGTCCACTATACTTTTTGTGGCGTGGAAAATTAATGAATACTTTGAAACAAGGTTTTATTATGACCTTTCAAAGACAAAACCCCAAAAACGAATTCTTGAGTGAAGCTCGCGCCACGGTAAACGTAGTGTAGAACGTTCTCCAGCTTGGTGGAATGAGGATTTACGAAAGGCCACTGGGAGAAGGAAGATTTAATGAAAGAACTTCAAGGTAAACTATGCCAAATTAAAGAACTGAAAGAGGAAAATGTAAACCTAAAATCGTCTCGTGCGTATTCTTTGTTTAGTGCGGTCTCTTCGTCTATATATTTCATATAAGTTATATTGTTTAGCGCGTACTTTTTATCTCGTGCGTACTCTTTGTCTCGTGCGTATTCTTTGTTTAGTGCGTACTCTTCGTCTATATATTTAATTTAATTTATATTGTCTAGCGCGTTATATTTGTTTCGTGCGTATTCTTGGTTTAGCTTCAAAATAAAAAAAACAAGAGCTGAAACTTTATTACAGATAAATTTATTTGTATATTGCCAGGATTATTTGGTGAATAGCTCTTAAAAACCAAAAATATCCATACTCTATACTTACAAATATATAAAGCTGAAGAGTTTTTTTGTTTGCTTGAACGCGTTAATTCCAGAAACTACTGGTCTGATTTGAAAAAGTCTTTCAATGTTAGATAGTCCATTTATCGAAGATCACGCTAGAATTAAGCAATTTTTTTATACCTAATTTTATGCGGATGAAGTCGCGGGCACAGCTAGTTAAGAAAGTTTTTGGTTTACCAGTTATTGAGGCTGTAATTTTGAATTTTTTTTACTTAGGAAAAAAGACAAAGAAATTAGACTCGGGTGAATGAAATCGCACCTGAGAATATTCCTTTGCAAAACATTTTTTTTTGCTTAAAAAATACATATATTTTTTAATATGGGATTAAAGGTCATTTCAATGCCTATCCGGTGAACGATCTTTAATCTCATATTTTAAAAAAAACGTATTTTTTAAAATGGAAAAAAATCAAAACGTATTACCAAAAAACGCTCTTATATGCGGTTTCATTGCACCCGAGTTGTAGTAGTTTAAAAGCAGTTATAATTTCATATGCTACAAATACATTATCTGTTTTGCGTGAAATTTAAATAAAGTGTTGAAATACCTTTAGCATATCTAAAACTCGTTCAATTACTATTAGTAGGGAGCCGGATAGGGGATTATGCGCGATACTCGAGCGCGTCAGAAAACCGTATAAGGGAGAATCCTTGCACCCTGTAATGTATCCTCACAAAAAATGAACTCATAATATAGGGTAGTTCGCTATTGGACCCTTATAGGATCCTTAGAAAAACTCCGGCGCGTCAGATAAGGTAAGTTAATAATATGGCCAAAATTTACATTTCAATAATCTGACAAATTAAGAGTGACATTAGGAAACGGGAGAGTCACAGAGTTCTTAAAAAGACATCATCTAGAAATATTCGAGTGCGACTTATTTTTAAAGGATTACGGGAAAGATATGATGTGACGTGGTTTTATCGAGGCAATGTAGCTAAAACCATCACGCGCTCTACAAAACCACGCTCCAGTAACCTTTTTTATCCTTTCTGTATCTAAACTACATAAACGAATAGAGCCCCACAACGATTAAGTGACTACAAATATAGCACCCCTGTCTCCCTACTATATTTTATTAATACTGCCATAGAAATATGCACAAAATTAATTCTATCCCCTGCATACTTTATAAGGAAAATTATGCCCTAAATCTAGATAACTACGCCATGATAATATTATAGGGCCCTTTATTGCAAAATTTATAATTCGCCGGGCCCTATCGTTATTTTATCGCTGTCATAAATAATGGAAGTGCCCAATTAAAATAAGTTTCATAAATCACCATTTCATTACAACAAAATTTTGTGCGTTGTAATAACTCCTTAAAAACAGCAAATTTCATCCGATTTAAGCTCTTAACGTAATAAATATAACGGGTATGATTGCTTAGGGTTTATCTTGTAAGGCTAATTTAAATCCTTCTGGCGGGCTCCAAGTTTATACTGTACAAACTTGGTCGGTTGCTTTAAGCTTTTATAGTCAGTGGTCAGTGAGGCGTTTGGAATTTATAATCTATCCTAGAAGCGTGTCGGTCAAAAATAAATAAGATACTACAATTGAATTGAAATTATGACTAGGTGCCCGTGTCTCCCGACTAACCATTCCTCTCTTACTGACAAATCAAGATGTTATAGAATATAAAATACTTACTTGATCAACAGCTTTGATTTTCCCGCGTTATATCACTATATGAAGTTTGGACCCATTTGACCAGGTGTTGGATCTTCCTCTTTATCTGTCCGATAAATGGTTAGATTCAGTGTGAGTTCCTGACCTCGAACTAACCTAGGTGCAATTGTTACTCCACCTATACCGTCCGTGGCAGTAGTATCCGCATCCTTTCCTTCTACCTTTACATCCTTCTACTTCATTCTTTATCGTTTTAGCCCTATCTAATTAAAGGTTGCGCCACTTTTAGTCTTTTTGGTGTGCAGCCGAATTGAGTCGGCGCGTCCAGGTATCAGTATCTCTTTCTCACCTAAGATCGGCGTGAAGTGGCGGCAATGCTGTCACGTCAAGTGATGGTATTGTTGTTGCGTTTGTGAGAGTCTCCGTTGGTCTAGACCCACATTTAAAAGTGGGCAACGCATTTCCGAGTACAGTTCTGTAGTCACTTACAGCGTGCTCTTTTGCCCTTTGTAATTTAAAAAAAATGATGTAGCTGGTTGGTACTCCCAATACTAAACTGGCACAATCTTACACTGTTTTTCAGAAATATTCGCATTTCGTGAAAAACACTCGAAAGGTCATAACACATATTAATTGATAGAATCAGGCGTTACTTTGTGGAATTGTCTATTTCTGCCTTGTCCAGTCTACTGAATGCGTTGTTGGTCATTAGTGCTTTTTTCTCATCCCTGTAAAGATGCACTCCTATATATTGAGAATCCAAGTGCATTGTTGTTATTTTTTTATTTAGCCTATAATGTCCCACAGCTGGGCATAGGCCTCCCCACTCTTAGACAACCCTCCTTATTATCTTATTATTTTTTATAATAAGATAATATTTCCATTAAATGGTACAGGATTGTATGTCGTACTCAATATGGAAACGTCCTTTAAATTACCTATTATGAAATTCGATTACTTCATACTATACACATAGTTAACAAAGCTCTACATTTGGCAGAATTTGAACAGGCATGACGACAAATTTTGAAAAATAGGTTTATAATATTCTCAAGCGTCCACTATAGCCAAAAAATTTAATATTTCTGCGAATATTAATGTTTTTATAGCAAAAAAAAAACATTATACATGTAAAGATTCGAATTTCTTCCAAAACACTGAAAGTTGTCATGACGTCACTTTATGTTAACAGCGCGTTCCCCTAAGCGTCACCTCGACGTTTTTTCCTCGACCGTAACCGATGTCGTCAAATGTCCAATGCCAAAACGTACACTTTAAGACGTTGCGATCGCTTATTGGAACGCATTTATAATATACGGTGACGTCATACGTTCTGCTAGGTGTTTTAGCTAACATGTCGGATTGTTATATTTTGTAGTTTCCATTTATTGTTAATCCCTATTAAGCTCGCTAGCAATATAAAAATAAATACATTATTTAGGCTTTATGCATCTTATTTTATCAGATAAATATATAATTTAAATGATTTCTGATTACTGTTGTCATTCCTATTTGAGGATAAAATTTTAATTCAAAAAAAAAAAACTATGTCGTTTGATTTATAAAAAAATCAAGTGTTTCCAATAAAAAGTTTTGGTCTATTTAGCTAAAAGTAAATTATACTTAAACAGATTTCATTTACTTAGATAACTTATTATGCGTCAACCCCAACGACGCCGCTGTCCCTTCCATACTCTCCATGTATTTCACCTTACTCTCGAACTCCGAGGAGTTCATGTACGATACAGCCTGAAAAACAAAACTAATTGAACTCATCTACGTAATATAACATATTACTGTCACTATCTTTATATATATAATTATACTGTATGTGGGTATGTCACTGATCTCCCCTTAAGCTGCTGGACCGAATTGAATGATTTTTTGTGTGCTTTTGGGTGGCGCCCTGGATGGTTTAGATTCACAAATGCACCCGACAGATGGCGCTGCAGTAGTATTTAGTATCTAGGCTATTTATCTATATTAATATAACGGGAACGGGTATAATAAATAATATTATAAGATAATGGAACGTAGAGTAAATCGTAATTAACCCAACCTTCGGGCAGTACAACCTCTGCCGAGTCTGCTAATCAATTAATAAAAGTTCTTTCAATTTTCACTTTAAGATTTCCGCATTCAATCTTATAAGCTACTATGGAGTAGCTTAGCATTGCATGGGCAAAGAATTTTTCTAAATTATAAGTCACTAAGTGTATCTTAAAATGCATGCCAAGCTATATAGGTAGGTATAAATTGTTTATAAAGAAATTCTTTCTCTACATAGCGTTATCTCGGTCTAGTACCAGGGTCAGCTTACATTGCAGAGTATGTGGCTGTGGGGCGAGTTGCCCTTTGACGTCATACCTGGTATACCCACAATCTCTACATCGACTAACATCACTGTGACATTAAAGTTTCCCTTCCGAAACTCGGAGTAGGTGGGATATTTGAAAACCAGTATTAGAATGGGTCCCCCATCTATCACCCGGCCGCGATAAGAGCTAGTTAACCTATTGATCGACTGAAATGCCGGCCACTAGTTTAACTACAGCCTCATCTGGTTATAAATAACTATAAATTAAAAAATACCTGTTTATATTCGGCGTCCGCAAATTTGGCTATGTCGGAGTAGACCCTCAGCCTGGTCGCTACGTCGTCCCTGCTGGTCAGAGTCTGCAAACTCTTCTCCAAGTACTTGTGTATAATATCTCTGCCGTTCTCCCGTTTGCATTCGGCCATCCACAAACCGCATTGCCTGAAGGGAAATATTACATCAATGGATCACTTAAAAGGGTTGCTTTTTCGAGGGGACATGTTTTTAAATAGTTATGGTTTATTACGTGTTTTTGATTTCCAAAAAAAAATGTAATATTGGATTTTATCACTAATTTTGAGGTTGCCTTTTCGAGGAGGTCGTGGATTAATCAGTGTTCGGCATTTAAGTCGATCGCTAGGTTAGATAGCTCTTGCTGCGACCGGGTGTTAGACGGGTGACCCACTCTAGCACTGGCTGATATTTGATATCCGACCTCCTCCGTGTTTCCGAAAGCACGTAAAACAGTGGGACCCGATTAATGTCACTTTGTAATATGAATCGTAAAGTTGTAGAGATCGTGGGGGTTCCGAGGATGACGTCAGATGGCAGTAGGTCATCTTAACTCGCCCCACAGCCTATAACGCTAGGAAGAAGAGAGGATTTTATTACTGATCTTGTCTACTAGTGTAGTATTCCAAAACAGGTAAATAAATAAATATATACAGGACTATATGACACACGGGCGTCTTTTCCTAAGGTATACATAAAAAGATTGTGTGATATACATAGGCGCCTGTTACCAATAATACAGGCATTTTGACTTTGACTGACGTCACTGTCACCAATACCTATGACGATTTTTTCTTCTGTTGGAATTCCCTGGAGAGCTAGAGTTCGTTCTTTTTATTGTTACTACACTCTTGCATTGTACTATTTTTCATTAAACTTTGGCTAGGCTAGGCAAGTAATGAAACGTCACTGATCCAAGTTATTTGCCTAGTTGTTTGATCAAATGACATCATTCAGGAAACTATTCTAACGACGCCGTTTAGTAAAGAGGCTAGTCTGCCAATTGAACCGCTAATCTGCCTGCGACGTATTTACATACATTTACATGAGGCTAAAGAAGTTTTACTTCACTCTAAGCATACACGTTTTTTTAAGAATATTAGGAATGCATTTTAACTATGTCAAATATTACCCTTTTCCCTCCTACTAAGCCTAAGTTAAAAGCTTGTGTTAGAAGTGGGTGCGACTATGAGCCAGTGTTTGAGGTGGGTACCTTATAGATGTCCGAAAATAAAGGCACATTGGTTAGATTGAAACTGATATAAGAAATGTGGTATAACATATTTTACGTGATATTATGAATTCTATACGCTACGTAATGCATGAACCGATGATGATGTGAGACTCACGATCTGCGTTGATTTCTCAGAAACAATGTATTTTACATTGATTCGTATGATGTGAAACTAATCCTTTATCTATACAAAATAAAAACCTAGTACAGTGGAACTGTTTTTGTTTTTTTTTGGAGGCGCTGTTGCGCCTTATAAGTGTTCATTCATTAGTTACGTGACAAGAATTTGACAATTTCTTGACTCTCCCCCCTGTCCTTGTAACAGGTTGTCACATTTACGAACCCCCCTCGATCGATGTGAGATTATATATTTTTCAAATTTCTCATGTATCTATATCTATACTAATATATAAAGCTGAAGAGTTTATTTGTTTGTTTACTTGATCACCCTAATCTCAGGAAATACTAGACTCATTTGAAAAATTCTTTCGGTGTTGGATCGCCCACTTGTCGAGGAAGGCTATAGGCTATATATCATCATGCTAAAATATTGCACCTAATTTTACGCGGATGATTTCGCCGGTAACAAGAAGTTATAAATAATTAAAAGGAAACTGCAGTTGCAATTTTATTTTCAAATTTTTAATTTTAAAATATGACGTCACAATGCTTTTGACCCCCCGCCCATGTCATACTATGCCACATTTTGTTAATACCCTACCCACCAGTTAATGTGTGACGTAATTTATAGCTGACTTTTAATATTTAATGCAAATTTCAAAATATTCCTTGTATTTTTAATTTATATATAATGAAGTCTACAGGTATCTTTTCCTTCTTCTTATCCTGTATATAGGATAGAATCTCTTCGCAACACACAAAATCCTTATCAAATGAAATTTTTATTGGGCGTATCGCAATTTTTTTCGGTCGCTCATTAAATATAGAGCTCGCACGAAGCGAAATCGTCTTCACGCTCGACGTCTGTTTATTTTGGCGGGTCCCGGTGCGTTGACCCCGGTGACACATATTCCAATCGTCTGTAGGTACCGCTAGAACGGTGTTCGGTTCAATTCGAGTCGTGATGATGAAAGACATTATACGGGCAAATTAATTGTGTCTCATAGTAAACGACTTAAACGACTAGTTGTTACCGACAGCTTTGTTTGTAATATCTAAGGTTTATTAAAAGCATCGTACGTATATATACCTTCCTTCTTCCTTTGTGTTATAGCACAGGAAGAAGGAAGGTATATATACGTACGATGGTATATATCCTCTATAGAGAGAGGTAAAAAAAGGCCAAGAGCATGACGTTTGCATAGAAGAGTTCCGTGTCTGATACGCGATAATAAAGGCATTAGTTCAATAACCTCAAAAGTAGTCTAGTCTGACTTTGCTCCAAATAATTTTCCTAATAAGTGTTTAGCTTGACCTATCAATATGAACAATTTGAAGTATTTACATTTATTAGTTTGGAAATCCTTGCCGTGGGACAGACGGACAAAGGGAAACTATGAGAGTTTCCTTGTAGGACTACGAAATACTAAATAAATAGCTTATTGGAAAAATTTCATCACATTAGTGTTTCTTTACTAAGATACTGAAAAGGTCATCAATCAACAGATTATATTTTGACACAAAAATTTGATACACTCAAATCATAAACATGTTGTTTCATATTTCCCATTCCCACGTTCACCGTCCTTGTATGACACACATACAAACACTAATACATTCCGTTAACAGCTGGTGCATACTGGTAATGAAATATTAACATTCACATAAACTCATTGCTCATACTACCTATTTTATATCGCCATAGAAAGGAGAAATAAAATATGAATAGAGCGTAATAAATTATTATTAATGTTAAAAAAAAAATTACATGAATCGCATTGAAAGTTTTTTTATTATCAATTCACCGTAAATAAATTAGTATACAGTGAATGTGAAGAAGTTAGTGAAGGTGAGTGTTAGTGATCACTAGAAAGAGATCACTCTTAAACCGACACCCGGGTCACAAGTCCCGGGCACTGCTATGGTTACTTCCTCTGCAACGCGATGGACCCGGCACCCGCACGGTGAATCCATCTACTACAACAACACTTATTTAATCTAGGTGTCACCGATAGTCCACTTTGCAGGGGATGCATAGACGCACCAGATACTCCTTCTCACGTCCTACTGGAATGTAAAGCCACAGGGCAAAAATCCTCGAGACACCTTTAAGCTACGTAGGTGCATGAAACTATATGGCGTCTGTAAGTTAATGATCAAATTTAGGTTCATACTCAGTTATTTAATAATAAAGATTACCAAATATAAAATCATTTATATTTCTGTACTTAATATTATAAAAAGGTAAAGTTTGAGAGATTGTGAGGTTGTAGGAGGTAATCTCTGGATCTATTGGACCGAATTTGAAATTTCTTTTATTATTAGCATGGTATATTATTCTTGAGTGTACGCTAGGCTACTTTTTATTTTGGTTAATATATATTTCAAGCGTGTGAAGTCGGGTCGGGTGGCTAGTAATATATAATTCAATAGTGTTTTAGGAACCAATGGATCCTTAACTTCGGTGTTAGATAATTTGTATTGGAAGCTTATTAAATATTATGTAAATTCATTGTTGCTGTTATTCAAAATCGTTTATTGATTTTTTAAACTTGAAACTGAGGTAGTTCTCAGTTTTTATTACGACAATTTTATACGAGGCAATAATGACCTTAATTTATTATCTGTTTACGAAGTATTTATCATAATAATTTATAATTTTCAGAAATTTGAGCTACTTACGAAAAAATATAGTTCATTGTCATATTTAAGTAAAAAAAGTTGTTAAGTTATCAATGTGATGGAATGGAAATCAGGTTATTGTAAGACTTATGCCGGAGCCAGACATAGCTTTATATGAATGATCATTTCGTGTTCGGTGCTTTGTGTAACTGCGCAAAATTTTGTATTTTGTAGTCTTTAAGGACAAGAATGTACAAACACTTTGAGCTATGTCTGGCTCCGGCATTGTATAATTAGGTATTTATTGAAGTTGGAGGCAGAGTGGCAGGTTTTTTGTAAAATAATAAATAGATATTTACGTAAAATTAAGATTGTATTAGTTTATTAAAAAAAAAAACAATATTACCAATACCTTTTAGGTATGTCTAATATTGCTGTTTTTCCTTCAACTAAGCTTGAATTAAAAGCTTGTGAGTGGGTGCGAAAATACCCCAGCGGCGTCGGGGTTTGAAAAGGGTACCTTGCGGATTTCAGTCCATCCCTTCTACCGCTGAGCTGTTGAGGCTCAAAATTATTTGTAATAGAATATATTACCTGCTTCGAAACAGTACATATTTTTGTTCGGTCGTGTGCAGCCTTCGTCAGGAATATCGAGTTTAAGAGGCAACAGTTCTTTCAGACCGTACTCTTTAAAAACTGGATTCATTCTTAGAAGACCCCCATAGCCGGTACGTAGTTTTCTGTAAGAGGTTAAAATGTTATAGTTTTAAATAGTTGATAGAATCAGCATCCATGACATGCATGAAAAACTAAAATACTTTATTTAAATTCGCGAATGAGGAACGAATCTTATTCGCGGATATAAGCAAAGTAATTTAGGGTTTCATGCATGTAATACTTATGTATGTTGTGGTTCAAGGATTGCGAAAAGCGCGATATGGTCTCTTTCGACATTAATTTTATCACTGGGAAGACTTGGCGGAAGATAAAGATAAATGGAGGAAAACCTCGTCGGACGGATTTATTTCGCATGACAATTCTTGGTTGAGGGTGCCGACCAGAAACAAAGGCACGCTTAAATTAACACAGCAGCTTCTCACTCAAACTCAATATGCCTTATGTGAGCGCTGTGGTCGAAGATACGGATCCTGCATTAATTTAACTATGCTGCGTTCCATTAAGCGATCGCAACATACGCTCGCGTTCGCAATTTATCCCATTCCACGTGCTTGCGAGCGTTACGATCGTAACTTCAATTGGAACGGGATAATAGGCGTTTTGAGCGTTGATACGATATGTCAGGTGTCAAATGGAGATCTTTATTGTTTTGGGTTTTAGATTGTCAATCTGACATCGCCCAAGACGTCGCAACTCTTCGACATGGGGCGCCGTGATCGTTTTGTAAGCGTGAGTAATGACGTTATTAGTGACGTTTTCACAAAGCTCGCGGTCGTCAAGTGGAATGGATGAAGGAGCGTTTTGGTTGTTGTGATCGCGTAGTGGAACGCAACTATAGCCTTAAGGCTTGCGTTTAAACGCAAATGCCAAAATAATCATTTAAATTATCTGTCATAGATTGTGTAGGCCAATGATGATGATAGTTTTGGTACAACCTAAAAATACAATAAGGTTAACCTGCTTAAAAGAAGAGAAATATTTCAATAGCTTTGCTACATGTATTAATATTGTTATATATTTTAATCTGTTAATGTTCATCATAGATTCATTTTGTGAAATGTTAATTTATGTTATCGATGTCAATATTTATTTACCTAGAGAATTTTTCAGTCACTCCATAAACAGTGTTTCCATCAATAGTCCCAGTTAATGTGTTGAAAGGAACTCTTGAACCTGAAAATATAAGAATGTAGATAATGAGTATTAAAAAAAAAATACAGGAAAACTTTTAATGGGGTCGGAGCTCTATCGCCGGGTTGCCATTCTTCCGGTTTTCGTTTCGTGAAATCTCCTTCGGGCTTGAGATTGTCCTTGACATGTGACGTCACAAAGCATTTCACGCCCCCTTCTCCTCCTCCCCGCCTTCCCTCCTCCCCATTGTTACAAAATGTTTTTTTTTTAAATATAATAAGGGGCAAACGAGCAGCCGGCTTTCACCCAAGTGACTACAGACGCCCATGGACAACTGCATCACCAGAGGGACCGCTCTTCTCTTGAAGGCTTTGGTGCTTCCCCTTCATCGTGTGACTCAAAATTAAAACGGTTTTGTTCCTAGATCTAGCCTAAACCTCCCCAAAGTTTGCATGCATGGTCTCCTTCGCATGTCGCTGGGCTTCCACTTGACCCTTTAGCAGTTTGTCGCATATCATGCACTTTAGGGTGAACTTGTTCAGATCTGTAAACTGTCGGGATGACTTGGCCTCGTGTGCCAATTGCTCAGCCTCCGTGTAGATTTCCATATCCTCTGCTGGAAACACTGTTTGGACTCCACCCTGGAACGTGAAATTCATACTATAAGTCTGTTTTTACCAGAACTGTTTTTTTTCTGTGTTGTTACCAGAATGTCCAATGGCAAGATGAATGGACATGATAAAAGGTGACAGATAGCTGGATGCAACTGGCAAGAGACAGGGGAGAGTGAGATAAAAGAAGGGAGGCCTATTCCCAGCGGTGGGCGATTAAGGGCTGATCATCAATGAATGAATCTCTTACTACTTAATACTATTTAATTAAAATGGTCGATTGCCATCTGATGTCATCCCCAGAATCCCCACAATATCAAGACTACATATAACTCTGCGACATTAATAGGGACCCACTGTTTTACATTCTTTCCGAAACACGGCAGTCTGATTTTAAAAAACCTGTGTTAAAATGGGTCACCATCTATAACTCGGTTGCGGTAGCAACTGCTTAACCTAACGATCACTCAAACACAGACCACTTTTTTTTCTTCTTTTTTAAAGTATAGAAGGAATATTTTTTAGGTACGTCTAATATTCCCTTTTTCCCCTCCTAGTAAGCTTAAATCAAAAGCTCCAAAAATATCCAAGCTCCTTCACCCTTAGTGTGACATCACAGAGTCTAGAAAACCACAGTTTTTGTTAATTATTTCATGTAATATGTTGACAAAAAAACAAAAAAATTAAATTTTGTTATGTGACGCCAAAAAGCATTCCACCCCCTGATCGTTGTCACACAATGTTATATCTTTGTCATACCCTCCCCCTTTAAAGTGTGTCGTAATTTTTGGACCCTAACTTATTCAAATAAAGTAGCGTTATACTCACATCAGACTGTTCTAAATATAACGGGTCGTAGTGTACACCGTCAAACAATAGGAAAACCCTTTGTCCATAATTTTGGTCTTCTCCAAACCTATTTATTATTGCGTTAAGGGTATCCACTACTGCCATTTCTAATCCGTAGAACCGTGACAAAATTGCAATCTGGAATAAAAGTTTATTTACAGTTTTAGGATTTAAGAAATTAAATCTAAAACATTATTTATAACAGATAGTGTTTGATTTTTTTTAATCTATACTAATATATAAAGCTGAGGAGTTTGTTTGCTTGATTGCGCTAATCTCAAGAACTACTGGTCTGATTTGAGAAATTCGTTCAGTGTTAGATAGCCCATATATCGAGGAAGGCTATTTGTATATTATCCTGCTAAAATTCAATCTTTTTTTACCTAACTTTACGCGGTAGAAGTCGCAGCCACAGGTAGTATATTTATATGTAATTAGAGGTAGTGACACTCTTGCAGTCCTTTTGGTCTGCAGTCGAAATGGGCATGCACCTCTGGGTATCAGTACTTTTCACTCATATAGAATCAGCGCGAAGTGGCGGCATTGCTGTCACATCAAGTAATGGTGTTCCTGTCGCGTTTCGTTCGGTTTATGAGACTTGGCTGGTAACCTAAACTCGTCATTAAAGGCCGGCAACGCATCTGTTTGCCACCTGGTTCTGCAGATGTTCATGGGCATCAGAAGGCACTTAGCTGCCTGCTAGTTTGCCCCTTATAACATAAAAAAAGAGTAAATATTAGTTTGATTGGACATATAATACCTCAATAGCACCACCCCAAGAACTTGGCTGCTGTATCCAATCACAATATTCTGAATTTGGTTTACCGAGCATTGCTTCACTGTACGTCTCCTGATCACTAGCAACCTCCATTGCTATTATTTGACGCATTAGCGTGTGTACCGTTGTGTCTACATTACCATTCAATACAAAACCTAAAAAAATTTACATTCATTAATTATATAAATAATATACAAACATAATATGCATAATAAATAACTATTTTTCATTTATTTATTTGATATACTAGCGGACCCAGCAGACAATATCCTGCCAGAACGTTGGGCTACTAACTATGTAAAGTGCAAATTGACTCTTTGATGTTAAGACACACCTACATTGCCTAGACAACAATGAGTGCTTGTAATTTAATATGAACTTTATTGAATAGCAATAAAGTTTAAATTGACTACATTTTAGTTAGAAAACATTTGTACGGGAAAGAGAAAAGGGCTGCCAGGTGCTACTAGTATCCCAAATACCTGATGGATAAAAAATAAATAATAAAGTCCTCATGAAGGACCAAAGCAATGCCATAGGCACTCTCATAAACAGAGATGGCACTTATACCAAAACAAAATGATTTGATTGATTCATTAAAACTACAGAAAGTTTTCGTTTCACGTACCAATGAAGAAGTTTAATGTAAGCTATTGGCCCGGACGGGTTCGTAACTAGTCGGGGAATCCCGATGTAACATACGCGTGAGTTAAAAATCCGTTTTTTTAATTAGTATGAATTCCGCTCACGATAGTCTAAGTTCCAAAAAAAAACTATATCTTGTAAGACCAGTAAAGGAAAAAATCCGAAAACTATAAATTTATTCTTGCATACATGTTTGTTTGTCTATCTGTCTGTAGTAGTAGTAATATCATAAAAAAATACGAAGACTGTCACATTTAAGGAAATCCCTCGAGAAGTACAAATCTTACTCGTAGAAATAACCTTGTAAAAGTATTATGTGACAGTACGGAACCCTCAGTGCGCGAGTCTCACTCGCACTTGCCGGTTTTTTTTTGTTTTCCAATAGATCGCCACATCGCATTAGTGACTACAAATTTAGCATCGCTAACTCCCCCTACCACTGTCGCTGTCGCAGAAGTGAACCGCTGCTTTAAGCTGTAATTAATCTTCATACTTTTCCATCCCCTATTTTGGGCTGCCCCACAATGGGTCATTGGCTGGCGACGCTCTTGGTATGTCGTATGTCGCAGGGCGCGCGTGGCAGAACGCCACGTCTTTGGTGACGGAGCTTCGCCTGCAAGGGCTCCTGAAGTACAGCAACTACAGCGTGAAGGTGGCTGGCTTCTCCTCGTACGGCGCCGGGCCCTACTCCTTCCCCGTGGTCTGCGCCACGCTGCAGGACGGTGAGACTTTACTCCTTAGATCACGCGTAACGTAACGCATAATGTTTGATTTTACTCACACATTTATAAGCCCCTGCTTCCTACAAATTTTTATCTATAATAATATATAAAGCAGAAGAGTTTGTTTGTTTTTTGAACGCGCTAATCTCAGGAACTGCTGGTCCGATTTGAAAAATTCTTTAAGTGTTAGATAGCCTATTTATCGAAGAAGGCTGCAGGCTATATATTATCACGCTAATGTTTTCACCTATTTTTACGCGGACGACATCGCGGGCAGAGCTAGTTTTATGTATACATAATATTGACGGGTCTGTTTGCAACGTCGGTATTAGGTTTTTTAATAATTAAATATGACTATAATATATAGTAAAATAAATAATAATTTCGACGCTACAAACAGGCCCTTTAATTTTATTTATATGTAAAGATAATTTGTCTTCAAAGTTTTTGAAGGAAGACTACCCGTCTTCCAAAGAGGTGTTACGGTTGTATAATTTAAAGGTTTTAAATCTGCAATGTGATCAAAAAACACAGTAATGTCAACACAGTTGAAAAATCTTCAATACTAACAGGTCGCTAGTGTGTGCCGGGCCTTCTATGTCATTGTTAGGAGAATTACCGCCCGCATTGCTGGTAATTTGTATTGCTCGTTAGTGTACGTCCATTGTTAGGGCCGGTTATACGTCGGTTCCGAGTTTGAATGGAACAGTGTTGTTCTACCGCACGAAATCTCTATTTGGGAACGGAATCCTTGAATAATACTGTATATACATATGTGAGTGTGTATATTTATTTATATGCATCGCACACAACACGACGTCTTTGTGGTTTCATTTGCTAAATAGACTTTCTAAACGTTACGACTTGGGATGTTCAAGAAAAGAGCCTACTTATTTCTCAAAGGCCGTCCACGCATTTTTTTTTAGAGCTTAATAGTACAAAGATATAATAATTCTAATTGGAAGGTGACCCTCAAGATACATATAAACTTTATTCATTTATTATTAATTTATTATTTGTAAGCTCTCCGGTAGTGCAGTAGTCTATAGGCGTCGGCAGGAACGGACGTTCGTGCCTTTAATTATTCCTATCTATATAATCTTTAAAAAAACCGACTTTAAATATTCGGACCGGGACCAAATTAAAAGCGGGCCAGGGGCAAAACACCGAATTTCAAATAAAAAAAGAACTATCAAAATCGATTCACCCAGTCGAAAATTCTGAGGTAACAAACAAGGCAAAATTACAATGGAACCAAAAACTTCGTCCTTTTTTAAAGTTGGTTAATAAAAGCGTAAGGTCGCAAAAAAATCGAAAAACGCGGGACGTACAATGATGAAATTTGTCAAGAAGATAGTTTGTAGTTATTACGCATCCGCTAAGAATGGATTTTTCTATAATTCCAAATTAAGTAAATCTAAGGGCTCTGGCAAGTTAACCCGGACGAAGTTGCGGAAAACAACTTGTTTATTCATATTTATTTGTACAGTGCCTGAAGCTCCTGCGGAGATAAAGCTGCTGTCACAGTCAGCCACATCCCTGCTGGTGAGCTGGAAAAAGCCACAGCAGCCCAATGGTCGTCTGTTGCACTACACCGTGTACTGCAAACCCACTGCCAGGTGAGTGCTCATCATAGGCTTTACAGGTTAAACAGTTCTTACCCCGGCTGGGTGATAGATGGGTGACTTATTATACCACTGGCCTTCAAATATCAGACCTCCTGCGTGATTCCGAAGGTGAATTTTTCGGAAAATTCGGAAAACAGTGGGTCCACTTATTTTTAATTTTATATTTATATATTATATAAAAAAATTATTGAAATTGGTTTAATTTATAAATGTATGAAATTATTCCTAACAAAGATGATAAATAGAAATTGCTCTGGTGACCAGGTGTTTAATGTCGAAATGATGACAATTGATGTGACCGAACCCCTTGATAAGAACACCGGAGCAGAAGGCAGGGTCACTGACCACTGCGCCAAGGGGCCAGTCGCTATTTAGAGAAAATTGCTTTTCACTTCTACCTTAAATATAATGACTTTTTTATTATGGTTACTGCCGATGGCATATCAATTCCTCCATCTTACTTGGGTCGTCAATTTACATAACATGTCATCTGCACGGCCATCCTAACTTGTAATAGGTTGATGAGCTGTTTAAGAGGGCGTTCAGAGTTGAGGGTGTCTTCATAAGCTTCAGCCATCTTTTATTTACACATAGTTAAATAGCAGGGTCCAAGTATTTTGTCTTATATATAAAGGCCGGCAACGCACCTGCGAGCCGTCTGGTGTTGCAGTTGTCCATGGGCGTCGGTAGTCCCTTAGGAGAACCACATGCTCGTTTGCCTTTTGTAATATAAAAAAAAAAAAAATTCTCGTGTCACATTGTTAGTTACGGTACTCCGAAACGGCTTGACCGATTTTTATGAAATTTAATAGAGGTAGCACCACGCTTTTAGCCCCCAAGGATCATTTAAAAACACTACGAAATAGAGATTTGTTCGATATTCCAAACAGATGACGTTCGTAGTAGAACTTTTGACTCACGTGTCATGTAAAATTTTTAATATATAATAAATTCGGCCAGTGTCACGTTTTATGGATAAGACAAAGGACTTTTGCTAATTAGAGATAAGGAAGACAACGTCTGTTAAGAATAGGACATTGAAAAAAAGCTTCTATTACTTGTAACTAAAAAGTTTTTTTAATCCGACGAAAAATACCATATTATAGGCACAGCCAAGTTTTTCTTTTTTTTTAAACCGCGATACACCTTTTTCATTTTCTGGCCGTCAAAATGCAACTCGTTTTTATTTAAGCGTCTTATAGCGGCTACATACGTATCGACAAATCGTTGCGAGAAAACTGTGCAGTGTAATCGCAACAAGCAAGCAAATAAGCGATCGCCATCCAAACACAACGAAAAAAGTGTGCCGTTTAATCAAGAACGATTTTTTCATACACACGTATCGATAAAACTGCCCAGTTAAAAAGCAAAGATTTTTCGATGCATAAGTAAGGCTCATTAATACTCGATTAATGTTACTGAGTGATATTAGGACCATCCGTCTGTCTGCCCGTAAGGTGGTCCCTCCCTAGCATTTCCAAACTAATAGACGTAGAGACTTGATATTTTCCATGTTGATAGAACATGCTAAAAGTCATTAGAAAAATTATTTTGAACGAAATCGGACATCAACTTCTGAAGTTATTTAACAAATATGTTTATAGCGTATCAGATACGGAACCCTTCTATAAGCGTGTCTTGGCACGCTCTTGGCCATTTTTTTAACAACTTTTCCGTTATTTTGATATATTAAGACTAGAACAGTGCTACCATAATTGAAAATTGTATTAACATGTGCGGTGGTTGTTATGATGTCAAAGAGATGGAAGATATGTGTGCCTATAATAGCAATGTGTTGATTGTATCTCAAGGACCTAATTGAATACTGGGAGTATGCAATTAGGTCCTTGAGATTAATAAAGATAAAAGTGCAATCACGTGTTTGTATTATTTATCTCCCAAAATGGCTAAAACTAAAAACAGAGGCTATTCCAAAAAATCATCAGAGTCATCTTTGTGTCTTTTTCTTGGGGCTTTTGTTTTCACGTATGATTTTATAATCTTCACAATTTTCTGTCCATTAATCTTCACAACTTCTTTTCTTATAGAGAGAGTCTTCTGTGGACGTTTATTAGTTTGTCTTATTTGGGTTTTCTGCATTTTTTTCTTAGGTTTAGTTGTCACGGGTGCTGTTTTTTTCATTGGGGTTGTCTTGCCCCTTCCTTTTTTTCTCCACGTAGGGGAATACCTTCTTTTCCCTTTTAACATATGCGCTGGTAGCGCCACCAGCGCTTTCGTTGGTTTTGCCCAATGAGCCACTCTTCTTATTGGGTAATTAGCACGCATCTTGTGATATCTATGATCAGGGCAGGTCGGCAACGATGGACATGGAGGCCTTGATGGGCATGGCTTGATGGAGAAGCAATCCGAATAGTTTATAGGGTAGTAGTCTGTAAAGGACATTAATTCGCAATTTAAAATAATATTTAGACCCTCAATAGCTGAAGCGTGGGAATATTGACCGTCCTGAATTCTATTTTCTGTTGGAGTCTAGCAAATAGTATATTTTTGATATAACACCAAGGAAGGTGATTTTAAAAGCGGTTTTCTTTTTATAAGTTAAATTTTTATCATTTTTAAAGATGTATATTTTAATAGATGGGGGACCCTCTCCTTCTTACGTATTCCATTGACTAACTTATTCAATGTCGACTTTGAAACGTCTATGTGAAATGACTGAACGCTATCAAAACATTTCACCGTTCTCTTTCTATTACGCAAACACATTGTCATTCAATCAATGTTTACGATTCGTATACTAGTATAGGCCCCATAATTACCGTGAGGTCTGTCTGACGGTACTCGCACTAGGTATTCCTTCATTTTTTTTTTCATTCATTTAGCAAAGTAATTTTTTTCATTTTGTGTAATTGCAAAAAGTAAATCCGAACGCAAAAGCTTTAAAGGTGGATAAAATAAATAAAAAAATAATTTTAGTAGATACAACCAAACACAAACCAATTAACAAGTTCTTTACATAAGATAACTCAAATAAAAAAAAAATCGTAATTGGTAAAGTACCAAACTAAATAAAGAAAAAATTCATTAGTTAAAAGATTCAACTAATGAATATAAAATTGAATTAAAAATGTAACGTTCTCAGTTTATGGGATGTATGAGATTCTAAAAGGAATTAATTAAATATAATAATATTATTAATGTATGAACGACATCTGTATACTTTTATTTAGGGACTTCGTAAGCATTTTGTGTAATTGGAAAAAGTAAATCCGAACGCAAAAGCTTTAAAGGTGGATAAAATAAAAAAAAATAAATTTTAGTAGATACAACCAAACACAAACCAATTAACAAGTTCTTTACATAAGATAACTCAAATAAAAAAAAAATCGTAATTGGTAAAGTACCAAACTAAATAAAGAAAAAATTCATTAGTTAAAAGATTCAACTAATGAATATAAAATTGAATTAAAAATGTAACGTTCTCAGTTTATGGGATGTATGAGATTCTAAAAGGAATTAATTAAATATAATAATATTATTAATGTATGAACGACATCTGTATACTTTTATTTAGGGACATTTAACAAATAGATTTTTTAAATACTAAATTAGTTCGTGTCAATTCACCATTATATTATATCGACACCTCAGATTATTGAACTAAATGTTTAGTTCTATAATCTCAGGTCGACACCATAATATTTTTCTTAGTAATTTTACCTTGTTCTAAACGTCGCTGTTGCTAAGCCCGCGGTCGTTGTGGCGTTCGGAAATTGTCTACATTCTAGGCCAGCGTCCGCGACTACTCTCTGTCTCTCTCTGGCGGCGTATAAAAAGGCTTTATTCATTCGTTACATCTTTCGATTCCTTATAAGCAATAATTATATTACCTACGTAGGCATACTTTTTACCTGTATCCACTGAGGTAGAAGTAGAATAGGGCTACAAATCCAGTCCATTGGACATATTAAAAAAAGTTTAGGGAAAAAGTTTAAAGCAAAAATAATACCTTAAGAAGAGAATATAAAACAGGTTTTTTGCTAGATACGCTTTTATACATCTGTAAAACATTAATTATATTGTCTGTGAGAGATGTGTAGGTAATTAATTTATCAGCAAGTTATTTTGAGCAGAGGATTAGCTTATGAGACATGAATGTATTTTTGTCGTAGTCTGTGTTTGCATTGATGTGAAAATATCCTGTTTTATCGACAAGCGAGGGAGCGTGATCGCAGATAAATTACGGGCTGACGGCATCGATATATAATACAATCTGAAGCATGGTACAGATATTTTGTGTATACGTTATGAATTCTATTAATTTCTAACTTTCTATCATCTTTAAATATGTGTAACATACAAAGACAACGACGACTTAATAGCTATGTACTGGTGCTTATGATAATTCGTTTCTATAGAATGGAGTATTTATGGAAAACTGACTCCTTGATGATGGTGATAAATTTTAACCTTAACTTGATCCTTATCAAGAAGTGTAGTTCAATGATGAAATATATACCAAATTCTTAAAGAGTTCTATCATAAATTACAAGTAAAATCGGTCAATTTTCTCGTTCAATCCAACTAACCTAAGTTTCCCGCCAAACTTCTTTTTTTTTTAATAGGATGCTGTCGATAGCGATACCCTTTGTCACAATAGTTTAACTGCGTGGAAAGCTTGGTATAGGAGTGAGGACGAATAAGTTCAATGCTGTAAAACTTTCCTCGAAGTAACTGAAATAAAAGCCCATTATAAGCGTTAAGAAAACTCCTCAAACTAATTTTTGGAGACTCAGAATAACGATTATTTGCAACATTCCGCTTATAATGCGAGTTTTTTGGCAGTGCTCCAATAGTATTGCATTTTTTTGCTCTAGCAATGAACTGGTTACCGAAAGTTGCGCGGGCGCATAACGGCATAACTGGCGAGAGGCGCGGGATCGGTCCGTGGGAAGAGCGAGTTCCGGCTGTGCCACTTGCGCCACGCCTTTCACCGCGCAAGGTCGCCCCGCGGCCGCGCCACTTTCTTTTATATAATCTGCGCCGTGGACGGAATGCGACAGCCAAATTTATTGCGGTGACGTCACTCAAGGTGATTCACCGCACCATTACCTAGTCGCTGTTCTTTATCATGGCCGTCCAGGACACGGTGATGCAACTACACGGACGCATATTGCGAGTATCGCGATCTTTTGTTTATGCACATAGTATTCGAACTTCTGTTTAATATTAATACCGACCAAGTAATAAGTGGCATTGCAACTTGCAGGGCCTTCTATGAAGAGACGACGGAGACGATAAAGCAGCTGTGCGAATACGATGAGCTGGCCAGAGTGAGAATGAATTTCGAGAGGGACAATGAAGTATGAGTGGCTTATCTAAGGTCGGAAGACTACGGCTCCTTCCTTCTAAAACTACTCATCTGGATTTATGATGACCTGTAGTTGAAAGAACGAAGAGAAGGTGCGAGTACAATAGATCCAATAGGCTGGAATTATTGGGAAAATTAAAGCAATTTCAACATCAAAAATTACCACCAATATATAACTCTTAATCTTATAGTATGTGATTCGTAGTATAGAATAAAACTATTCTTTTACCTCTTTATAAAGAATTTTAGACCAACCTAACCTCAACATAACAAACCTCAGTTCAATGAATTATATGATATAACGAATATTTTCTTATTCCCTCCGATTTGTTAAATCGAGGTTGTCCTGTATTTACCATTATTCTAGTTTATGTAAAGAAAGGCGCGAATGCTAATATTTTTATAAAATATGCATTATAAGTACATTAAATTATTAAAATAAAACCTCACGCACACCAATTCCAAACGATTTACACACACATGTATATATATACTTTATTATAGGATGTTGTCAAAACGTAGTCATGTCAACCATCACAAAATGACAATGTATTTTGTTAATTATGACATTTAATGAACCTAAATTGTTAAATATTGTTGTACCAAGAGTAAAAATTTTATACAAGAGCCTGTGGTACAAAAATCTAAAGATTTCTGGCCGAATTTTATCCAGCCGGTGATCTCTAATTTATCTGGTGACCCACTGGGTTAAATTCTATATAGAGTTGCGAGTGGCGTTCAATATGTACAAAATAAAATGACCGTGACACAACTCTATTCTCTTCTATGTAAATTTCGGTCAAAGTATAATAATAAAAAAATACAATTATTTTCTTGTATATCAAG
This sequence comes from Charaxes varanes, assembly GCA_024363005.1. Classification (NCBI taxonomy): domain Eukaryota; kingdom Metazoa; phylum Arthropoda; class Insecta; order Lepidoptera; family Nymphalidae; genus Charaxes; species Charaxes varanes. The sequence continues at coordinate 2,932,611 of JANCMC010041502.1, forward strand.
TATCTTCTTCCTAGCGTTATCCCGGTCTAGTACTAGCGCCCGCTTAGATTGCGGAGGATGCGGCTGCGGGGTGAGTTAAAATGACAGATTGCCATCTGACGTCATCCTCGGAACCCCCACTATCTCTGCAACCTCTTGACTAATATTACTCCGGGACATTAATCGGGTTGCACTGTTTTACGTGCCTGTTGAAACACGAAGGAGGTCGGATATCAAATATAATCCTGTGTTGGAATGGGTCACTCATCTATCACCGGGTCGCATCAAGAGCTAATTAACCTAGCGATCAAATACAGTTGAATTAAGAACCTGCTCCTATTTTGAAGTCGGTTGAAAATAGAATTCAATATACGAATTTAGAGATTATTAATTTTAGGTACATATCGTTGATACTAAATAATTGTTAATTTTGTGTACATCATGCGTATGCCGATAATGGTTCGTTTAATTGATGATAAATTATCGTCTAAACTAGGCCGAGCATGTATCATAGACAATGACTTAATATTGATAGTTAACCTAATTATTATTGCATAATATTATTGTAACTGGTCAAGACTACGTAAGTTTCTTAAACTGAAATAGGCCACTATGAAATAAATACTAATTTTTTTGTTTGTCGGATTATCTAATACTTTGACAATATAAATCAATTAAATTAAAGACAAATCACGCGACACCGAACAGCAATTAGTGCGCATGACGTCACATCTTGCCAATCAAATTGTTGTTGCTAACGTACACTCCAATCACGCTCAAGTACTGCCGTTTGGCAAGACGTTACGTCAAAAGGACGCCATGATAGTTCAGTGCGTTTTGGCGCTAAAATTTCAATAGAAACGCAAAATTAACCAGGTAAAAGTTACGCTGAAGTGTTTAGATTTTAGTTGTAGTTGACTACAAGGTATAATATAGATTAGTTTCTCAAAAATAGTCAACTAGCCTATTTATTGCAATAAATATGTTATAGAAATTGGTAGAGAGTATTTAAACTTAAAATATCCTAAATTTCCTCTGTACCATAAATTTTTTAACAAAAAGTCTATGACCTTAATAAAGCTTTAGTTTTAAATATTACTGACTTGGGAAATTATTTTCCTAAGTTAAAATAAATTTGCTTGCTAATATATGAATTTTGTATACGGTTAACGAATTTTTGTAAGGGCTTTGACCTCCGACTGACAGGTCCACGCGTGAGTGACCCAGAGTGATACATTTTATTGTATTTGTGTAAACAAGCAAGCGGCTGTGATAACTTATCGCAATAGTGTCACGAAAAGGTCGTATGGAATTGATATCCGTAGTTGACCTTCATTTATAACGTAACTGCTGAGTGTATTACATTATTATCCAATACATATATGTACGTTTGTGGTGTACGGTTTGTCTATTATTTATGTATTCTATAATTTTTGACGACACCGGCGACACCGCAATCGACGCGATATTGACGTCAAACCGTGTCACCAGTCACGTGGTTATAAAACGAGCGCGGCATTCTCAGCTCTATTCAGTTATTTTTTAACCACACCATTACTACTTGACAAGTAACAACCAAAAATACAGTTTTATTTTTTAAGATTTGGTTAAAAGAAGTATTTAAAATTTTATCAAAGTCTCAGGTTTAAATTAGTATAGTGTCGTAACAAAAATTGTTTATCGAACCGTCCACGCGCCAGCGAAATGAATTGAATAAACGCCCCCCTTATGATAATAAATGTAATATTAAACATTATTTTTTATCTATTTTGTTTGCCTTTCTGTTTGCGTGATCATCTTTATATCAATAAGTGAGATGATATAATTGATAGAATCAGGCGTTACTTTGCGGAAATCCATGACATGCATGAGAAACTAAAGTACGACTAAAAGTACGACTTTACGAATAACCTTTGTAAAGTCTATCTCCTGATGATGCTTCGGTGTCGAAGCGAAACGTGCGTTGAGGCACAAGAATTAACGTTCCCCCCAAAAAGGAAGTTATAAAAATAGCTTCATTACATTTATTAGGATCCAGGCGTTACCGAATATCCATGTCCCATAAATTAAATCACGGTGCGAAAGTCCACAGATAAAAAGTGAAATTTCAATGCCTATTTTAAATGCAAGAACTGGTAATAGAATATAGTTTATTTTAAATAACTCTGCAACAATACGCTCTGTCTTTTATTTTAAAGAAAATTAGGAATACTTTTAGGTATGTCTAATATTCCCTTTTCCCCCTCCTACTAAGCTTAAATTAAGAGCTTGTATTTAGGAGTGGGTGCGACAATACCCCATCGGCGGTGGGTTTTGAACCGGGTACCTTGAGGATTTCAGTCTATATCTTATACCGTTTTTGCTTTCAAGCTTTCAGATGAATAAGGTTTTGAATGCGTAATTTTGATCAATCAATAAATATTAAATTGTTGTTAAAATATACAACTGACAGTATGTTATTTTTTTTTATTTGAGTATTTTCTACGATGGAAGTCCAAAAAATATTACGCTCGAGTTTAAAATAAGAACTCCGTTATTTTTTTTGTAACTGCTGGCTTCCAATTGTGTGATCAGGGGCATATGTCTTTATTCTTTTGCAGATTTCTTAAATTTCTTTTCCTAGTGGTGGTATCGGGTTTCGCCCAAAATTCTACGCAACTTATTGAATCTTCAACTGTTTCGATTTTGGTACCTGGTGAAAATGTTACTGGTAAGTTGAGATATTTTTCTTTTAATTTTAGACAACTTAATAAATTTAATTTATTTTAATAATTTCAAAATTTGATCTACAATAACGAGAGAAATATAAAAACACCAATTATGTTGACATTGATTAACTTTCTTAGGCAGCCATGAGACATCACCGCCATCTCGTTATGTAGCGGCAGCTACAAATTTATTGTTTATTATTATTATCACCTCATTGTTGATAATAATTTATGCTATACAATGTCTTCTTTTAAACCGATTTCAATAATTCTTTGTATATGTTACTGGCTAAACCCGATTTTTGGATAAAGTAGTTTCACCTAGGCCTAACCGATCTGTCACGCATTGCACTTGGAATTTTCTCTTTATCTAACTTGTTACAGTTGGGCAGTGCCGTATACGTATGAGTTTATTATGAGTGTTGAATACCGTTCTCGCGTGAAATTCTTAATTTATTTCTACACACAAGTAAATTGACTGGCAAAGCGTGTAAAAAAAGGGTGATACAAAGTTAGATAAGGAGAAAATTCCAAGTGTAGCGCGTAAAGGGACGAATCGGTTCCGTCTAGGCGAAACTAGTTTATCCTAAAATCGGGTTTAGGCTGTAACATATATACTTATATTATAAACGGAGTCAGATGAAACTGCTAATTTCGACAGCTATTTGGTATTCAACTATTTTATTGAAGACTAGCTGTACACCGCGACTTCGGGGAAATTCTGCGATTTTGTTTAATCTTGAACGTTTTTATGTTTTTATGCAGAAACCCTAATTAATTTTCCAAAACTAAAGCAGGCTATGTTACTCCTTGCAATGTCAGTGAAAATCCTTTTCGGAGATTACCCGGAACAAACAGACGGTCAAACAAAAAATTTTAACTTGCGCTTTTGTTATGGGTATCGTGTACGTATATGCAATTTGTAAAAAAAAATGATTTCGCGGTCACAAATGGATACTTCTTTATTTATATCTTTTTTTTTTTATTTCTAGAAACGACTCCAACTCCAGAGGGTTGTAAAACGGCTCGGAATGTGACAGGATTGTGCACTAAACGGGAACGCTGTGACTTTGGTCCTGGCCATATAGACTTTACCGTATACGCCCCCCATTGGTATAAAAGGTGAAGTATAATCGTAAATAAGTTAAAAAAAAACATGGTGGCACTCCGGGAGTGTCGATAAAAGTAAAAAATTAAACATACGCAGCCAGAGGTGTCGGTAAGAGAGACGGCGTCGCGAGTTTCACGGATTTTCCCCTTATCAAAATGCCCAGCTTGCCTAAAATGGTTCTCATTTCAAAACTAGATATACGGCATTAATTTTCAGCCGACGCCCCGTAATAGTTAATATTAATATGATTTTATTAATTTGGACTTTATTTAATAAATATTGTAGTAAATGTTAAAGCAATTTATGTAATTATTTCATACTACTAGCGCCATCTATTGCTAATTCATGGAGCTGTTGTTCCATAAATCAGTAATAGATGGCGCTTTTACACAAAAATAGTTATGCGTTCGGTGAAGATGGCGCGAAAACAGTGTTTAATTTCCCACCTGAAAAAAGTGCAGAACGCGCGTAAAAAAAATTTACTCCAAAAATTGGTAGTCAGTAAAGACGATTTATATTTTACGTGATAACGCCGAACGCTTAGGCTGATCGTGCCGTCTATCGCTTGTTAGGCGCTCTCGCTTGCACATTTGGCTCAGGCGGAACGTGACAATGACTCACTTTTTCGTGCGTGCAACTGGAAATCATCGTTTTATGAGACGTTATCACATCTAAAAATTATAAGTGCGGATAACCTTTTGAAGTTGAGCTTCTTTGATATAAAGTCTGATAACTTTGAATCATACTTTTGAATACGGGATTGAAGTTTAACTTCTTTGAAGTTGTGATAGGTGAGTATAAAGTGAAAAATAAGTACAATAAATTAATTAATCAACGAATTTTAATAAGTAAAGGCACAGAACATACACATTATATACACCATGTTGACTATTTTGCTAAAAAGTTCAAATTAAAGTTTTTTTACCTCTGTATAAAATTCGGTCACTACTGCTTATGAAATTAAATAAAGCTTTTACTAATTTTGTCTGTCTATTTGTTAGGGCTAATCTCCATAATAAAAAATATATCTAAGTAAATGTTACAATAATCTAATATAACAATTTTACGTATTTATGTCCGAAATGCGGCACATAAATCAAGAAAATTAATCACGTGTGACACTGAACTGCAATCTGAGTGCATGACGTCACATCTTGCCAACCAAATTGTCGTTATGTATGCTCCAATAACAATCAAGTACAGCAGTTTGTTTGGCAGTACGTTGCGTCATAGAAAACGCCATGATAGTCTGAGCGCTTTGGTGCTAAGAATTATGCAGATATATAAAAACGCAAAATTAATCAGATGAAATTTTTTCACTTGAATATTTAGTTAACTGCAAAGCATAATATTAACTAGTTTTTGGCAAAAAGTCAAACAGCCTATTGCCTTCAAATCAGCATCTGTGTGTCCACCAATTTTGTGCAAGAACTATCATCGGAAATCTCTTATTGCAGTTCGTACATTTCCAATCTGGTTCGTTCTGATGATGGTCTTCAAAGTGTGTTTTTAAATCTTCAATCATATTCGGTCCAGTAAACTCCTTGGAGCATGGCATACACTCAACACTTAACGTCCCATTGACCATTGGTTGGCCTAAATATATACGGTACATCGGTGACACGGTCTCCTCAAGTTGCAAATCGTACTTTCTATAATTTATATCCGGATTTTCAACTTCTTTGTACAGGTATCTAATGTACGGATATTTATTCGTGTATCGCCTGTAGCTTGCTCTACGGTAAATATCGCTCGGAAACAGTTTTAAGTCCCTCTTGATGAATTCGTAAATATCTTTGTAGCACTGTACATCGGTGCAAAATTGCATTTTCTCTATCTGTGATATGTAGTGGGTGACCTGCCATAGGGTACGTTTATCGGATTTAGGTACTCCATTGACTTGAACATCTTGAGGCAAGGTTTTTAGCGGGCTGTATCGTGACATTAAATTTTTATTAACAAGTACGTGTTGCAATTGGTGCACCGTTTGACGTTCGTAAAAATGTATTGAGCCTCTATAAATATTAATTTTGATTGACCACCAGTTCAACATGGCTTCTAAAGGTATAGAAAAGATCCGTATTTGAGTAGGTATGGAGAATTCGCTGTTGAATATTGTGTCGTTGAGCTCTGGATTTGGTCGTCGGAAAAAGAGTTGATTCAGTTGATTCCTTGATGCCTGAACTTGTAAAACGACCATGTCGGTCGGACTATCCTTCTTGTCTTTCAACATTTTGGCCTTTTCATCTGTTACTTTATCGACTGTGGCTTTTGCGAGAGCTTGTGAGCTATCAAGCATGATTTTGAGATATCCTTTTAAATTATAATAATTAGATTCCAACAGTTTATCTATGGCCACTTTATTATTATCAAATTTCAGTTTATTAATCTGTCTATCGAACTCGTCCCACTGAGGCCAGTCTTTGAGATACTTTTTCATAATTGTTATGTATATTTCGCCCTCTAACTCGTGAATCTTCCATAGGTTTATGGAAAACTCTTTGTTAAGAATTTCTACAATCTGAGCGTTCGTTAAGACAGTACTTTGCTTGCTGTCATTTGTTATGAGTCTATTGAACAACTGTATAATAGGTCTGTCTGAAAGTAATAAAAACAGTACTGGTTTAAATCTATATCCAATTAAATTCTGTATAATGTCGGAGCCAGACATAGCTCAGTGTTTGTCATTTTTGTCCTTGAAGACCACGAAGTACTACAAAACTTTACACAGTCACACAAAGTCCACAGCCACATTCCATGATAATTCAAATGAAGCAATGTCTGGCTCTGGCATAAAATCTATAAATAAATATAACAAACCTATACCAATATAATCAATCATGTTGGCAAAAATCAAAAAATTAAAAAAATATCTTAATTGTGCTATATTCATTTCCTTACATAATGATGGACGGTGCATAGAATAATTTTTACGCCCAGTCTACCCGGCATCCTTCAGGGGCCTACTTTTTATTTGATACTAAAGTCGTAAATACTAAATATTTTTTAGTACATATTAAAACTTGTTTGACGTTACACTAATTTGGGGGGAAGGAAAGAGGTATACGAACACCCCATTAAAGTTTTCCAGAAATAAACTTTTTAAATGTTTGCTTTATATATATTCTTGCCAGTGATAAATTTTAACATTGGTGTCATCATGGGGTTAACATCAATCTAAATAGATTAACATATTAATACTCTTCAGTTTTAAACAAAAATAATAACCAAGGCTGACACAGGAGCGTGGCGCAGTGGCGCACTTATAATAATTATCGCTTTCATAAATAAAATAATTATATGTGGTTACAATATGAACTATAGGTAATATGTCTAAAGTTAACTATTGTATTGATATGATCTACCTGATGCAACTCTGAATTACACGTCGAAACTCTTAAAAATTGCAAAGATGATTAAAAATTTATTTAGCGAAAGCAGACGCTTCCGCGTCGTGAAATTTTGTGTCTAAGCTTCTGTTAGTGGAAAAAAAAATCAAGTCTTTGCTCGACGTACGAATTTGTATAGTGCAGCCGTCATTAAAGTGCTTATATCTACATTACTTAAATACTTTAATTATAAATTATTCCGTCAAATAGAACAGTTACCTGAAATGCTGGGCGCTTCATTGTTATCGTCCGAATCAATCGCGACAACATCAATTGATGCATCCTCCATGTCTAGAAATAGTGACTTTTATTTAACATAAAATCAAACAATTATCTGAAAACAATTAAAACATTGGAGTTGGCATCTATAATTGTAGGGTTTTAAAGAATAAATACTGCTGACAACTTGACAACTGAAAAGTTTATACTTTAACTTAACTAATCTATCTAATTATCTATCAGGATCAGTGTTGCCAACAGAGTCATATGTAATATCCTAATCTGCAATTATAACTTTGCCAAAATTATACTAACTTGAGCTTATATCTACGCCATTCCAAGAAATGTGCTAACATTTTAAAGCTCTAAATAAATCTTCCGTAAATAATGTACCGTTTTAAAATCAATTAAAGTTAAATAAATATAATGACGCGGGGCAATTTCCAGGTATTTTTAACCTTTATTTCCATTCAAATTAGTTTAAATAGTGTGTTATTACCTATAAACGATTAAAACCTATTTATCGTAATTTTTTACCCCTAATTTATATTTATGTAATGCATTTTTTGATTTCAAGTTGTAATGGAACCCGATTGCTGCCCGTATTTGCAACTTAGTACAACCAAGTTTGTTGTCATGCCGGATCCAGGCATAACTAAATGTTTGTACATTTTTGTCCTTGAAGACTACAAAGTTCTATAAAACATCGCGCAACTACACAAAGTCCCCGGCCACATTACATGACCATTGAAATGATCATTCAAATGAAGCTGTCTGGTTCAGAAAAATAGTAACTTAGCTGAAACAGCTAGTTGTTTATTTTTCGTATCTTCATCGTCAAAAGTAATTTTACTTTTAGAAAGAGTTTTATTTTTATATTACAGAAGGGAGCTGTATGAATTATTTGCGTTATATTTGAGCTAAATTAAATTTATAATTTAAGCTTTTAGACTTAAAAGCACTGACGTTAATGAAATATGAAAAAAATTATGTCAGCAGTTATACTACTGTTTCGCCTTCACACTAGCGAATGCTTCGCGCGAGATGTCCACAAGTGACTGCGAGACTGAGCGAAAGTACCCCTGTAGACTCGCGTCACCCTCGCCGTTCTTCGAAGAGAGTGTATAGGCACATTTAAATTCATGTAACTATACTTTGATTAAGCTCACACGTATTGATTTTTTTTTTTTCAATTTCAGACCATGCGACGTGGGGCAAGTATGTTGCCCTTTTGACTTCATCCTATTGAATATACCAGCAAAACCTGTGAATTATGACGACGAATTCGATGATGACGATGAATATTAAAAAAAAAGAAACACCATAAAACTTTTTTTTAATAAAATATAAAATATTGTAATATAGATAACTAAATAAATTTGGTTTTAATTACAGTACGACAATCAGTCTAGTCAATAATATGTATATCACAAAAGGACTTTTATAGTCATAGACAATACAGTCTTGGAATTATTATTTTTTTCTTTGTGAGCTAAGGTTAGCATCTGTGAGTCCACCAATTCTTTGCAAGAAACACCATTGTGAAGACTCTATTGCAGTTGGTACATTGCCAGTCCGGTTCATTTAAGTGATGTTCCACGAAATGTTCTTTTAAATCTTCAACCAAATTAGACCCGTTAAAAGAATGTTTGCATGTTAGGCACTCTACCATTAACGTTTCTTGGGCCCTAGTCTGTGGTTGGCTTAAGGAAATTTGGTACATTGGTGATATAGTTTCTTCGAGTTGCAAGTCATATTTTCCGTCTTCTCTATGGCTGTCCGTGGGACAACAGTCCGGGCAAGGAGGATTACCTCGAGGCCCGTACGCCCTGAAGCCTAGGCCGAAGGAAGTCACCCTGTAGTAGCACCACAAAAAAGAAGTTCAGTTGTTTAAAAACTCAGTGACATCAACAAGGAAATGTAGATATACTTAAATCAATGTGTCATGGATTTACGTATAAGGAGTTGAAAATATAGACTAAAATTGTTTTTCTAGATTTGTTTACACAGCCAATGAAAACATGTTGTAAACATTGTATAAATTCTTGGAAAAGCATTACCATTAAACATCTCGAATAATATATAGCACCTTTCAAGGTTGGCTCGAAATATTGTCTCGATTTCGGCTATAAAATAACTTTATTTGCCAAAATAGGTGCGAAAAATTGTGGTATGCTGTAATAAACTACGTACTTTTCAGCTCGTAACGATTCCGTCTTGTCGAATTACGACTTGGAGATTTGTAGAGAAAAATAATGTATTATTTTTTTCAATCTCAGGTTCCGATAAAAACTTTTTCATTATACTTCATTAAAAGTTGTGTTAATAGCTCTAAATAAATATTAATTCAAAATTTTATCTTAATTTTTTTTTACATTAAAGTCAAATGCTAATTAAGTTCCTACTTGCAATGGAAAATACCTACGTGCATGCATTCCTATAGCTCACATAAATGCATTTCTGAACGGCATAAAAAGGTAAATATATTCTTTCATAATTACAACACTATAAAAACTATATTTATGGAAAAATTTTACCCCAACGTGAAGATTCGAATTTCTTTGCATTCCAAGGATTGACCGTGCGGTGTCCATGGCGTTGTAGAGAGAGGAACTTAGATAAAATCTGAGTCTTGCGACGCAAATGTAGATTTGAAGAATCCCTTTACTATGGATATTAATTCTTAACTATAATTAATTTCATTTCTTCCATATATCATTGCTAGATTAATGAAATAATCCGATGCTCATATTCCCAATGCATTACTCACCGTTCCGAATCTCGTCACAAAGCAAACCGTGAGAAAGATTACACATTATTGCTCCAACACGCAACAAAATATTATTGTACAAAGTAAGGTCATAATAATGAAGGAGATTAAATCTAAACACATAGACAACCACTCAATGGCGGCTTGCAAAATTACGTGAGATAAAACTCACTTCGTGTTCTCAACCTTTCTTGTTCCCTCTCTTAATATTCATTAAAATTATTTTTTTTTCGTGTGGATTTAATTGCAAACTGCATATTTTGGTCACGTTACAGTCACATGGAATAGTTATTTGTGTTACATGGGACCAAAACAATATTTTGTTCCCTGAGGGTGTGATTTTGAATTCAGAGCCAAGCGAAGGGTACTATAGTAAATTCTAAAGTAGAATCACGATAATAACAAAGAATTCAAAATACGCGACTAAAGTATAAAATATTTTGGCCACGAGTGACACCACTATTTCTCAACACAGCTTTTAGAAAAATACGAGCACCTACTTATCTTCTGACATCGGATTGAAAACAGAGTGACTCCAACCTAATAAATCACGGAACAATCAGAAAGGGGAAATGGAAAATCCCATGGGATTTATTCTCTTATCTCCCTCAATTGGCATTGAACTTTTTGAACAGGTGTGATGTAATCCAATTCTTGTTCCGTCACTTTTAGAAACCTAAAAAATAAAGAATAGTTATTAGCTTATTAGTACAATCAACTTTAATATTATACGACAGTTTTATGAAAATTTATATTTTTCTTAATAAAACACTACATAATGAAGCTGTATTTAAAAGACACGATTAACAACAGCAATAACACGCGTTTTATTTTAAATTAATAATCATGCAAATATAATCGGAACCTAGAAGTTTGTATCGTAACCAACAGCGTCTATTATTACAGTATAGAATATTTTAACGTGCAAATATAAATAGTCGTGATTGGCACTGTATGTTTAACTTTTAAGATAACATCGGCGCCTGTGTATCTGTCGGCACCCTACATGGACCGGTTTGCTGAAGTCCGTTTGTATTAAGGCGGTTTGTATTAACTCTTTTAAAAGTCCAAAACTATATTTTCCGACGTCCTTTAAACAGCCTTGCTATGTGTACGTTGGCATAGACTATATGGTTGAAACTTTCCAATCAAAGCGAGCACAAATATATGACTGACTGAGAGAACTTGAAGTTTACAAGGTTTCAAGTTTAAGTACTTACTATTAACGTTATGACAGGAACGGGTAGAGTTAAGCTAATTATAAGTAACCAAGGACACTCGTTGATAACAGTATTAACAGAAAGCTCACAGATTTAACGGATTTTGTAAAATATTTTATGTGGTCTTTCTTCGTAGGTTCGCAAGTCGCATTCGTGCAGAAACACGGGATACGGTCGATCTGAGGCTCTGGTACGAACATTCTCGATAGTTTTATTTACTTTTACGTTCGAAACCGAACGTCAAATGCTAAATATTGTTAGCACGAATGAAATCAGAACTCGCACGTATCGAATCCTCGACGTTACAGCCATTAGTAAAATGGAAGCACGAACCTTTGTTTGACGTTACGTTTCGAACATAAAAGTAAGTAAAACTATCGAGAATGTTCATGCTAGGCCCTCTGGTTCCGAAGGGTAATCTAATCAACAAATATGTAATCACTTAAATACTTTTTAATATAGAGGATCGATTTTGATGAAATAAAAAGTAAATGTTACTCAAAATAATGTTTAATAATTCACAGTTGTTGCTCTTTTAGTTAGGCCAATAGATTTTACTACGTTTTCATTGTATGTATAGAAGAGAAACGTAGAAACAGTCATTTGTAAGTTCTCTATAGAAATTTACTGTAGTTATTAACCGTGGAGTTTGTATATTTTTAAGGATTGCAAACTTTTTAAAAAAATATCAATTGTCAAATTTAAAGAAGCAGAAAGTAAAATAAAATTACATAACAATATGACAAGTAAATGAAAAAATGAAAACCAAGAGATGTACAGTCCAACCAACACCAGAACCACCACCACCCGATCCATGTAAACAACAAAGAATCCAACAGAAGATAAAAGCTGGTATTAAAATTTGTCCTCCAGTTCCCATACAACCACCTGAGCCACCGCCAAGTTGTTTCGCTTTGTGCATCGAAAAAATAAAAAATCCACCCGTCAAAGTGTCTGAACAAGCTATTGTTTGTGTCGTTGAAAGAGAGGTTACTGGTACATCTAGATGTGACAAGATTGCAGAACTAACAGCCGCAAAATCTGACATTCTGCCTGGGTGTATGCCACCTCCACCATTACCTCCTGAACCAGCGCCTGACCTTTGCGAACAAATGGAAAAGCAAGCTAAGATAAAACTATGCAAGGAGAGAATGGCACGATACAAATTATAAACATGGATAATTTTTTAAACACTTTTAGTTGTACCAATAATTCACTACGGGAAAATATTGTTATTGAAAAATAATTTACAGAAATCTGTAAACTTATACCGCTATTCAATTTTCTAGGCATGGAACCTTCTTCTCACGATATTGATAGACAAATTACAGATTTAGAGGTTATAATAAAACGCCTGCAGGATGAAATAATTCAAATGACCTATGAAGATTTTCGTATTCCGACAGGAGAAGAAAATATACGAGAGTGGTTTACAAAATCTCATTATAATTTAGATATCGATAAAGACGTCTCTGGTTCGAGCTCGGATAAAACTACGAGTCACATTTATCCCGTCGCTGTACCCGACAATGGCATTGGTATCTCGATTGATAATGACCTGGAAAGTAATAGCGATCACGATAATAGCGTCGTAGAAGATGACGATAGTGTCGTAGATGACGACGGTACCACACCAGCTACGTCAAAACTTGAAAAAACATTTTCAGCCATTCGAAGAAATTTTTCTCTTCTGTGGAATGATGTCACCGATGGTGAAGTTTTGACACAGCAAGGTGAAATTGATAGTCCAAGTGATAGTAGCGTTAAATTTGCAGCATTGAGAGCAGAACTTATTGACAAAATAGATAAAGCAGAAAGTGGAATGCCTTTGAACAATTCTAATGAGAAATTATAGCTTGATGCTCATTTTCAGCCCTTGGAAGATTTTTTTTTTTCTCCTCTGGAATATGTTGCCGATGGTGAACTTACAACACAGCAAGGTGAAATTGGAAGCCCATGTAAGAGCAGCGTTACATTTGCAGCATCGAGAGCCGAACTTATTGACATAATAGATAAAGAAAGTAGAATGCCTTTGAACAATTCTAATGAAAAATTATAGTTAGATGCTTAATAACCACATCATAAAAAAAATAACTTCTTTAAACAATACAAATTAATAGAAACGGATTTAATAGTTTTATTAAGATGACATCCTTGAGTATGTCGATATATATAGAGCAGCGGTCGGATACGCGTGTCCCGCGGGCCGCAAGTGGCCCGCGACCCCTCTTTTTGCGGCCCGCAACTGTTCTGTAAGTGGCAATCTAATTCTTATAAACAGATAATAATTGCATTACACGTGCGTGAATTTTTGTTGTGATATACTAAAATTTTGCATTTTAATATTGTCTATGATATCTACTACATAAATTGATAACTAGACTCCAATTTCTGCAAGTGTGGCCCGCCAACATGTTATTTCTTTGCCGATGTGGCCCTTGCCTGGCAAAAGGTTGCCAACCTTTGACATAGAGCATGCTTTATATTTCTGTCAGCTCTAAATAGAAAGGCAGAATTTCAGAAAGATATTCTAGGAGCTTGATATAGCGATACAATAGAGATAATGAGTAGGGGAATCTAAAAAGAATCAATATTACAGTATACACAACGAAATTAAAATGAATGATGGTTGGAAAGGGACAGTACAAAAATGAAATATAAAAAAGTTTTCGAAAATTTAATAGGATAACAATTTTAGAATATGTTCATACAAAATACAACATTCAAATATATTCTTATGTTCAAATACATAGATACAAAATGGAAACAAGCGAGTGGCAGTTGACTAGAATAAACTCTGACATCATTATAAAATTTACATTCACGACAACAACTAGGTATACAATATATATTAATTTAAACTAAATTAATGGCGCATAATATATTTTTAATATGACAAATATTTAACTACAGACAAATATAACAGATCGGTAGATATAATTAAGTGATAAAGGCATAATAATATGTATTATTCTAAAAGTTTTTCTTCTGTGAATTAGAAAATACAAATGACGTTATAGCTATGATCATACAATTAAACAATTTTGTGTAATTTGAATGATCATGTAGTGTGGCCGGGGACTTTGTGTAACTGTACAAAGTTTTGTAGTACTTTTTGGACTTCAAGGTCAAAAATGTACAAACACTTTGAGCTATGTCTGGCTCCGGTATAACATTTAACCTTTATCTCTATAAGTTTATAGCGTTCTATTATCTATGTGTTTTGTTCCTTAAAGTTTGAATTTATTCGTTACCAATTTTCAAAAAATTACATCAGAATTTTAAAAGGCTGTCTAACTTATAGACACATTTTCCTAGATATTTCATCTTAACTAACAAGTTTGCTTGAAAATTTATTTCTCTATCAATTTTTTTTCGATCTTCTGCCAAAAGGTAACTGTCCGTTAAATTAATCTTATTTATGAATCTCTCAATAAATCTCATCATATTTCACCGATTTTACTGTTAAGATGTCATTTGATTTAACATCTTCATAGGAAACGTAACATAATTTATAGAGAAAGCAACATTAACTTTGAAACTATTTATGGCAGTAAGGTGGCAATCAAAAAACCCTGGCTGCCTCTAGTAAGCAGCCATAATAAACTTTAGCCATTGCCAAACATTACGGGTATTCACTCCCGCTTTGCCGACCTTACACTACCCTCCCTCAAAAAGTTACCTCCCCCAATGACCAGGGATTTATATAAATACCCTCGACAAAAAGTCACAGCTCAACAAAACGCATGACGAAATATAAACTACAAAATTATCACCAATATTTACAATCAGCAATAATCATCCTTCGCTCTCAACAATCTAAACTTTACACACGGAATCATAAAACTCAGACAAATGAAAAGTTCATTGTAACTATGTATATACGTTCTTCTTAATATTGTGAAACGACTTATAGACTTTATGAATGTTTAAACACAGTAAGTGAAAATATAATTGAAACGAGTATGTAAAATGACAATATATATGTAAAAATATTCTAATATGACAACATTAAAGGATGTCCTGGAACCAATAAAAAATAGCAGTAGGGGACCTGAAGATTCTAGTGTGTTCCAATATACACTGCGAGCACTATAAGCTGTGACGTCAATTTTGTATACTGTACAGGTGTTCCTTTTTCGTTTGATATACTGGTTACAATACAGGTTACGTGTTCAAAGTACTGAGAGCACTCTCGAAAGCGCCAGTGCTCACGGTACAAAAATGGCGACTATTTATGACGTCATATATTTCCAAAGGGTAACTGCGGCAGTATACTAACAGTGTATAACGGAACGATTTTATTACCAGCGCAAACACTGAGCAGTGCTCCCAGTGTATATCGGAACATACTCTTAGTCAATTATTAAAAGAATAATTTGGAGGCATTGACCATTTAGGTGGTAGAGTGCGTTCATTCTCATTGCATAAACATTTGTAAGAAATCCTAGATTACATTCAAGGTTAAAATATAGGTTACTAATTTCATGTTGCCCATACTGTTATGTATAAGGGACACCCTAGTGTGCAGCGATTTTATTCTAAATGCCAACTCTAAACACCATTGATATTCACAAGCTTGGGTGTATCGCGTCTACACACTGTATAGCACGTAAAGGTGAATCCTTTGGAGGGCGGTGCATTTTTAGACTGAACGCACTATACCAATTATATGCCAGGACATAAACGCCTTTGTATCCGAAGATATCACTATCTGGCTCAAAAGGACCATATCGCAGCTTTCATACCATATGGTCAAATGTCTAATATTTTTTCCGGCTTCTGCCAAAGTTTTTATCATTGTTTTCGTCACGTTTGATGCTTTTATACATAAAAAAAAAATAGCGTTCATTATAGCGCTAGGAATTTATAAAAAAAGAGACTAGCCAGTTAATTCACATTTAGGTCACAATCATGCTTTTATCTTTATTTGTCTTCCTGTAAGCGTGTAACAAACTTAAATGAACGGAATTCAAACTGATATTCGCAACCTTTTTCAGTCTACCCTCTCGACCATATGCAACTCATTTTGTGAATTGACTAAACCTGAAGTTTGAAAATTAAGTACATGCGATCTTTTATGGCCTCTGTACTATTCCTTCGACTACAAAAACCGCAGAAACTTTAAGATATCAATTAAGAATCCCAATGTAGCCGAAAGGTATATAAATCTACCGCGAAAAATATCATTATTTTTGGGGTAAGGAAAAAATGAATATAAAAATAAGAATGAGAGCGAACCTTAAAATGGAAAGTAACATTTATTGATACAATTTATTTAACAATATATTATATTACAACCTTTATGTAGTCGGGAGTCGGAAAGTCGTTTCACAATGTGTGTGTCTAGTACGACTGCTATAGCAGTGCCCTGATCTCCTTGTGTATGTGGCACAGATAGTCCACGTATGAAGAGCTGCCGTCAACCCCGCGGTCTTCCACCAGAAAGTGTCGGAGTACCGTCTCCAACTTGTCGTGTTGCTGCATCACTGTTAACTGTAACAAAGTATTAATTATTTAAGTTCTGAAATTTGCCTAAACGCCTGAGCATTAATTAAGAGAGAGAGACGAATTTCTTGGCATTCCATGGATGTCCATCGCGTTGTAGAAGAACCATAGCAGTGCCCGGGACTTGTGACCCAGGTGTAGGATTAGGAGCGCGCTCTTTATAGTGATCACTAACACTCGGTTAATTATATCTTCGAATGAAGCGACTCATATAATAATGATCGAACTTCGCTTAAGAAGTTCGTTTAATCATATAGTATTTGACTTACCTTTTCACGTAAATGATAAAAAATGTCAGAATCCAATATAATATATTCATCCTTAATATGTTGCTGACTGTACCCAAAAGGTGTAGTTTTACGAGTATATGTGACTTTTATGTGTGCTGCGAGTAAAAAAGAAGTTCTGCTAAGCATGCAAATTAAGGAAATTCAAAAAAGAGGTCAAAATATTTTTTTTTTGCCTCTGGGAAAACTACGTGAAATTTTCCGGTGGTAATGAAATGGCGTTTTTTTTTTAAAAAAGCTATAAATCAAAATATGCCTTTTTTACGAAACCTATTTTTAAGGAATGTTATAATTATAAATGGAAATTATAACATTCCTTAAAAATAGGTCTCGCAAAAAAAAGCATAAATATATCAAATTGTAAGAAAAACTCTAATCGGGATTATTCTACACTCACTTTAAAATTTGTGTATTTTGAGCAACGGAGCTGTCCATGCATTGACCCATTTAAAAAAAAAACTTCCAATAATGCGAATAGGCTGTATGGATCTTGATTTTTACCTGACCGTAGCAGATTTAGTAAAATTATACATTATACCTTTTCAAATAAGCACAGTAATGTCTATATGTTTTCAGTTTTAAATATGAATATTCACATATATACGAATCTCTTTCCAGTAATGATAGTGGTGCCACTAAAAAGCGGTTTTGTTTAATCTTTGTCTGTCCGTGATGGATGTATGACAAACGACTAGTGGTAATCTGCACACAAATTCTTTATATTGCAGGGGTGGTGCAACCTTTTTGGTAATCCAAGCCATGAATTTTTTCGCGAGCTGCAATTTATTACTGACGTATTTAAAAGATATACAAAAAAGGTGTTAAAAGTTTTTTTTTTACACAAATTATATTAATTGAAAACATATTTCTAAGTATAAGTACAAAATATATGTATTATATTCAAGTATAAGAAATTCAACACATTTAATATACTTCTCTTGATAATTCTTTCAAATTAATTGATGATAGCACTACATAGTAATTCTTCCAGATGCTGGCTAGTAAATAATTTTGATTTCACGAATTTGGGAGTGGAATAAAATGCTTCATATAAGCTCCTTGTTCTAAATACTAAAGTAATCCAACAAGCAGCCTCTTTTAATGCTGAATTTTTCTATTCTTGTACAAATTTCCATAATTCAGTAATCAACTTCAACGTCTTATCAACTTTCAACTTGACTTATCTTCTTGCGTGTCTATTAATTTTCATACATTCTTGATCGTAACATCAGTTTATGATGAGTCATATCAACTTGGACGGAAAATGAATTTGTTACAACGTTGCACTTAGATTTTCACATTTGTTGTCAGTAATTTAAAAGTCACGCGAAATATAAGCCACATTGAATATGGAAGGATGATAATAATTGCTTTAAATATAATAACACAAGTATCAAAAGGGAATTCTAGTACAGTTGTCCAGAGTCACAAATAATCCTTCAAGGAGCTGTATGTGGCATGTTGGCCACCCCTGTTCTATAAAATAAATATTTTAATTCTAAGTAATGGTATAAAAATGTATATATATTAAAGATATTGAAGCTAAACTTTGAATAAAATATTTAGGATACAACTAAACAATTATTTTTTCTAAACTGTTGACGCTATTCTGATGGATGTTTGTGAAATATTTTACACACTTGTTTACTTTCACAGTGCTGTTGTTGATACGTATCGGTGTATCCTGTCACGTCGACTATTGACGGAGCAGTGACGAGAGGTACATTTATATCAAGGTTATGGTGGTGTTATGGTCGTGGAGACCATGGTAACTGGGCGGGTCCCCAGTCATGGTGACGATTCAAATAACTGCTATATCCGTGGCATCCGTTTGTTCATACACGTGAGCCTATTAAATACTTTTTTAATGCATCGCTCGAAATAGGTTCTAGGCGTGACCGTATTTTTTTTAAATCTAGGCGTGATATTTGTTTCTGTCCAATTAGATAACATTGCTAATCTTCGTTTTTAGTGTTCCGTAGTCCTACAAGAAACCCTTATGGTTTCGCTCTGTCCACCTGTGCGCCCGCAAGGTGCCCCTCCCCCCTAGCAAACTATTGGACGTAGAGATTTGAATTTCTTCATGTTGATAAAACACGCTAAAAACTCATTAGGAAAATTATTTTCAAACAAATGGAACAACAGCTTTTGTAGTAAACAAATATGTTTATCGCGTACCAGATACGGAACCCTTCTATATGAGCGTGTCTGGACACGCTCTTGGCCATTTATTATTTAAAAATTGTGTTTTCATACGACATATAGAATATTTTTTGTTTAATTAAACATTTATTCTACTTCATTATGCCGGAGCCAGGCATAGCTCAAAGTGTTTGTTCATTTTTGACCTTGGAGTCTATAAAGTTCTAGAAAACTGTGAAGTTACACAAAGTCCCCGGCCACACTACCTGATCATTGAAATGATCATTCAAATGAAGCTATTTTTTTTAATAAAGAATATTAGGAATACTTTTTAAGTATGTCTAATATTCCCTTTTCCCCTCCTACTAAGCTTAAATTAAAAGCTTAAACAAACTCGTCAGCTTTATATGTTAGTATAGATAAGCGTGCTACAACCTAGACTGCATCATTCCTTCTCATCAGGGACCCCCTGGGAATAAACGTACTAAGCTTCTACTTTCACGGACGGTTATTTTAAGTCTGTTCAAATAGAATTGACTATAGCCTCATATCTTATCTGGTAAATTAGTGCAATTACCAGTTATCATATAATTATTTCACGCTATATACAAAACATTAATTTTTGTACAACGAAATTGGTACATTTGCCAATTAATACACATGCGTTCGTCATGGCTAAGCTTTAAGACCATCTTATAGTAAAATGTGCATATGTGTGTATAAATCGTTTTGCATTGGTGTGCGTATGGTTTTGTTTTAATAATTGAATGTATCTCTAATGTATATATTTTTAATGTTAGCAATCGCACACTAAATTTTTATATATAAAAAGAATCCCTATTTTTCTTAGTCACGGCATCACGTGTGAACGGCTGGACCGATTTTGATAATTCTTTTTGTTGTGCTATTGTCAGGAGAAGGTTCATGTGAAAGAAAAAATTAAGGAAATTATGAGGAAAAGTTATTTTCGTAAAATAGTACCCAAAGGTTTTGCTTCACGTATGAATATATAGATGAAAGCGAAAGGTCACCTATCACGAAATTTCGAAAACCGAGGGGCATACTGCGATAAGACTTGGCAAGGAGGCAGTATAGTATTAACAGACAACCGCAAAGAACGGATTTTTCGATAGGATCAGTCTAAGAAAATGGTGGTGGTGGAATTTGTATATTATTTCGTAAGTATATTTTATTCGTTTTTTACTTATGAGATACACCATCAGCAATTTGTACACATAATAACAAACACTAGAAAAACAATATGGCTTATGACTAGTACAATCGCTACTTGAAGGTATATACAGCATTGCAGAAATCTGTTTAACTTTACTTAAATTACATTAAATAGATAAAAAAAAACTATTTTTATAAATTAGAAAATACATACATGGCCCGTTGGAGCAGTGGGCAGTGACTCTGCCTTCCGCTCCGGGGGTCATGGGTTTGATTCCCGCCTCGAGTCTGGGTGTATTATCTACATGTATGCATTTCTATAAAAATATATTTGTGTATAGCAGGCGTATGTTACCTATAACACAGGCATTAAGTTGTCTACGTTAGGAACAGACGTCCGTGTGTCATATAATCCTGTATATATTTATTTATTTATACATCTAAAGAGATTAAACGTTAATATAAATTCACTACTATTCTCGGGAGACCGTTTTGGGGCAGGCGTTTAAAGAACTATTAACGACTAGCGAGCGAAGTATTGATACTGCGCAGTAAGATATATCTTTCAGCGAGGACACATCCGACATTGGACGCTCTGGGGGTAAACTGCACGTTCCCCACTCCATTTCTGCACCAATTTTTACTGCCGTCTAGTGACTATAGGAAAAACTGTTGCAAATGGATATTTTTTGTCTCTTAAAAGTCAAAATCAAAGTCAAAAATTGTTTATTTATAAAGACTTATGAACGTCACAGGCATAGTAATTTTTTTATCATTATTTAACAATTTGGTGATAGAATTTACGATTTAAAAACTAAGTTTCAGTTTTAGAGTGTTCCTCGCGTCCTGCACTGAGAAGAGCCCACAACAAACTGTCGGGTTTATCTGATAAAATTCAAATATTTTATTTCACGAGAGACCTTTTGAAAGAAAAAAACAAACATAGTATTTACAGAAGTAACAAAATTTGAAATACAAACATACAAGAAAGTAATAAAAAAAAATGACAAGTAATCTCCTTTTTTATATATAACAAGGGGCAAACGAGCACCTGATACTCACCTAAGTGACTACCGACGCCCATGGATAACTGTAACACCGGTGGCTCGCAGATGCGTTGCCGGCCTTAATATATATATTTATATTTTCTTTGAGTACCGCGGGACCTACAAAGAGGAAATTTGGCAATAAGGTATTTTGTAGCTTGTAGACGTTCCTTAAACAATAAATAGTATAAAAGATTTATATTGCGGGTGTTCATCTAAATTGCAGAAGCACTTTTGATGAAGCTTGCAGAGGCATATATCTGATTGTACAAGAAATAACATAGGGAACCTTATTAATGGTACAAGAATTAGGGTAACACGCAAGGATAATGAATCCACCAAAAAATTCAAATACACTTAATTTTACGTAGACGAAATCGCGCGTAACAGCTAGTATTCTATGTAGGAATAAAAGCTAATTTTAATTAACTATTATCATGAATTACTGGAATTAAAGTGGTGAAACCGCCGCTACATACCGAGATAGCGATGATGTCGAGTGGAAAGACACACCAAAGCAAACTAGATGGCGCTGTACGGACAGGTCGACGGATGCGGCACAAACGCCGTCGCGTAACATACAAAATGTAACTCACGCTAGCGAAGTTTCTACATCCTCCCTATGAACAACTCTCGGGTCACGAGGACCTCGCTTTGCGCTCACGCACTGCCGAGGACTTGTATCCGATACAAACCCCCGTCCCCCGCGGCGTCACAGGAGCCGGTTAGATTAGTCCCGCACATTAAGGGTGTCCCTGTGGCGTGGAAACCCCACAACGTTAGACTCCCAAGGCGGGTGTCGGTCGAAGTAAAATAAATTTTGTTATGCAAAACCAGCTATCCTGTGACTCCTTTTATCTTAGCGAAAGGGGAAATCCTGCCAATCACGTCCTCTAATGACACAGGCGAACTTTTGGCCGTTATTTCGCTCGCATTATATTTAGAGTTTTCCACGAAGAACGGTGTATGAACATTTCAAAAATAAATAGTCAGTTAGGATTATAATATATCTGACGTGAGGCGGGAATTGACTCAAAGCCCCCAGAGTAAATGGCAGAGTCATTACTCATTGACAACTTCGCACCAGTCATATACAAAGGTAGAGGCGTTGTATTGTTGTGTAGTAAAGATTGGGGTGTCTATTGAGCTGTTATTTTACTTTATTGTAAACAAATGAACTCGGAGACATTATCCTGCTTTTTTTTTTTCGCTTACATCGCCGAGGGAGCGCCACCAGCACGCATTACCACCATATTTTAAATCTCTGATATCTTCTAAGACATTCATTTTAATAATATGTTGTAAAGAGCAATTTTGAACTGCATAAAAAGTAAAAAGTATCTAGCGTATTTAAACGGCTAAGGATTAATACGGTATTCTTTAAAATAGCATCGTAAATAGTTCATTATTTTTTCGGTATATGTAAAAGATAAAAATGGTTCCTGTGGGTTATACTTAGGAGATAGACATATGCCACCGCAGACTTTATTATAGATCTTTTTAAGATGTACAATGCCGTAGTACATTGTTTTGTTCTACCTCGTAAGGTGTAGCCAGCGCACGCGGCGTAAGCACACAAAAACGTTTTTTACGACATCTCGTTACAAATCATTGAAATTCTCGGCTTTTATTTTCTATAACTAAAAATGTATTATAGATATAAACCTTTCCTTGAATCACTCTGTGTATTGGTGATAACCGCATTATAATCCGTTGCGTAGTTTGAAAGATCTGCGCGCACAACGCTGGGAAGCCACTTCATTTTATACCATGTAATGATAAAAATTAGAAGTAGAATATGGACTGTTTAATGGAAGACTGATCGTTGCAAGTCGTGGGCATTTATCACTCTATTCAGCGCTAAGATGGCCCATAATGGGCTTTTCGCGTGACCAAAATGATGGTTTTCTAAATTAATTAGACCACATCTATAGCGACAAAGCGTTAACAATGTTGCGTTATTTTCACACTAACGATCGACCGCTACTTTGGTCACATTGAATATCTATAGGCTTCGATAAAAGGGCATAGTTACTTACTTTGTGAATAAAGCAAGGATGTTAAGCAAAGAAATACAAGTGTTCTTTGCAATGTTCTAAATGAATCAATATGATATTACACTAGTTAGTATATTATTTCTTTAGTATTAAGCATCGAAGAGCAATAATAACAATATAAACTTATCTACCTTTAAAATACTTTAATTTTCAAGAAAGAATGAAATAATAGTACAATTGCTGAGGTGCAGAAAACGATCAATTGCCGGACGAGTTGAATTTAAAAATACGAGTTATAAAATTGTTTCTGACGAAGCTTACATAGTGTTTTTCCCAAAAAATAAAATGCAAGGAAGTAAATGAATATTTTGAACGTGATGTCACTATTTCCGCGCATGTTGGAGAAAAAACTTTAATCGATTTTAAAATTTTGAAAACGAGCATTAAAATTAAATCTAAATATATTTAAATACTTACAACAGAATCTGAACATTCAGGGTAGCTCAGCAAATGTCCATGTTAAGAAATTTTGACACGCGGCGCTGATTTTCAACTGCAGGCTATAACTAAGGTCCTAGCACGAACATTTCGACTTTGAAAATATTCGTGCTGGGCCCACAGCGGACCCTCGTAAGTATAAACGCTGGATGCATTAGCATTGATGAAGAGCGGGACACGATAAAGACTTGCCTACTGTGGGCCTAGCATGAACATATTCATCCTAAAAACAATCGTCTCTTCGAATTCGAACGGTTCGAAATGGCATTGCGAGGGCCTGTGATTTGAAGAGATTTGTTTTCTTTTTTTTTTTAAGTTGAAAGAAATAAATAAATCACAAGTGTAAGTTTTTTTGTATTTCGTTAAGTAAAATGTTTTCCCACAAATCTTGGCTAATTTCCAAGTATCGTTTGACAGCTCCTTTGTTGATACAGTTAATGATTTTGATCTGTCCATGCAGTAATTTCATTTGCATTTTGAATTAAAATGCACCGACGTATGCATCTGTATCCATCCTATTTCCTGTCTGCGCCGGCTCCCTGTCAGCCGGACGGTGTCCCATCAAACCTACGTCACATGAAATTCAAATTCGAATTCAAGTTATTCAAGCTAGATCGTATTTCCATTAAGGGTCAGATACAATCGTTTTGCTACAAACAAAGTAAGGAACGTTTATTATTTTTGGTATGATTTAAGACATTACTAATCACAAATTCAAGATAAATAATTTCATTTTTTTAATGCTTTTTTATTTACTCGCGACTATACAATGTATTATGTCAATATTTCAACGGTTCTTACATTCAAAGCGGCATGTCAAAAACGTAGGTTTACAAGAGACCCAAGTTTTTTTTATGTTACAAGGGGCAAACGAGCAGGCAGCTAAGTGCCTACTGACGCCCATGGACATGTGCACGACCAGGAGGCAAGCAGATGCGTTGCCTTAATGTTTCACGTGACCCTATTTGATTCTTTGTACTCTTACCTTCCCTACGAATTCCAGACTGACAGGGCCTCAAAAATACCCTCGTGTTGATGGAGTATCGACCGTGATTTATTTCATAGTATGAAGAGTTTGAACATCGCAATGTGATGGTAATCCAATCATATACAAAACCACAGCTAAATAACACTACTCAATAAGATGAATAGGGTTTCTTGAACTCTTTAGAGAGAAGGGAATAGGATAGGATGCGCGAATTAATACCGAGGGTTCTTTACAAACGACTGTAGGCTACAATGGCCTAATACCACCAAAGGGGCTGTACACTAGTTTGCCATCTGCTTACGTGATAATACAACCTTCAATCTTTCAGCACTAACATTATAACAAAGCTGATTAGTTACAGAGCTCTAAGAGTGTACTTGATTCAAATTAGAGAAATTGTGAATGTGATTGAAAAGTGAATGATAACAAATAAGCGAAAGAATTGTACTAAAATATACGAGACAAGTGGCGCAAAAACACTCGGTTAGTAGATCAAGGATGTTACCATTAAGGCGAGGCGTCCGCGGAAACTGTCGATAAATCAGACGCTGACTACATTTTATCTGACTTTCTTCTGCTCGACGACAGCAAATAGACGACAACAAATTCCTTGCATCATCAGACCTCTAGCGCTTTAGCTTTTTGCTCTCTTACCAAATAATGCCAGCTTAAGTTTGCTCACTTTATTTATGTTATATGTTATTATACACGTTTGATCCAAATATATAAAAATAAAATTTCACGCTGAAGGAACGATTCTATTACCCGTACGACGTCCCTTGTACCCGCGTCACACAAATTGGTCGATAGATTGAAAATGAATATCAAATCGGTGACACTTCTCACAATTCTTATATTCTTTCGAATACTGAAGGTGGCATTTCCATACCCCAACTCACAATGAGTTGGGGTATGGAAATATGTTACCCATGATCATATAAAATGGGATATATTATATCGTATACCGCATTACGTTACGATGGCTTTACAATTTAAAGTTATCTAAAGGAATCTGGCTTGAATGCGACACGTTTTTTGAATGTCTGACAGAAAATTTGTACTGTTCTATACATGGGTGTTAGTTGTGGTGGTTCTCCTTTTAGATTAGATCATACTCAGATTTCGCGGACTTATACCTCCCTGCTCATAAGTATATCGGCTATTACGAAGAAGTGGGTGCCATGTGTATACAATTGTTCATAAGTAAAATATAAATGGTTAGAAAAAAGGCATTATCGTTCGCAATATGCTTACTAAATTTATCAGTATAAAAACAGCGTTTAATTTGTCTATGGTAAGATGTCAAAGGTTATATAATTTCAATATTTATGTCATCTTACAATTTTCTAATAATTGTATTATTCTATTAATTGAGACAGAAATTCAAAACAGTTACTTTTATCTGATAATATATACGTTCTATTTGTATAATTGAAAGGAATAAAGATTAAGTAGTTCATTATGAATTAAAAAAATTACTAATGTTATTATCCACAAGATAGCGCCACAATCGCTAAAACTACAAAGTGCAGACGACGAAAGATCCAAAATCAGAAATGCCGTGCTCCGATATCTAGTTGATAGTTTGAGACTTGTTATCGTCCACTGTCGGATAATTTTGGCTTTGGCTTTGGCATTGGTTAGATAGGACTAAACTTGTACACAAACTTGAATGGGAGTGCTGATTCTAAGATTTCTTATATCAAATATCCTACTCATATTATAAACGCGAAAGTTAATTGTACATGTGAATGTATAGATGTATGTATGTTTGTTGCTCTTTCACGGAGAAAACTACTGAATGGTTTTTAATAAATCTTTACAATGTATTATACATCAAAATAAAACATAGTCTATAAATTATAAAGCCTTTGTGTGAAATGTGTAACATATAACGATAAATGTCAAGCAGGAGAAAATTCTGCCACGTGCGAGCTACTCTGGCGTGCGCTGCAGAAACCGTTAGAGTTACACGTATCAAGTATACGTATGAAGGAAATGTCTATCTTAATATATATCTATCTTTACGTTTAAACTAATAAAAATTAATAATTGAAAATCACGTGAACACTGCTGGCCAAAGTTTAAATCTAATTGTTGTTATATTATTAAGGTACAATATTTCGTTTCTGTTTCATCAAAACCGATCTATTGTATAGAGAAATATCTAAATAATTGTACTTCAATTTGTTCTGCCACCGAGCCGCTTTAGTCACCTACCACGAAAGATCGAAAACGGCGGGACGTACAAAGATGAAATTTGGCAGGAACGTAGTTTATAGTTAGTAGCCGTCCGATAAGAACCGACGAGGCGAAAAGGCCAGATTAAAGGAGGGAAAGTCCTTCTTAAAGCCTAACAATATAAATCCCAAAATTAACAGCGTTGTTGAGAATTATTCATCAGTGCTCGCATACGGATACCTTCCATTAGTGCAACATCATTATTCCCGTTGGAATATTCATCACGAGTGTGCTATTTCAATTACAACAACAATTACAGCTGTCCTTATTTATATATATACAGCAAGCTTATTCTGTGTAACGAATCTATTAACGCGAGATCCAGCGGCTCGATGTTTGTATTTGAGATATCACCCATCTATCACCCGGTTGCAGCCAGAGCAACTTAACTTAGTGATCGACTCAAATGCCGACCACTGATTAGGCCAGGACCTCCTCAAAATATATAAATAATCTTTATATATATAAATTTATTACACAAAAAGCATTATTTTACAGTGTAACAAAATACATAAGTACTATTAAACCGTGTAAACGGTTCGTGTCGGCACCTAACAATATTGCTAGCAATGCTTTATTATTATAATAATTGACATGCGCTTAGATGATTCAAGTGAGTTAGCAGGGGACAGTATTAAAAGTAAAATTGCTGTCTGTCTGATTGTTACGGGAAATCTCGGAAACGGCTGGACAGATCGACGAGAAGTTTAATTACAGATATTAACAGAAGGTGAGAGAGCTATGTTTGTAATATAATGAATAAATTAGGGTTCAGTCCTACTCCTGGCAAGATAATTAAGGCTCCGCACGTGAACAATTAAAAATGTCAAAATTTTGCCAAATGATTAGATTTTAACGAGCGGGTAATTTCATGTTTCATCTTCTCTTTCAAGTTTTTCGCAGTATTTACCTGAGGTTGGTGTCGGCGATCTTCTTGAGGCCGGTCCCGTAGGCCAGTCGTGTCGCCACCGTCTCGCCGCGCTTGTAGGCGGGCGGGGACGAAAGCGTGACGTCACCGATGTGGACCTTGGGCGCCTCTGCTAGGGGCGGCTGTGGCTTCAGGGTGATCGTCGCGTTCTTGATCTGCGACTGTAGGTGCTGTGGATGGAAGAGGTTAAAGTTAATGCAGTCCTTACTATCTTCATTCATATAAACTAGAAGTGTCCCTCGACTTCACCCACGTAAAGTTGCGAGAACCCTTAGACCTCCTCAATCCGAGGCCTAGGCCTAATTGAGGCCCTATCGAAAAATCTGTTCTTACTGGAAGTCTACTTTGTACATACCACGGTTTTGGAAATTTCGTTATAGACTTTCGCTCTTATATACAATAAGTATGTGAAAGTAACTCTGTTACGTTTACACGCCTCAACTGCTAAATCAATTTTGATGAATCTTAGTATAGCGATACATGGACCTTGGAGACGGAGATAAGGTGCTTACTCTTTCGAAGATGAAATTTGTAAGGGATTGAAAATTTGTTTCAGAGACGACGAAAACAATGCAGACAACATCGCAGGTTGACGCTAGTGACTGATGACTTTTTTCCGGTATATGTAAAGAAATTTTGTTCCTCATTTAGAAATTACTAATTGTTTTTAATGCCTATTATACCTAAACAAAATTTTTCAAACTTTCTTCTCGGGATAATTTTTCGGGTTTGCCGAAGCAATTTTGATGAGATTTGCATTTGGAAGATGGAGTACTTGAATAAAGAGTATTAAAATCTAGAAATTTTTGCGGTTTCAGTTTGAAAAACCGAAAATGCAAATTTAAAAAAATAAAAATCGTATTGGCAAGTTACCTTAATGATTTTTTCTCCATCAGCTCCCAGAGCTTTGCCATGCCAGTTATCCTTATCTTCAATGTTGGGGAATCCTTTTCCCTTGTATGTCTTGGCAGCTATCGCCGTGGGCTTGCCGGTGACTGAGGCGGCCTCATCAAAGGCCTTTACTAGTTCGCTGACGTCATGGCCGTCAATCACAAGAGTGTGCAGGCCAAACGACTTGAGACGAGCTGCATACACATCCATCTATAAAAGAATATTAACAAACATTGTTATAAACAGTAAATACTGTTATCTACTAATATATAAAGCTGAAGAGTCTGTTTGTTTGCTTGAACGCGTTTATCTCAAGAACTATTGGTCTGATTTGTAAAATTCTCTGTGTTGGATAGCCCATTCATCGAGGAAGGCTATATATCATCAGGCTAGACTTGAAGCTATTTTGCTGCTAGTAAATGATAAACTTGAACAATCTTTCTTCTCCTTGGACTATTCTGTTTCCAGAATTGTAACAGAATTACAATAATAAGTTCTTGTATGCAAGAGAAAAAAGTGTCGAATTTCTGCTATGAATTCTATATTTTAAATGCAACACCAGATTGACAAAAATAAATATGCTAATCTAATTTATTTTGATACAATATATTACAATAAAGTATCTTTATTATGACACAAACACAATCACTTAAAACTAACTTAAAAATATTTAATTTGATAGAATAGTTTTTAAAGATATAAAGTCTTAATACAGCAAAAGTAAAAACCAAAATTAGGTAGATATAAAAGGAAATAATTTAAATTGTTTTCTTTCATTACAATGACGAAACGTTTTTTTTTTATAGATTTTATTTTTAATTTCTATCATGTTTATTTGTTAAAAATCCATTTTTTTTTTTCATTTTTTGTGCACCGAAATTAAATTTAATATTGCAATAGCTGGCAACTCTCTACTATTTCTAATCAGTAAATAAAAAAAATATATAACTTAAGAAGATAAATAGTTTTTTTTTCAAAAAAATACACCAAGACGTTGATACATAGCAAAAGTGACAAGTAGTAAGTCTAATGCCGGACCACACATAGCGCACAATGTTTGTACAGTTTTTGTCCAAGACTTTGAACACTTATTTGCGCAGCCAACCACACTTACAGTGTTGCCAATTTAGACAGTATTTCTTAAGGCTGTTTTAGACCTATAGCTAAGGGTCACCCATCTATAACCCGGCCGCGGTAAAAACTGCTTAACCTAGCGACCGACTTAAATCCCGGCCTCTGATTAAGCTACGACCTCCTCATAATTATTATAATAACAAAATACTCTGATGTAATAAAAACAAAAGCGTTTTTGAAGCGAGAAATGCAATGTTAACATTTGATACGATGTTTGTGGCCATTTTTAACGCTAACGATTCCCGGAAGGCACAATACTTTGTTTCTCTTCAAAATTAGGTTGTATTTGATATTAAATTATACGTAATTATTACATTGAATTTCAAAGCCTTTGTAAGTCGCCGGCTTGTTAATGTGCCTATTTCTTATGTTGCATCAAAATAACCTCCAGATCTAATGAGGGATCATAAATTTTGTCGCCAAAATATATTTATATTTATAATGATACAAGCTGAACCTTACGACTTCTTTCGCGTGTGCCACTCTTATCACTTAGAGGTTTAAAAATATTTTTTGGATAAGGATTAATAAATGTTTATAAAAAGACCTTCACCAATAATGCATTATTTTAGAACTAATTTGATTAGCATAAAAAAAGGTTATACTGAGCCAAACTTAAAAGATAGACATATGCTGTCGCGGACTTTTATTTAGTACTTTTAAAGAGAAACAATTTTGTCATATATGCCTTTTGCGAAACTTTAACCATTTACGCAGCGCACGCGGTGGAAGCTTTCAAATGGGAAAAAGAACCCCCGATTTTGAAACATTCTTCATTAGCGCTTCTATTAGTCTAAGTGTGATGATATATAGCCTATAGCCTTTCTCGATAAATGACCTATCTAACATTGAAAGAATTTTTCAGATCGGATCTGTATTTCCTGAGATAAGCGCGGTCAAACAAACTCTTCAGCTTTATATATTAGTATAGAGTATAGATACAGTTAAGATACTAAATAAAGTTTTTTTTTCTATCTAAATGGCGATAAGCATGGTCTGAAGACGGTAAATACTCCTTATGTCTGTCTCCTTATGTCCTCCGTATAGCACTACTTGTATTTATTCACTAAGTAGTGCTATACGGAGGATATAAGGTTGTTGTGCTATACGGACAAAAATAATAATTGATTAACAATTTATTCTGTGCGCCAAATAATAAATTGTTAAACAATAAATTACATTAATGTATTAATTGTACAAATACTAAATATATTAATTACCAACAGTACATTAATGATGAGAATTTAACGTGGTGCGAATTCGGATACTGCATTATGTTGTTTACAGTACATACGGTAATATTAATGTGTGCTCCATTTCACCTGTAACAGTGGATTGTTCTGATTGAATTCGGGCGCGGTGCCGATTGTTGGCTAAAATTCACTCGCATATCGAAATTAATCGCCCGGTCGAAGCGCCAGTGCGAATAATGGCTTCGACAAATTTTCCGATCCGTCGAGCATTTCCCTCCGAATGCACCTTCACAATCGAATTGCCAACAAAATTGTGCACTATTAAGTGACATTCTAAATACACTCATCGATGATTTCGAGATTCGAGCACAACCCTTTGCACGCGCCGTCTAGTACGACGTGCAACGAAATTTAACCCCTAATTGCGCGGACTTAAAGTTAATTTTGGATTGGTATTGGTTTCTTTAAATAACTTTACGGTACAGACAAGTGATGAAGTGTAACTGTTACACATCTGCCTTTCGTCGATTGATTCGTAATAATGATTGCCGCGTGCGGTCTGAAGACATGTCCGCGGAAAGAAACGGATGCGGAATAAAAGAGTCAGCGGACGTGGTTTAGGAACAGTGTAACGATGAATATTGCATTACTTAACACAATGTTCTATAAATATTTGCGAATAAACAAACACATTAAACCAAAGTTTAAATTTTATTGAAAGAATAATTTTGAGCTATAATTTTTTTTTGTCTGTACGCAATTCGGAGATTTTTTATGTGATATAATTTTTTTTTTCGTTCCGCATTACTTGGAGCAATTGAAGTGGCCACTTTTTGGGCCGCTACTCTATGACACCTAAATTATGAAGTTTGTTATTGAAACTATAAGAAGAATGGGTTTCCCCCCTCTCCTTTCCTCTCTGTAATAAGGAATCTTATGACGTATGTATAATATGCTCTTACTACTTTAGTTAAGTTTTAAAAAAGTTTGTATTAGGTGCAATATAGGTACAATAACCCAGCGTGATTTTAAGTGAGTAGCTAACAAATTTCATAACAAATTGAACCGTATACATCACGGAATTCAGTAAAAGCTTCTGCAATTGAGTTATCGAGGCTTCAATTCCTCTTGATAATTTACTCCGTGGTAACGTTCAGACTTTAATAACACAGCAACCGTATCGAAGTAAGGATAAGTTATTATTGACAGTATAATACGGGTATCTGATACACCGGGCGGCGGAAACCTGCCATTTATCTGCTGCGGTAGCGGATAAAAAGCGGTCCGTTTTACAATTTTGTAATTGCCCCCGCACGTCAGTGGTCTCCTGACTTCTGGAAGAGAGTCAGATTTCTAGGGTTCCGTAGTCAAACAAGGAAAACAAATTAAATCATTTTTTTTTATATAACAAGGGGCAAACGAGCAGGCGGTTCACCTAAGTGACTACCGACGCTCATGGGCAACTGCAACACCAGAGGGACACTGGGTGTACGAAATACCGCCTATACACTCTCCTGGGCGAGGCTGGCCGAGCGCGAGAGTGTACAGATACTCTCGTTCTGTTTTGTGATGCCTCGCAGTCCCTCGTGGGATCTGAATTCCAAGTCGGTTATGAGCGCGAGTCAAAGGGCCTCGCTTGCATTTGCGAGGCGGCGCGATTATATCGCTATACTCTCGTCATTCAGTTGAGTGCAAGCTTTTGAATGTCACGAAGAGACATTGCGAGAGCGCTTTCTTTAGAGCAGGGTTTAGGCTTTTGTTTTCTTATTTTTTGCGTCTTTTTGAACTAAATGTGTCTTTAAAATTTAAGTAAATGTGATGGAAGAGACTGGATCCCACAACACAAGGAATCCTAGTGCGGGACACAGTGCCTTATTCTATATTGTTACTTGTATATTTTTAGAGTTAATAAAGATAAAATAAGAATAAATAATATAATAAATAAAAAATAAAAAAATGAGTTCCGTGGAACCTAGGGGTTCCGTAGAACATAATACCACGGTTACAAATATTATTTTGAAAAAGCGCAAAGCATGTGATGATTATTGAATTTTACACCAGATTTTACTTTAAGTTAAGAATTAATATTTCAATTATATTTCACACTAGCTGTACCGACATCTTACACGTAAAATTGAGTAAAAAATATCTATTTTTATACCCAAATTTAAATTGAATCTTCAATTTTAGCATGATGATATATAGCCTATAGCCTTCCCGATAAATGACCTATCTAACACTGAAAGAATTTTTCAAATCGGACCAGTAGTTCCTGAGATTAGCGCGTTCAAGCAAACAAACAAACTATGTAGCTTTATATATTAGTATAGATTTTTTTTTAATATATTCTTATCTAACCTTCAGCGTAGATTTGTAATCATTTGATATGGGGTTCCATAAATTCAAATTTCCTTATTATTCAGACATCATATGATCTATGTGTTAGTAAATAAAATGAACAAAGAAATCTTAGATGTTAGTAAAATGAGATATTATTTAATTTAATTAATGAAGTATTATTCTCTATACCAGCAAATCCAAATTTCCTTATTATTCAGACATCATATGATCTATGTGTTAGTAAATAAAATGAACAAAGAAATCTTAGATGTTAGTAAAATGAGATATTATTTAATTTAATTAATGAAAATAATTATTATTCTCTATAGCTCACCAGCACTCTGACAAAATGGTTGAGTACGAGTGAGTCCATCTTACTCGCAAACATCTTCAGGATACCGTTGAAACTTAGCCGCGACCTTATTTCTTATTACACCGTAAAAGCCATTGGTTTGTGTTTCAGCAAACATTTAAGACGCGGAGCAAAACCGCGGTAACCCCATAAGATAGAAGGTTTGGTGTTACGTTACGTTTAAAGTGAAGGAACCCCGGCCAGAGTGTACAGCCGCTATATAATTTCGTACGTTTTTGCATACCTTTTTAAAATTCGCCGCGCGTGCTAAAACACCTGCACTACCTTACAATTATGCGCAATCAATATTTTAATTGTATTCATTTTTATCAGTGTACGTACGTACTGAGCGGTATATATTTTAGCTTCGGTAGTATCTAATGATGAATTACAGCTGTTTAAACGAGTTAAAGGTCAGTTTAGAGTAATTGTGTTTATTTTACAGGCCTAACGGTGTTTTCCGACTATGTTCCCATTGCATTCCTATGAATATACAAATATATAAAGGTGAAAAGTTTGTTTGCTTCCACTCTGTTCTCACTGCATTCGTATCTATACTAGTCTATAATCTTTACTAATACATAAAACTGAAGACTTTGTTTGTTCGCTTCCACTCTGTTCTCATTGCATTCGTATCTATCTCTATATCTTCGTATCTATGTCTATACTCTATACAAATATACAAGGGTGAAGAGTTTGTTTGCATGAACGCGCTAATCTCAGGAACTAACGGTCCAATTTGAGTTACATACTTTCCTTCAGTTTTAGATAGCCCATTTATCGAGGAAGGCTATAGGCTATATATCATCACGTTAAAATGGAATCTATTTTATTTGCTTAATTTTACGCGGACAAAGTCGCGGGCACGGCTAGTGTAATATAGAGCCGGTGTTTGTTTGTTTGCTTGCTTGCACGCACTTACCTCAGGAACTACCAGTGCGATTTGGAAAATTCTTTCAGTGTTAGATAGCCCATTTATCGATTAAGGCTGTAGGCTATATATCGTCACGTTAACATAGAATCTATTTTATTTGCTTAATTTTACGCGGACAAAGTCGCGGGCACGGCTAGTATAATAAAGAGCCGGTGTTTGTTTGTTTGCTTGCTTGCACGCACTAATCTTAGGAACTACTGGTCCGATTTGGATAATTATTTCAGTGTTAGATAGCCCATTTGTCGAGGAAGGCTGTAGGCTATATATCATCACGTGGAATAACACTCTAAGACAAAGAGTTTTGAAGAGTTAGCTGAACTGTTTACGAAACAAATTACAGATATAAGAAAAGAAACAGTTAAGTACTTCACATATTAATATGTTAAGTGATTTGATTTTTTTATTAATATTTTTTGAATTATAATTAAAAATATAATAATTTATAGTATTAAATAAAATAAAAATAGTAATAAAAATAAAAAATGAGAATCCGCGAATGATTGAATTCATTCGCGGATTATAGGAAAGTAGTTTAGCTTCTCATGCATGTCATGGATTTCCGCAAAGTAACGCCTGATTCTATCAGTTATTTGAATACGGGCACTCTCGAATTAATGCTCCGCCAGATGACTGGATGAAATGAAATGTTTTTATTCCAAATAATTTTACAACAAAACTTATGTAATTGGAATTGGATGGCCCCTAAATGTAGTATAACAGTACAAAAATAGACATTAATAATGTTTAATTCCGAACTGATAAGATATAATTAACGATTGCATTATAAAAAATGTATTTATTTATACGTTATAGTTAAATACTTCTTTTTTATTACGTGTAAAGATGTTATTGATTGTGATAAGCCAATCTATTACGTTGGACGTTCCTTATCTAAAGACCTATTTAAGTGATTTTGTCGTATTGTTTATCTTTTCAATGCTACAAGAATTGAAACAACGCTTCATTGTACAATGCTCTACATTTTTTTTTAAGTACGACTTCTATGGGAGAACGTCCTGGCATAATCAGTGGTCGGCATTTGAGTCGATCCGACTGGGTGAAAGATGGGTGATCTATTCTAACCCTGGTTTATATTTGATATCCAACCTCCTCCGTGTTACGGAAGGCACGTTAAATAGTGGGATCCGATTAATGTCACTTTGCCTATATTAGTCGTAAGGTTGTAGAGATCGTGGGGGTTCCGAGGATGACGTCAGATGGCAATCGGTCAACGTAAGCGGACCCTGGTACTAGACCGGGATAACGCTAGGAAGCTGAGAAGTACGACTTCTATGGAGTGTATACGTAAGGGGAAGCAATGTTGTGATTTTTTATATAGGGCGAAAGGTTATAGGTGACTACTGAACACTATGGCAATACGGGCGGTTGCTTTTGAAAAATTAATATAAATATTTCTTGAAGATAAATATGTATGTGTGTGTGTTCGCATAGTTATTATATGCGTAGATCAAAATGAACTAGCGGATAAAGCACTTGGGCTTGTAGCGCGTACTATATAGTGCTTGATTTAAAGCATTGTACAATTATGCTCAGGGCTTTCGAAGGTGTTTAATGCTCTTTGCCTTTGATGTATACGGATTGGATAATTTAAGGGAATATCGTCTTATTATTAATTTAACAAAAATGGCCAAAGGCGTGTCAAGACACGCTTATATAGAAGAGTTCCGTATCTGATACGCTATAAACGATTTGTGAAATAGCTTCAAAAGTTGATGCCCGATTTTGTTTCTAAATAATTACCTAATGAGTTTTTAGCATGTTCTATCAACATGGAAAATTTCGAGTCTGTACGTGTAATAGTATGGAATGCTAGGGAGGGGCGGGACCACCTTACTGGCAGACAGACGGACAAACGGACTTGCAGTACTACGGAACCCTAAAAACACACGATAAATACCCTTCTTATCCACTTATGATCGTTCATACTTATAAATCATGTTAATAAATGATGATAATGCATGATATCTGATCAACATGGTAGAAATGTCTGTTGCAGATTATATAAGGCAATATTATAAAGACGTCTCAGGGACTTGCTCTCTTTGAGACGACCCTATTTTGAGCGCACAACTCAGTTCAATACACCGACACGAGCGAAGGTATTTTACCAAACGAACAAATAAAGCAAATACACGACTTGGCTTTGAATACGCGGGTCATATGACACTGACACTCGCGTCAGGTTCCCGAGTGTCAGATCAGAGCTCAAACGCGTCATTCTACTTGCATAATAAAATCATTTACATTCTGTTCACTTGTAAATATTAAAAACATGCTACAAACGACTTGGCTTTAAATACGCGGGTCACATGATACTGACACTTGTTGGGTTTCACTTGCGTCAGGTTCCAGAGTGTCAAAACTCAAACGCTTCACTTTACCTGCACAATAAAATTATTTACAGACAGACAGTTTACTTGTAAATATTAAAGAGATGTCACAAACGACTTTGCTTAGAATACGTGGGTCATATAACACTAATACTGTTTGGGGTTCACTTGCGTCAGATGGAGTGTCAGAACTCTAACGCGTCACTCTACCTGCATAATAAAATCATTTACATGCTGTTCACTTGTAATACATGATAAGAAGCGTCTTGGATTTGCATATGCGGGTCATATGACATTGAACGCTTGCTGGGTCTCGCTCCCGTCAGGTTGCCGAGCGTCAGAGCTCAAATGCGTCATTCTACCTTTATAATAAAATCATTTACATACTGTTTGCCAATAAATATATTATATTTGCGGCTTAAACAAGGTTTTTTTAGATAAAATAAAAACTTTTTAATTGTGATTTGCCTATGCCTCGTAGTTTCTACAGTAGTGAAGCTTTACGATTGAAACGTACAAAAATTAAATCGAAATCAGTCTAGCCATTAACACAAACCCTTAAAAAGTTCAATTGGAATAGTAAAGGTAATATTATGCAAATATTTGTAATGCCAGAGCCAAGACGTAGCTCAAAGTGTTTGTACATTTTTGTCCTTGAAGTCCACAAAGTTCTACAAAACTTTGTGGACTTCAAGGTGCAGTAACACGAAGTCCCCGGCCACATTACATAATCATTGAAATGATCATTCAAATGAAGCGTTGTGTGACATGATATTGTCACAGGGTTGTCACATATTCGAAGCCCTTGGAGTGACATCAGTTAGTCAAGAAATCCGTACTTTAATAATATTTTGTATACGTTTTTTTCGGCGCTCGGTTCACCTTGATAAAAATTAATATAGCTTCGACAATTTGAGGGAAAAATTTGATACCTCGTTAGCTCCTTGGTTTGAAGACGGACTAAAATCCGAAAGATGCTCGGTTCTTCGTAATCCTTGCTAGACTTTTGTCGTGCCCTTAAAAAAGTTTCAAAGGGAGGAAATATTTACATTACTAGCGGACCCGGGAGATGTTGTCTGCCCCGAATATTGGTTATCTCCTTTTAGTTAACCAATCTTCTTTATATATTTTCCATAAAACGTGATAGTAGCTACAATGTTTTATGAGACAATATTTTACACGTCAGGCGAAAGAACTACTACAAGTACTAACGTCGTTTATTCGAAAGTAAACCTGCATTTCTTAGTATTTTTAAATAATCTTTTTACTTTTCCTTTCTTTCTTTTCTTTTAAACATTCCCGGAAATAAGGGCCATATAAACAAGGCTAACAGAATTCAAAATGGTTTAGCCGTTTCTGAGTTTTAGCGAGACTGACGAACAACGATTGATTTATATATACATAGATAATTTCTTTATTCATTTATTTATTTTATTTATTCAAATTTGGAATGGTAACACGAATGCACTTATGACCTACATTACTATTAATCAAACTAAATATATATTTAGGTAC
This sequence comes from Charaxes varanes, assembly GCA_024363005.1. Classification (NCBI taxonomy): domain Eukaryota; kingdom Metazoa; phylum Arthropoda; class Insecta; order Lepidoptera; family Nymphalidae; genus Charaxes; species Charaxes varanes. Next base: position 2,971,525 of record JANCMC010041502.1, read on the forward strand.
AATCTTGATTATAGACATAGACATCATGCATAAGTGCTAAAAAATACATTATTTAATAATCAATAATATTAATACAATAAATTAAAAATTCAATAAGAAAAAATCTAATTTAATAAATCAAAAATTCATTAAATAAAACAGCACAGAAAAAACTCTCATTAAAGTGTTATTTGAAATTACAGAAGTTAAACAGATAGTGTGAGGATTTTTTAGTATTAAATTTGTTTTAAAGTTAACTAAAATTTATTATAGGTGTACGGTATAGATAAAATAATTTGTGCAAATAATTATGTTTTTGAAGACCTTGACATAACATTATGTGCTTTTACAAACCATGTACGACATGCCCATTGTGTGCCATATAAAAATAATTTGTCTAACGATGCATTTCATTCAATTACATTATAATTATTTAATGTAGCAATTATATTAATGTGTCTATTGAGCCGACAATGGGTGTGTCATGTCTGTCCGTTACTCCATATATGAGACACGCTAATTATGGTTCTTACTTCTTGTATCTTTATAATTAATCAAAAGGCATTGAGAAACTTTGTATTATCTGACCTTGGTAAGGTGTCATTATACACGCGTATATAAAATTGCTTAATTTGATTTTTGACATCTAAACGGGAAAGTAAAATTATTCTAAATAATAAGAAATACTCTTTTCTTTAATTTCCTTGAATATGCACCACCTAATGATCCATAAAAGTAATAAAGCAATCCAAAGTAATATAAAACGACTGGCCCGTTGGCGCAGTGGTTAGTGACCCTGCCTTCCGCTCCTGGGGTCGTGGGTTCGATTCCCGTCTCGAGTCTGGGTGTTTAATCTATATACATACATGTATTTATATATTTCTACAAAAAAATATATTTGTGTATAACAGGCATCTGTTACCTTTAACACAGACATTGAGTTGTCTACTATAGGAAAAGACGTCCCTGTGTCATGTAGTCCTGTATATATTTATATAAAATGTTAAAAACTGTCGTCAAATTTTTCATAACAGGACCGAATTGAAAGGGGACCACATGGGAAGCACCAGCTTTCAAATAAAAAAAGGATCATCAAAATAGTTTCGCCTAGTCGAAAGTTCTGAGGTAACTAATACAAAAAAATACAGTCGAATTGAGAACCTCATAATCTTTAAAGTCGGTTCAAGAGTATTTTTTAACAATATTTATTCGACTAACTTTGATAATGGCCTTCTTATCTTTGGTTTAAAGTAGTGTTACAAAAATAACGATGGCGGTGAAGCGAAGCAAAATGACAACAAAGTTGTTTTAAATGTCGTTCTGTGGCGGTCATCTTTGCAAAAAGGTTGTTTTTTGGGGAAACCTCAAAGACGTTCTCTCCGTGGTCGGCGGTTTTTATGTGCTTGCTCAAATTGTTGCATAAACAATAAAAAGGGTAGAAAAAGCATAAGAGCTTTAACTTTTTTCAAATATTCTATCGCATATGTTCATCTATCTAGGATTCTAATGTATCCTACATTAATGTAGGATTGAAGATTCTAATGTAGGATTGAAGATTCTAATGTAGGATTCTGAAGTAGGATCAATGTAGGATTCTAATGTAAGATCAATGTAGAATTCTAAAGTAGGATCAATGTAGGATTCTAATGTAGGATCAATGTAGGATTCTAAAGTAGCATCTATGTAGGATTCTATAGTAGGATCTATGTAGGATTCTAATGTGAAAGGAATTTTTTAAATCGGTTCAGTAGTTTCAAAGCCTAATCAATGCAAACAAACAATCAAATCTTTCCTCTATTTAATATTAGTATAGACAGTCTAAGTTTTCAGTACATTTAGGGTAATTGTTTTTATTATATCTAGTACTAGTTGTTAGGCGGTTTGTCCGCGTAAAATTAGGTGAAAATTTTTAGCACAAACCGAACGAAACGCGACAACAACACCATCACTAGACGTGACAGCATTGCCGCCACTTCACGCCGATCTCATGCTCATATATATATGCGAAAGGTCACCTAACAAGAAATTTTTAAAGCCGCGGGACGTATAAAGATGAAATTTGACAGGGAAGTAGTTTATAGGTGTTAGTAGACATCCGCTAGTAACGGATTTCTCGATAGAGCCGGATGAAGGAAGTCTAAGGGCTCGAGCAAGTTTAATTTTACGCGGACAAAGTCGCGGGAACTGCTAGTAATAATATAATTTTAAACATATTTTGATGTTGTCTGACCTCAGATGGGGACAATGGCGTCACTGAACGCATCTCTGGCCGGATCTCGACCCACCACGCCACACTCCACTGTATCAACGATGCCCGCCTCGCAAATATGATGCCATGTCAAGACCACCCCAGCGAACTAACCGCACCACTAGTGGTGAACGAAATCGAGAGCACAACACTCCCCACCGAGGAAACGACGCCCCTGACCGAGGGTGGTCTTGAAACTACAGTATGACTTCTAACCAATAACAGTACATTTTGTTTCCAAACACTTTTTGGCAATTGATCTGTAATGCGACTCTAATGACGTACGCCAATACTTTATTCATCTTTATTGTAAAGATTATTAAAGGCAACAATAGAATATTTCTTAGTTAAAAGCCTAGATAGCCTGGGTTAAAGAGTCCAATGAAACTACGTCAAATAAATACAGAAAGTCTAATTAGAAAATAATTTATTAATTCTAATGTTAGGACGATTTCCATAATCACAACCCTTACTTTACCTGGACCAACGCCTGCTTATCGCAATTTTATATAATAATTTACTGGAAATCTTATAGACACAAATACAACATTTACACAAAAATCGAAGGACATACTTTTTTTACTAAAGTAGTTTGGAAGTATGAAGGTTCTAATTAAGGAGGATCATCTCAATGTATTAAAGAGTTCGTCATAATCCGCAAATAAGGTGCCACATTAGAAAGAGGAAGAATTTTAAAGGTTTTTTGTCATCAAATCAAAATTGGTCAATTCATTTTACATCAGCGGTATTTCGGAGCATATTCGAACGATAATTTGCTGTTTACTAATGGCCACTTTTTCAACTAGCCTCTCATAGAAGACAGTCCTCCCTTATTAGTATCTCCATATTTTGAAGTTACAAGCTTAAATAGATTAAAATAAAATCTTATAACAAGATTCGACATTGACCAATCTTAATGTTTTTTTTAATTTGCGAATAAAACAATTACTGCCTAATATTTAAGTACGAAGCATTTATTTCATAGAATATTGATTAGGGTAATGATAAGATTCCAGCTATTAAGAAGACTAAAGCTATGGATAGAAGGACAATATGCAAAAAATGTACCTACATATACATATCTACCTTTATGGTTCATCTGGTTTTTCTATTGTATTTTATTATCATCTACAATACAGAGCAACAGTAACAGAGAGTATCTGAATAGTAATTGAGTAAATTATTATATGTCAATAATAGAACAGGATTGGTATACTATAATCCCTCCTATAACACAGTAGTTTTATTCTAAATTATAGGAAAACGCGTTGTTGGAGTATAACGCGCTTGTACGGTCTCGAATGCGCATAATGTTATCTGTTCTAGAATAAGGTTAATGCGTTTTAAGAGCGCCGTGTTATAGGAGGAGTTTACAGTATTGCTGAAAAATATAGCTGCTGCATAATTTTGAGAAACTCAGAGAATCTCACATCATTTTAATATTGCCATATTAAATAAATTATTAATGTCACCTTTTTTGTCAACTTGACAAGAAGGTTCTATAATTTGCAATGTAATATTATATTAATTATATGAAATGCCCTTATACGTTTTTTTTATCTCCGTCCAATGATTTTATATTAAGCACATTATAATTGTACTATTTAAGTGTAAAATGTTTTTACTTAGATGATATACGGTTTTAATTATATGCAGAGTTGTATAATTTTTTTCGTATATTCAAATGAAATATGAACTTGGTTAAATCTAGAATTTAAGTAAACATTAAATCATTTTACTATAAGGAGCATTTTTCAATTTTTGTATTATAAGATATTTGTATAATTAAAATGCTATGACTTTTTATTTCTTATATGGACTAAGTTGGCAACTTCGATAAAATATAACACTGAAACTAATCTAGTAATATGTATATGAGATTAATAAATATAAACAAATGATCTCTGTTTCAGGCGTCTTCCTAATAGAACGTGAATGCACGATGCGACCGAACTTAGTTTGTATGAACGTGCGATCAAACATATTGATGGCCGATCTTATGTTAGAAAGAGATACTGGTGCCTGGACGCGCCGGCCCAATTAGGCTGCTAACCAAAAGGGCTGCAAACGAGCGCTACGTCTAATTAAAGGTTGTACAGGGATTTTGCTGGTATACCCCTCGCTCCTACCTCTGCCGCGTATAAGCTGGTTCCATAACCCTTTTTGGTGAGCGTATTCGTTAGGTCAAAGTACTTGTTCCTTTTTGTCAGACGACCTTTAGGAACTTTGGTCTCCCATGGAACTGTAAGATCTACTAGTAGGTACTATTCAATTTAGTGGCTTTGAGTAAAGGTATTTCAAATTTGCAAACACTTTGAGCTATGTCTGGCTCCGGTAGATACCTAATGGAATGTGTTCCACTTGGAACACAACTAAAGCGGATTCCTAATATTTGTCCCTTAACATTACTTGAAATCTAAAGTGCGTCTGTAGTTCGCAGACCGTCTGCATAACAGCATTCTTATCATGATTGCTTGCAGTCTGGTCGCTTGTGAGTAACGTTTCACACTCAGTTATCAGAAATGTTCAAGTCAAAAATATTGCGCAATTTGGTTGTTGTTTAAATACTTTTGAGCTTCAATTTTCCTTATAATTTTTTATACACATAAAACTTGAAAGATAATTTTTCTCGCGGTTATTTTCTAAGAAGAGCACACAAACTCAACTAAGTATTTTTCCTTGAAATGGTCTTCCTAGTTGCTCTTCCCAGGGTATAAAAATATTACATTAAGGCAAGCAAAACTGAAAGCATTATGTTTGGTGGTGTAGCTAAGATAATAACTGCAGCTGTTAATGTTCATGACAATGTTTTTATATACATAAAAATGTTTGTTTATAGTGTTTTGTATATAGATAAAAATGTTTGTTTATACAATCAGTTATGTAAGAATTCTTTTTCACAATCCTCTGTCCACAGCCTAACCTTGATGGGCTACAATACATTTTGCGGTCAACACGGCCATGACTCATTCCATCTAGAGGATATCGACTTTTCTCTCATGGGGCGAGTTAAGATAACCGATTGCCATCTGACGTCATCCTCGGAACTCCCACGATCTTTACAACCTTACGACTAATGTCACAAAGTGACATTAATCCGGTCTCACTGTTTTACGTGCCCTTCGAAACACGGAGATCTGATATTTGGGAACCGCCTACAGTAATAGCTACTTAACGTAGTGTTCAACATTTCTTTTTTTTTCAAATACCCACGAGACGGAATAATTGTTGTTAAGTTATTTTAATCTGTTTTTTAGTCTTTTTAGTATTTTAAGTGTTGTTAGGTTAAAATTAAGAGATCAGTGGTCTGCCGATAAACTATTTTAATACTTTGGCGGAATTTTTATTTAAAAAAACTGTATTTTTTGTTAAATAAATATTTATAAAAAAAAATATCAAACGAGTGATAAGGTACGGCCAGTTCAAGTATTTTCCTTTTTTCTCCTCATTTCATTCCATAGAGTGTGCTAAAATAAATCTTATATCACAGTTTTTTTTTTAATTTTCTTACGTTACCTATGTTTTATTTTCGTTTTCTACGAGACTGGATTCTAGCAGGCCAGGTTGAACGAAGGACCTCACCAGAAGCCAGCAAGGAGCAGAAGATTGTCGTCTGTTCTGAGGGTCTGTAAAGCATGGTCATTACTCTTTTTTCACACTGGGAAATACATTTTCGCACGGGAGTGTGGCACTCGATGGCATTGCCATAAAACCTACTAAAACCCAGCGGAACCCGTATGATCCATAGGGTAGTACACTGACAAACCAAGAAATATACTTGTGATAATACTTTACATATAATATATCTATATGAGATGGAGCATCTCAATGACACATGTTGATCAATCGTCAAATAATGTGCCACTCGAACTTTCTAATTGGCAACAGTTCAAATATAATTAACACAACATTGTTACAGCACATGGTAAATGCAAGAGTTCGTTAACACATCTAGCTGCCAAATTATAATAAGGTGAGTCCAAACATCACCCAAATCAAATTAAAACACCAATAGCTCGACGTTCGACGCACGGGCTACTCTATCCATAAAGATGGTCCAAGACCCGATGGGTATGGTTTTGTAGGAGTTTAGAAGTTAAAAAATAAACTGTGTATTCAAATAAAATTAAAAAAAAAAAACAGATTGCAAGTTATACCATCATTTCCGAATATGTCCAAATTAAGGTAATGGGTCTAATTTGAGCGAGTTATCAAGAAACAATTCTTCTCATTCATTCACAGCACACAGATTAAATATTCTGTTAATGAACGAATATATCCAACAATCTTGGCCAATACAAGCTTTAAAAGAAGTTGAGTGGTATTAAGAGATGTATTCCTAGTTTTCTTTATATAAAAGAAGTATAATGAATTACCTTTCAGGGCTAAGTTTGTAAGAGTTACTGATGATATAATGGGTATGTCCTGAAATACGCTGCGAGCACTGCTCAGTGCTCGCGCTGGTGATAAAATCGTTCCGTTATACACTGTCAGTATACTGTCACAATACCCTCTGGAAATATATGTCGTCATAAATAGTCGCCATTTTTGCACTGTGAGCATTGCCCTGGCGTTTCCGAGCATCAGTGCTCTGACTTACTTCGATCATGTAATTAATCAAAACAGAGCGGCTCTTGTAAAAAATTAATAATTAAATTTAACAGCATTATATTATTAAAAATCGTGAGTGAAGACAAATCGTGAGTTAGTAAAATTGAAAAAGTGAAAATGGAAATATTGAATGGGGATGTCAGTATACTGGGCCGCGTTCCGTTTTAAACTGTAACCAGTATAGCAAATGAAAAAGGAACACCTTTACAATATACATAATTGACGTCACAGCCTACAGTGCTCACAGTGCATATCGGAACATACACAATATGATACTTGTATGGATCCACCTCTAAATTGCGTCCACGTGGAAGACAACATTGTATCAATTTGAGCCTCAATAGCTCAACGGTATAAGGTATGGACTGAATTCCGCAAGGTACCCGGTTCAAACCCCACCGCCGCTGGGGTATTGTCGCACCCACTAATACAAGATTTTTAATTTAAGCTTAGTAGGAGGAGATAAAGGGAATATTAGACATACCTAAAAGATATTTCTAATATTCTTTAAAAAAAATTCGCGACATAATTTTTTTTTTGTGCAATATACACAAAAAAATTTATCCAAATCGGTCCAGCGGTTTAGGAGGAGTATAGTGACAAAGTTGATTTTTTTCTATATAAAAATATACATAAATATTATATGGGTTTAGATAACAGTACATTATGCCAGTATTGTCGGCTGTCAGCTCACGTAGCATCGCAAACCACGGGCGCAGACGGCGTATCTAGTGAAGTGTCTCACGCGTATCGATAATCTCTAAATTGGGTTTAATCAGTCGAGATAATACCAATTTATTGCCTAAGTGGTACTCAATTGGTATTTTTAGCCTATATTTGTTAACGGTTAAAAAAATAGTAAGATACTGGCTATGCCTGAAGCTTCGTCCGCGTAAAGTTAGGTAAAAAATAAATTGAATTTTAACGTGATGATACAACTTATAGTCTTCCTCGATAAATGGGGTATTTAACACTGAAAGATTTTTCCAAATCAGACCAGTAGTTCCTGAGATTACCGCCTTTAAATAAACAAACACACTCTCCAGCTTTATATATTAAATATTAAAGTATAGATATCAGAAGAAACATATGGGGTTAGATAACATTACATTACTCGAGTGTTGTCGTCTGTTGTCTCACGTACCGTCACAAACCACGAACGCAGTTGGCATAGCTATTTGTGTGTTTAACGCGTATCGATAATCTCTAAATTGGATTAAATCAGTTGAAATACTACCAATTTATTGCCTAGGTGGTTCTGAATTGGTATTTTTAATTATATTTGTATAAGTGAAACGCTAGTAAAAATATTAGAATATTTAAGAAGATGTATATGGTTGCGTTTCGTTCGATTTGTGAGAGTTCCCGGTGGCCTAAACTCCTCTTTAAAGGCAGCGCATCTGCGAGCCTCATGGTGGTACAAATGTCCTTGTCGGCAGTCACTTACCGCTTATATATATATATATTCGTAAATCTTTTTAAATTAGCGATTTTAAAATTCATGAAACTTAAGTCATTAGATATACTTGTATCTACGTATTTCAATTTATACACATTGATTACCTGAAGGTGGTGGCATCTGCAATGTCCTGTAGGACCCATTATCCTCCAGTCTTTCTAAGTAGTAGTCCCTAGTTTTAGAATCACGAGTCTTGCACGGGATTTGCATCTTCATAGACAGAGCGTCCCACGAGATATTTTCAACATATTTATCAATGAGATCTTGCAAATCCTTTCTCTCCTAAAATATTGGATTAGATTAAATATATTCTTATACGTCTTTTTAAATTATTACGGGTGTAAATAATCATATATTTGTTTTTTTTATTACAAGTTGCAACTGTGACCCGTGGATAAGTACCAGGTGAGAAAGTTGACTAAAATGTAGTAATAATAGCTTAACTTATTTTTAAATGGCTGATATTCAAATACATTTTGAAGAAGCGCAGAAATCGGAAGTAACATGAAATATTTTAGGTACTTACTATTGCCCGGGACTTTTGTCAGAAAATATAAAGCTGCCCCTCGGAGAACAAAAAATCCTACTTAAAATCACGTTTGATTTTTAAATATCTTATTAAGACAACTATTACAAAGTTAAATTTTATTGAGTAAGACAAAATGGAATGACCAATCATTCCCTAGCATTTACTTAATAAGTACATGAGACTCCACTCAGAACTTACAGTTTAACTTAAGGTCCTTCAGAAAATAACTTACGTCTAACCGCCCCGGGATCTCGAGCTACAATGTTTGCCCCTTGTTATCTTTACATTGTCGCGTACCGTTCTTGTACGCGTAGACCTTTTAAACTACGCAACTGATTTTAATGCGGTTTCATTTATAAACACACGATTGAAGAGGAATATTTTATGTATCCTTCATGTTTATATTGCACTCATGTGAAGCTCGGGCGGGTCAATGGAAAAAAAATCATCAGATAGTTTCAAATGACCTACCTGTTCACTTACAGAAGAGAATTCTACACAGTGTGGATCTCCAGAACCCTTTGTCTTCTCAGTTCTAAAGTGCAGCAAATGCCAGATGCCGATGGCGTCTGTGTCATTGAACTTCACCCCTTGCGAGAAGGTTTGGCAATTCGGCCCGCTGGTGTTTTTGTCGTGCGACTTCGAGATTACTGCACCATGCAGTAATGCTGCAAAAATAACACATACTTTTACAAGCATAAGCAACGCCTTCTGTCGTAGATAAAAGTAAACTTAATGTAGCTTTTAATATAAACAATTGAACTGTTTCTAAAAAGAAACTTTTTGCAACTGTTGCAATATAATAATTTATTCCCTTAATTTAAAAATAGAACAAACATTGTAGATACAAGACTTGTCAAAAAAGGAAAAAAGGTTGTTTGTTTTTGTTACCACACACAAAAAGAAACTTTTATGATACAATAATCTCGTCTATTACCCTCATGTACCAATAAATACTTATTTATATGATGTTCTTGGAAGACAAAAAGCGAATTATCAGTGACGTGAGGCCAGTGCACTTGACGGTCCGAGAGGGGTGTGTCGTGAGGTTGGCTGATACTGTACGACACCGACACGACACGGAGACGATAGCGATACAAACTGTAAAAAATTTGTTTACACCGTTCGATGTTGATACGACTACAATCCGTGACACTGTAACGATACGAATGTAAAAAGATGTTTAGATAAATTCTCACGCTCTCAATAATAGAAGTACGGCCTGAAATGCGTAACATATTTGGTTCGAACCGCTATCCCTCTGAGTGGTTTGCAGACTTGGTTCGATAATCACATAGTAGTGTGGTTTTACATTAAATAAAAATTCAATAAGAAAAAGCTTATTCTAATATAAGCGGTACTATAATCTATAAAACGTTGCTATTCGGCTGATGAGTATGCATGACAGATGTTTTTGGGAAAGGCTAAAGTGTCGGGAATTAACGTATTTTTTTTTTGAAAATGTAATCGTATTTTGGGACATACAAATTAATCGCAACGTTATCTTTTTAGGTCTAGAATTTCCATAATCTGTTTGCTTACCCTGTTAATTTTACAACATTCTAACAATATGTTTTATTTCTTAACTTACGAGTACCGTACCGTACCGTAATATATTTGCAAGCGTCTATGGACACCGATGGCTGCTTACTAGTAGGGCGGCGGCCGTATGTTTGTTTGTCACTATCTATACATGAAAGAGAAAGGTCACCTATCACGAAATTTCGAAAACCACGGGACATAATGAAATTTGGCAAGGAGATAGTTTGTAGTTAGAAGACATCCGCTAAGATGAGATTTTTCAATAGCGCCTGATTGAAGAGGTCTGTCTGAAAGAACAAGTGGATACGAGGGTCACTAAAATCATAGACATGGTAGAAGAGATTGAGAGAAAAAAGTGGAGATGGGCAGGACACATTGCCCGGATGGATTATTGCCGTTGGGTAAGACGCACGCTAGAATGGAGACCCCGCGCAAATACCCGCTGCAGAGGTAGCTGCATCCAGCGTCTGCCGCCAAGCTGGCAGAGGCTGGATGCAGACGGCACAAGATCGACTGACATGGATAAATGGAGAGGAGTCCTATCTCCGAAGACGGACCCAATGAAGGCTGGATGGATGGATAGAGGGACGGTTCTTGCAAGTTTAATTTTACGCGGTCGAGGTCGCACGTAACTGCTATATAAATAAACCTTGTTTACTTCATATCGGGAGGTTTAAGTGGTATCTAGTATCGATGTCATTGTAACAGGAGTAGCTAGATCCAGTCAAATATGAGTCACCAGTTGGCGCCACCGCCTCGTCTTATTGCCTATCGTCTGCCTCGGATCACATTAAAATCGTTTGAAGTATTACTTGCTCTAACGATGGTACACAGTAAGCAATCAATAAAAAGTTGCTAATCACAGATTCATATAAATAATGTGGCCAAGAGAGTGTTAAGACAGTTTTTTATAGAAGGGAATCAGTATCAGATACGCGATAAAGGTATATTTGTATGTTGCAAGGGGCAAACGAGCAGGCGTTAAGTGACTTCTAACGCCAATCGACATCTGCACCACCAGAAATTTAATAGATGCGTCCCAGACTTTAACGATGGGCTTGGGTTACCGGGAACTCTTAGCAACCGGACAAAGCGCGTCAAAAATACCATCACTTGGCGTGACAGCATAGGTGACAGTCCACGCCGGTTTGAGTGAGAAAGAGGTACTGGTACTCGAACACGTCGGCCCAATTCTGCTGCAGATCAAAATGACTGCAAGCGTGGCGCAACTTGTAATTAAAAAACGTTTGACGTTAATTTTCCTAATGAGATTCTAGCATGTCCTATCAATATGGAAAATTCAAATTTTGGCATCTAATAGTTCGGAAATTCCGTTGGTATAGCGAGAATCTTATTTTCATCTAGCTATATATGCCGGATAAATTGAGATTAAATTGCATCCTACAACTACACGGACTTAAGATTGCCGTCCACTATTCACAATTGAATTGCGATTTTTCCCCAGCCGGGGCAGCAATCAGAGGGTGCCACGTGCAGTGGGGGCAATCTAATTCCTGCTCCATCGAGATCTGAGGGCGAACCCTTAGTGCATGTAATGACTGCATTAAAGGCGCTGCGTATCGATTTTTATATTTAGCTTACTGTTTTTCTTTGTTCTTATTTTTAGACAAAGTATCTCTCGAAGTAGTTATGGGTGAGAACTTTTTTAATAATATTAGGAAAACTTTAAGTATATTTCCTCTAAGCCAAACTAAAAGCGTTAAGGAAGAAAGAAAAAAAAATATTGGACACAAAACACAATGCAACATTATATATACAAATTACGAGTCACGTCGTTGTCCGTAATGGACTCGTAACTACTTAATCGATTTTAGTCAAATTTGCTTACCGTGTGCAGTTTTATCCAACTTGAAAGATAGGATATATGATAGGATAGGTTAGAAAAGTCGCTGAAATGCACGTGCATAACTACCGAACGACTGTACTCATATTGGATAATTTCTTTTTTGTTGTTTTCTTTATTGTTAGAATAAGGGTTGTTTAAGAAAAGAAAGGAATGGCAAAGCGACAGTAAACGGAACGGGAACGGGAAAAAATGTTAGATGATAAGTGCTAGAACGGGTCACCCATCTATCACCCGGTCGCAGCCAGAGCAACTTAACTTAGCGATCGACTCAAATGCCGAACACAGATTAGGCCACGACCTACTCTATAAATATTCATATATAAATACATACATTTTTTAAAGGACGCAATATATGTGTAATTTTTCAATCGGTGCATTTCGAGAAAACTTATTTATCCTTACATGGGTGTAGAGTGTCTCAAAATCATTCATACGTCATAATCGAACAGCTCATTTACTTAGCTACCATACAGACAAGATAATGTGCTCTCCAAATTCTATTTCTACCTAGCGTTAGTACCAGGGTCCGCATAAATTGCAGAGGATGTGCTGTGGGGTGATTTAAGATGACCGACTGCCGCCTGATGTCATCCCCGTGAACCCCACAAACTCTATAATCTCTTGACTAATATCACTCAGTGACATTATTGGGACCCACTGTTTTACGTGTAACAACACGAAGGAGGTCGGATATTTAAAGACCAGTGTAAGAATGGGTCATCCATCTATTACCCGGTCGCTGCTTCAACAGAAAAGAAAGAATCGACTCAAATGTCCTCCTCTAGTACTGTACGAGATCTCTTTTAAAAATATATCAATTCTTACCCTTCTTCCTCGCCTCGAAGTAATAGCCCAGCAGCGGTCCCTTGCCGGAGGCGGCGTTGGTCCATTTCAGGTGTAGGGCTGCGGGGTCGGCGCGCAGGAGCAGGGCTGCGGGCGGCGCGGGAGAGCCGGGCTGCGGTCCCGTCTTCACGCGCGCCACCCCCGGAGGGCCAGCGCCAACGGTGGCCGCGCGCACCTCGAACCTGTACTCCGCCTCTTCCTCCAGCCCGCCCACGGCCAGCCGACGCTCGGACACCTTCTGCTTCACCTGCTTGCTGAATCCTGCCCACCGAGAACACAATTTTTCTTTTTGAAGTGACAGCTTCTTAAGGGAGAGTAAGCCGATTCCTTAAGTAACGCGTAACGGCGCCAGTTCATCTGGGTTCCCTTTCTTTTACGCATGCGGCAGCCGTAGGCAGGCTCTTACGTTAGCGCTGTAACACTGGCCGTTCTTCGGACAGACTCTTCCCTCTCTCTCTACTCAGTATTTAGAGTGCGATAGACATATAACACCTAGTTGCCGAACCTAATATAATTGGAGAACCCAAATCGGTGAGGCTTCGGTAGCTTGGACACCTAGAGAGGATGTCTAGTTTGACAACCCAGATATCGCAGGGCGGATGAAGTCACAAAAGCTGACTGGTGTGAAACAGCGCAGAACAAAACCGAATGGTGACTTTTAGTGTTGGAGTAATCACCCTTTATTTACATACATACAGTTATGCCGGAGCCAGACGTAGCCTCATTTGAGTGATCATGTAGTGTGGCCGGGAACATTGTGTAACTGCACAAAATGTTGTAGTACCTTGTAGAGTGCAAGGACAAAAATGTACAAATACTTTGAGGTATGTCTGGCTCCGGTATTGTACTCGAGGCAGATAGCATAATACGCGCATAGCACTTACGTTCGTCCTGTTCCACAGTCTCATAGGTGACCAGGTAGGAGTGTATGAGGCCGTTGCGTCGGTGTGGGGGCTCCCACGATACCACGAGGCTGTTCATAGTGATGTCGGTGAACGTTATATTGCGCGGCGCCGACGGTAGCCCCTGTTGAGTCCGCACTAGCACCGCGCTAGAGCGGGGACCGTCTCCGGCCGGATTAAAGGCCAAAACCTGCAAAACAAATAATTATAAAATAAAACAAAAACGATTTCACTTGGTACGAACTTGAGCAAATTGGAATGGGACCAGATGGGAAGCACCAGATTTAAAATAAAAAATAATCATCAAAATCGGTTCGATCGATGACGATACAGAGGCCTCATTATCGATAGGAGACGTATAAGGCCATTTGTTGGCGTGGCGACACTTCGCCAAAGCACTCAGCTTAGTTATCACCCATTCCCTTCGTCGCACTGATATATATATCTACTAATGGACCCGGCAGACTATGTCTTACCCGAACATTGGCTTGCTAAAGTAATAAAAAAGTAAAAGGTAAAATATTGAGATGACTATTAATACTTGAGGGATAGGAAAAAATCCTGTCCCTTAAGTTGGACAAATTAAGCATAAATGCCAACTTCCATGAATATTGCTTGACTCGGTAAGGAGATCGCCGGGATCAAACGTATTATTTTTCGGTTACGATATACCGCTTCCCAATTTTTTTTTCTGTTTGAGGGAGAATCAAAGCCCCTATCGTTACAGCGACCAGTAGATTGTAGCTGCCTCAGCTTATAGCTTATCCTTAATACCATAAATAGGCATAGGCAGAGCACATAAACCCTGCAGTGTTACATTTCTTCCAAGTATAGACGTGTAGAGGTAGATCAGAGGCCCTAGCTCGAACATTTCGAATTCGAAGATTCGACTGTACTTAGGATGAAAACATTCGTGCTGGGCCCACAGAGGCAAGTCTTTATCGTGCCATGGTTTTCATCATCATCATCATCATTCCATCAATTTTAATCAATGCTAATGCAATCCGCGTTTACAGTATATGAACTACAATTGTGCCAAATTTCATAATCCTTCGTGTGCGCGATTTTCGTAAATTGGTACCTAAAGTTTTCGTATTGGTATTTATTGTTCAACTTATTGTTACCCACAACTTCGTCCGCATAAAATTAGGTGAAAATATTTAGCATGATAATATATAGCTTATAGCATTCCTCGATAAATGGGGTATCTAACACTGGAAGAATTTCTCGAATCGGATCAGAAGTTCCTGAGTTTAGCCCGTTCAAGTAAACAAACAGACTCTTCAGCTTTATATATCAGTATAGATAACACGAGGTACTTTATTTTTAAGTGAAGATGTCACTGTTGAAAATCGACAGTAACTGAACCTGTGTCCAATGATCAAAACGAGTTCTCAAACTTACAAGTCACAAAAAGTCTTCCTTATACATCCGGGAACCCGTTATGTATTAATCTGAGAGGTATCCTTTACACAACAGGTACAAAGACCAGATTGCGATCGCTTTGTTTAAAACGTATTAATCTTTCAATCTAGGTGACTTAGTCTGATACACATCAGGAACGCAGTAAACGGCAAACATACAAGTGGCGTTTTATTAAAGTCAAGGCCATATAGCATATGGACTATCGCATAGTGGGTACAAGGTGCATGCAAAGAAGATATCACTGGTTTTATGCAACCCTATCTGAACCGGTCTCTTTCTTCCCACAATCAACGTGGCATCTATTGTGAGGTATGTTAATGTAAGTATATATGTGTATAGACACCCATGCCTATATATACCATATACTCGCCCATTATTTCGCCTATGGCGACTAAGGTTTCAGTTTCACGCCAAATCTTGCATGTTACGGCTACGTTTATGGGCCTTCATACTCTCTCTTGACATAATTGTAAATAATATCAGCAGGTGGTTGTTTTTGATCTTTTCCCGCTTCAAGTCTAGTACCCACCATCTTTGATCTTCAAATTTACGTACACTCTGCTGCACAAAACCTTCCATTCTAACTTATTTTTAGCCAATGCCTCCCAACGAGAGGGCTTTATGCTTCCATCCAATGTAAGCACCAACGAAATGAAATACATATTTCGATACTTCCCACGTAAATTGTTGTAACCCAAAATTCTAAATGCATGTAAATTGTAATAAAATCATCATTATATAACACATTTGTGTATACAATTATATATTCAATAATGTCGATTACATAAGTGTATACCGTAATATATTAATAAGTGACAGTTATATTACAATTTAGGTATTTGTAACGCTCTACTGTGAAGCTGGGTATTTGGGGTTACAACAACTTACGTGGGAGGTATCAAAGTTTGTCCATAGTTCATAATAAATAGTGGTTTATAGCTTCCTCATTATTGAGAATTGTGAATCTTACAGGTACCTACGATAAGTTATCTGCGCTGTTTGGTGATGCGGCAACAGCTGACATTTCCAACTGTTTAA
>JANCMC010041502.1:2988067-3024321 GCA_024363005.1 Charaxes varanes
TTTTTTTTACCTAATTTTACGCGGACAAAGTCGCGGGCGCAGCTAGTGATGCTAGCTACCATGAATGTCACAAACCACTTTTTTATTTTTGTCAGTTTGGATTATAGAAGTTAGAATTTTTTAATTCGCAGGTGTTAATATCTTGACTATCCGAAGCCCTTAATTCGCATCGCGGCAATCAAGGGTATTAAGGAGTGGTATTTTATCGACGGCCCTACAGAGTAACTAGATTGTATATTAAAAAAGATGAAACAAATAGACGACAGCACAGACTAACTGGAATGTATTGGACGGCCCATTGGCGTTGACATTGGTTCGTCTCTGCCGAACTAAATATAGTTCTGACAGATAACTTTAATGGAATAATTTTTAGACAATTGGGGCGACCTATCTTGATCTTCACTCGCTAAATGGCAGAGATATAAAAGTGAATTACACGGGGTTACGTCACATATAGAACAACGAAAAGAATAGTCCTAATCCAAATCTCTAATACTTTAAGTTTCTTTCAAAATCTTATGTACTGCAGTATTTATATACGTGTTTCCAGTCGCGTAGATTGCCTTTGAGAGTCCCTTTATCAACATGTATTATGTTGATACAGGGACTCACAACGGGGATTAAAGAAACTTGCTACCCTGCATGTTGGTTTAAGACTAAAAAAAATCTTTTTACGATTTTGGGATACATACTTTGGGGGCCCAGCAGGCTGGGGTTATCGTTGGTTGAGGCCTATGGCCTAGAGCATTTCCATTGGAACCGTATCATTTATACGCTTGATATGTCGGTATCTGCGCCCCTTTAAGCTATGTCATAGTGAAATTTGTCGTATAGCTGATCTGGTCGACTGGAAAAAGGACATCCGTCCGATAGAAATTGCGGGGAAAAATAGAGAGCTACAAAGAGACAGAGAGGGAGCGCAGGAGGGAGAGAGAGGAGATAGAGTAAGAGGGAGACAGAGAGGGAGCGCACGGTGCTTCATGACAACAAAATGAGGAAATTGACAGGCGAATTACATGATTCCTACAAGTTACGTTTTAGTAAATAACATCACATTCTGAGAATTAGATAACGCCAAAATATGTCACAAACCTTATTATTCTTAGTATCCAGTAAATTTGTGATTAATGCATCTACGCAGGAAAACGTGTCATTGTGCATAATAACCCACATCGGACCCTCCTTAGTGCCAACGCGGGTTGCATTAGCATTGATTAAAAGCGTGACACGATAAAGACTTGCCTCCTGTGGGCCTAGCCATTTTCATCCTAAATACAATCGACTCTTCGAATACGAAATGTTCGTGCTACTGCCTCAGATGCTAAAAAGATTATTTATTGTATATGGGCCCTCATTTAAGATTAATTTCACTGATACATTTTAAAGAAATTTTGTCTCATCGAACTTTGAGTTTGCGGAGCTATCCTTTACGGGTTTGTCTATTCGCTGCACTACCAAGTTCCTGGTCCATTTACCATCTTTATCCCCATCATCATCTGACACGAGGTGGGACTGCTGACTTACCGGGGTAGAGCCAATCTCCTTGAGGTAGTTTAGCCCTTACTTCGACGACACCGTATGTAAAAGCGAACGATTTTGTAGTGAGCTTGCCACTCGCGATCGGCGGTAGGATGCTCGCCCCCCACGCTTCCGTGCGGCACTTCGTGGATGTGGCAGTGCACCTGAAACATTGGAAAATTGAGGTACACATAGGCAACGTCAGAGCATAAAAGAGGATAAAATAAAGTTTTAAAATGAATACGAAAGACGTCGAGGGCAAAGGACCGCCGGATTGGACGCAAAAAGACACCGTGTTTTCATTAGTCTTCTATTCCCACTATTCACAACTTTTCCTTCTCATACTGATTCATGTTTATCTTCCGTAGTCTTTGAGGTATAGTGGACTTCAAATAGTAAAAATTTAGCCAAGTTAAATAGCATTTATATATAAATGTTTTATTCAAATACGTCAACAGATTCGAATCGACCAAACGAGGACGATTATCATGTGTATATGAAAAATAAAACAAAATGGAGTTCTGTACTGCATTAAAATAGACATTCAGTGCCGGATCAATTCGTTGTTTTTAAATCTTTACGTATAAATAAAATTGAAGTGGCCCTTTGTAACATCGAAATTATTATTTTTTTACTAATTGCATATGACTATACAAAAACACAAGTTAAAAGTTCTAGGTAATCTCTGAAACGGCTGGAGCGATTCCTACGGGCCTCTTACTGGCAGATAGCTGTTGCGTATGCCACTTCAGTTTTAGAAAAATAATTTGGTTTCCGCATTAAAGATAAACAAATATTCGACGATTTGGATAAATTTTGTGAGTTTCAGGCGTACGAAGTTGCGGGGTTAGCTGTAGCTAATGTATCATAAATTATAACGTACCCGCTAAAAAGGTTTAAGACGCCCATCTCGATGGATGAGCTGTCGAACCCTGGCAAGTTCTGTTGGAGTTTAGGTTCAATGTGGAGATACCCGTCTTGTACGGACACGGTGGGCGCGCTGCGGGGTTTCTGGTACGACACGAACGGGAAATCCTGGAAGACACGTCCAATGATGATGTCACATTATGAGTGTGCTCACGATGGCGAACAAACATTTACGAAAACGGAACTTTTTTTGATCTAGGACAGCCATATGCCATTCATGCGTAAGGTATGAGCGAATAGAAGTATTCTCAGCTTTTACTCGTAGATCTTTCCTTTCAGGGAGTGGATCTTCCTTTTTATCTGTCCGATAACTGGTCATGTCCCGAACTACCCTACTTGGTATTGTTTTACCCCTATACCCCCTATATTGTTTGTGTGGTGCGGCTCCCCAGAAAATGGAGCATCTTTTGTCGTGTCCTTCCTGCCCTGCCGCCTGTACGCGGAACTGATGCGGGCCACAGAGGATGCTGTTCGCGTGGCTGAGTTCTGGAGCGATACTGTCTGATGCGCCATCGACACGACAAGAAGAAGAAGAAGAAGAATAAGGAATCCATTCATAAACACTGTACTGTAGACTAGTATTTACCCGTGACATCTTTCTTCTTCTATTTAACTTTAGATCCCATAGCTAGACAAAGCCAAACTCGATTTTACCCAATAATTTCAAAATCATCATTTTATTTAATTTATTTTAGTGCTAATCCCTATTTTGCTATAAATAAAGTACCCTTAGTTATTCCCAATAACTTGAGCTGTCTGCTAGTGAAAGGTTCATAAAGATCAGTCCAGCCGTATTGTAGGTAACCCGTAACAAACAGACTGACACACAAAAAGTTTCGAATTGTCTTTTGTAATACCAATATGACATATTATGAATTAGAAAAATTTTACTTTCTACGTTACAAACTCTATTCAATATTGAGACACATTTTTGCTATTTTTGCCTTTTTAACAAAAAACTTATTTTGGTTAAAATGACAAACAAATAATAAAATATAATTTCAATATCATGAATTATTATTAAACTATATTATTTTTTACTATAATACCTTTCTTTACTTAGTTAATAATATCGAATTACAACCGGAATAAATGGTAAATGACAAAAAAATTTTTGCGATTTCCCAAAAATCTATTTTTTGAGTTAGGTCGGTTTATGACTCATCCTTAATGACCATGAAAGTCTTCCGTGATTATAGGATCCTCGCTCGGTCGGACTTGTGAATGAACATGGTACCGAGTGCACAATCGATTACACAACGGTTCTTTACCGTAACGGACGCCACTTCTATGGATTCCCATTACAAAACCTGTGCTAAATCGTTCAAAGCTCTTTACCGCTTAGTGAAATACACATTTTCTTACTCTTTTATTACTATATAACATTCATATGTTTACAATATTTTTTTTCAATGTAGTTAAAATTAAAACATTCAATTTAATTCAATTAATAAATTTGAATGTTAGTTCGTGCTTAGTTAGCGGCCGCAAGTGGCCAGCGAACCCTCTATTTACGGCCTATTACGTTCTAAAATTTAGCAATTGTAATATTGCTTTTGAACATGAATAAATAACTAGACACATATTTTCAAATAATTATTTTACAAGTGTGGCCCGTTAACATCTAATTTCTTAACGATGTGGCCCGTCTGCCTCCTATATTTTAATGATGTGGCCCTTGCCTGTCAAAAGGTTATCGACCTCTGAACGTCTTTACTACTTAAAACTGTTTTTTTATGAATATTAGGAGTACTATTTAGCTGAGGCCTTCTTTTACTTATTTTATGGAGGTTCCGCCAATTCTCGCGGTTTCATTGATTGACGTCACTGAACAAAAGCGGGGGAGAGACGGAATTTAGCGGCCCCCCTTTTTTCCGCCATTTTCGTTAAGTTTTTTCAGTTGCGATTCATATTTTTCAGTTTATGGACGTATAAATTGTAATTGAAAACTTACTTTGAAAATTTTTGGCATGGTTTTTGGTTCATAACTTACTTTTATTTTTGGAAACGTTAGGTTAATGATCTATTTTGTATTCGAATTTCTACATTTAACTAAATTTTCGTACATGCAAAACAACCGATGAAATAAAGAAAAACCTATTAATATACAGTTTTTAGACGTAACTATACTCTCATACAGGTAATTCAGAGTAAAACTCACGTGGCACGAATAAGAAAAGCAAAGCGAAGAAAAAAAACACAAAATTATCGAGAATATAATGAGCCCGTATGGCACAGCGTGAGTCCGAAATTCAATCAATAGGAATTTATTGCCCAGATTCGCAAAGCATCGCTTCCTTTTACCATTTCAATTGTTAAGGCGGGCAGGACTTTTTGTGATTTTCGATTTTTTCCTCCAAGGGATAATAGGACGGCGCGAGCGGTATGCCCCGCGGCCATTATCCACGGAACTGAAATGACAGTAAAAGTAACGCCCACTTTTTTAAATCTTTTTGTGTCCACGGCATCGAGTTTTTAAAGATTGTAGAATAGAGCGTCAATAGATGTGCGAGTGGTTTTGAAATTCGAACCCGAATGGTAGGCAGTAAAATTGAGGCAATTGAAAAAAAAATCTTATTTTTTTTGTCTGTATTTACACTGTATTTATGTAGGTTAAAATATGTACTCTTTGTAAGTATGTTTTTTTTAATTTCAATATTTGTGATCGTTACGATACTACTTTGGTGTAGAAAAGCTATAAGGTGTATATCTATGTATGTATGTATGTCTATAAGGTAGCTAAAAGGTGCATAATATACCTAATACTGTTAAAAAAGGTATTTCCCATTCATAAAGACACTAGATAACTTTTTTTTTTCAAAATTTGAGTACAACTTATTTATATTAAGTGAATTTAGAAAATAACTTTTTTTATTCTAAGAATATTATATTTTTTTAAACTAACCCTAAAACATACCCTTTTCAATCAACTTAACGATTTAAAAGTTTCTACAACTATTGACAAATCTGGAATCGAACCAAGGACCACATAGGTTTCTAGTCCGCCCACGTACTCTTTGACCCATTGAAACGTTGAAATCCTGTTTCGATCATATCAAATATCATATTACATAGGTATTAGTTTTTACTTTAAATTTTCTTGGGCATTCTGAATGCTTGAAGTCACAGCGTGAGTCGCGCCTACTCACGTTCTTAAAGGGTCGTTATCACGATTCCTGTAAACAAGCCCCAATGGTTCTCTAGTGGCCATCCAACACGTGTTCAACTATTTAGTTACACTTTTCCATTACTTCCATAATGCTTCAAATAATAAAAACTTGTTAAAATAAAATGAACTGTAACTTAATGTCGTAAAGTTCAAGTTACTTTGGTCTCTTATGTTTGCGAGATTTCAACGCGACTACGTAAGAGCACAAATTGCGACCATTTAACAAGTGACTGAGTTATTTATTTCACATAATATAAGATTGAATTTTCAGTGGCAACGTAAAAATCGGGCTGGTTGTTTTTAGCGCGACGATAAAAGAGCGTATATCAAAAATGATTGGTAATCAATTTTGTTAATAATGCACTAAATAATAAGGTTGAGTTTCGATTGTAGATATGTGGTCTGGCTTACACAGGCATGAAATTGAATAATATCACTTCATCTCTAAGGGGCACTTTAACCGTCTTAAGCATGTCGTAGCGAATGATTGTGTTACGGCGATCCATCAACATCGTAGACATTTCGTAGGCTTCTATTGAGTTTTGCCGCCCCGTCATTTCCTGTCCCGATACTAGAACCCCGAGGCGATTTTTGCAACACAATTAAAGTTTTTTTTCGGGCGGACCCCATACAATTTTTTAAATTTCGGTCAATCCGTATTATGTTACTGATTAAAAAAAATAGCCACGTTTTTTTCCATTCGAGAACTTTGTAAAGATAAGGATGCATTAACTGAATATGGTTGAGATAAGTATAGGTAAGGTTTTTTGGTTTTGGGCGTTTTTTGCGGTGCCCTCGCATTGCGAAATGACCGCATCGGCGGAATATTTTTTTTTCGTAAAGAATCGTTGCGAATTGCTATTATACGTTATCGGTTTTTTTGCATTATTTTTTTTTTAAATTACGAAAACAAAAATATATTTTTTTTATAATTTTGTTTTTGTAATTTAGAAAAAAAAACAGTACACAGTGCTTCAGTGTATGTGGCAATAGTCTAAACGTATATTTGATTTCTTCTTCTTCCCAGCGTTATCCCGGTCAAGTACCAAAGTCCGCTTAAATTGCAGAGGATGTGGCTGTGGGGGGAGTTAAGATGACCGACTGCCGTCTGACGTTATCTCTGGAATCTCCAGAATCTCTACAAACTCACGACTAATATGACATTAATCAGACCCCTCCATTTTACGTGCCTAGGATATTCGAAAACCAGTGTTGGAATGTTTCACCTAATACCCGGCTGCGATAAAAACTACTTAACCTAGCAATCGACTCAAATTCCGGCCACTGATTGAGCTACTATCTCCTCGTGTAAATAAATGTATATCTAAATTAGCTAGCATATAAATAGATTACCTTGATATTAAAAAAAATAACTGTTAATTTTTTTATAGCAAAAATAAGGTTCACTCAAAAAGTTCTAGGGTACAGTTACACAAATCCGTGACTGCATATTCGCCCGTACTTTTTGCCGCCCAAAAATCCGCAGTTTCCGCTTAAAAAAGGAATGCACAGTAATTGGAGACGGCACGAAATTGTCGTAACACGTGCAGAATGTATTTTTTTCCACTTGTAACCATGTTTTATAAAAACAAAACGGGGATTTTGTTTTTTTTTTCAGCGGCGTTTCGTGTCACGTGTTAGTGATTTGCCACTAATGGCGTTCGTTCTAGCTTCTTCCGATTTTTTAATACAATCACTTAGCTTAACTTTATATTCTATTAATATATAACTTTTTTAACGCATTTTGTGGTCATTTTTAAATTTAGAAGGTTACAATCTTTTCAACCGTATTTGAATGCAGTTACATAAACCTAATAAAAAAATATAACGATTGGCCAACGAGTAGGTCGCAGATGCGTTGCCTGTCTTTGGGAAATCAGCATGCTGTTTTCGCGCAAGTTTCGGTAACATCGGACCTGGCTATCGATTCTAAAGTCACAAATAAGTAGTGCAAGGGAAGAAAATCCTACCCAATTTACTGTCATGTCGGAGTCGGACTTTTATTAAACGTCTCGTTTTCCCAAAATATTCCCATAAATTTAGCGAAAAGGGATATTTAAAAATATGCGAATAATTGCGAATACGAATATTTAAATAATTAGCGAACACTTGCGAATAAAAATATTTAAAAAGAAGCGAAGACTTGCGAATTTGAAAACGTTTTGCGAATATTTAAAAAATATGCGGCAAATACGAATAATTAAAAATATGCGTATACTTGCGAATGCGATAGGGGTACTTAAAAATATGCGAATACGAATATTAATTAATATGCGAATACTTGCGAATACGAATGTTTAAAAAGAAGCGAAGACTTGCGAATGCGATAACGTTTCGTAACGTCACTGGTACACCCTACTCAGTCGGAAGTTCTCAAGTATTACACAAACAGCTAATTATGTGTGTTAAGTACCGACTTCCTGTCCACTTAGGGCGTCCTTGCGAATTACTGACTGCAGTCACTCGCAATGTCGCTTCCTATGAACTCATTGCACCGTAAAGTCATTGCTTTACTTTGTTTAAGTATATTAAAGTATTTTTTTTAAATTACACTTATCGATATTTATTCTCGCAAAAGCTGAGCTTTGTGAGGGATCATGTAGTTTCTCATGTTTTTTTTTATGTTACAAGGGGCAAACGAGCGGGGGGTTCACCAATGTGATTACCGGCGTCCATGAACGTCTGCATGACCTAGCCAGCAGAGCCGTTGCCGGTCTTTAATGAGTTTAGTCCACCGGGAAGTCTCACAGACCGAACGAAACGCTACAACAATACTAATAGGCCCAGACTCGAGGCAAGAATCGAACCCACGACCCCTAGAGCGGAAGGCAGGATCACTGCCCACTGCGCCAACGGACCAGCCAAATTTATGTGGGTATGTTTTTAAAAAGCCATTGTGAATGTATTTTTAAAAAGCTACTGTGGATGTATTTTTAAAAAGCCATTTTGAATGTACTTTTGAAAAGCCATTGTGAATGTATTTTTAAAAAGCCACTGTGCATGTATTTTTTAAAAGCCATTTTTAATGTATTTTTAAAAAGCCACTGTGAATGTATTTTTTAAAAGCCATTTTGAATGTATTTTAAAAAGCCATTGTTAATGTATTTTTAAAAAGCCACTGTGAATGTATTTTTAAAAAGCCATTTTGCCAAAATTCCAGAAGCGGCTCAGTTGGCCCTCACGGCGGCCGACTTGGAGCGCGAGAGGGGCAGACCCCTCTCCAAATACGAGAGGAACATGATGATCTTCAACTGGCTTCACACCCTCGACGAGGCCGCACCATTCTAAACATCATAATTGACTCCAGTGGCGGATTTACCCACAGGCCGCTCGGCCTACTCAGGTAAAATTTAAAAAAAATTGTCTAAAAGAAAAACTATTTAGAGAATTTGTTAAAATTAACAATATTTGAGTACTATATAACGCAATATTATGATAGATTGGTAAACGTTTTATGATATAATTGTGATTATGAATTGAAATACAGTATTGCAGTCGGTTTTAAGTGTTACTGTTTAAATTTGAGCCAGTTTTTGAAGTAAAACTTCTTTACGCTCGATTTGAGGAGTACGCTGGTGAATGCGTGACGAGAGCATTACGAAAAGTGTGATCGAGCGAGTCGAATAAAAGGTGAGAGGGAGATACGTTAGTGAAGATAAAAAGACAGTTACGTTTAGTATATTACTGTAGGTCCCAGAGATAGGTGTGAGCACACATTTTCTATCTGTATTTCTCTCATAGCCTTTACATGAAATATATACATATATAACTCAGTAGTTCGTTTGCAAGTTTGCTTTGGTTTTGTTTAAAATGCATTGAATATTTGACGTTTAAAGTGAATAAAAATGGAAAATCATTTTTATAAACGAAGCTACGGAAGTTTTACTTCAGTCCTGTGGTCTAAAGCAATATTGTTTTTCTTCTTTTTCAAATAATATTTATTACTAAACATTTTTCTTTGCACACCTAAATGTTATTAAACAACTAAAGCCCGCTGGTGGTCAATGTGTAAACCCGCCACTTATGAATCTCACATTTCGAATACTCCGGTGTATTTCCTCTAGCATGTATGTATGCGGTTATATTTCCGAAATATTTAGGTTAATGTCTTTATTTATATGAAATTTCGCACCGGTTGCGTAACCATAATATGTTTCACATTGAATTTAAAAAAAAAGTGTTTTATTTCCTAATAATATTGTCTTGATTCTTGAACTCGAGATGATAGTGTCTTTAAGTTCGCGACAAAATAGTGTATCAGCTCGCGACAATATTGTTTTTGGATTTAAAACAAACGCATATTATATTGCGTGACGATATTGTCTTTGGATTTAAGACAATTGCATATTATAATACGAGACAATATTATTTTTGGATTTAAGACAAGCGCTTATTATATTACGACATAATATTGTCTTTGGATTTAAGACAAGCGCATATTATATTACGAGATAATATTGTCTTTGGATTTAAGACAAGCACATATTATATTGCGAGATAATATTGTCTTTGGATTTAAGACAACCGCTTATTATAATACGAGACAATATTATTTCTGGATTTAAGACAAGCGCTTATTATATTCGAGACAATATTGTTTTTGGATTTAAGACAATCGCGTATTATATTACGAAACAAAATTGTCTTTGGATTTAAGACAATCGTATGTTATATTGCGTTTCGATTATTGTCATTGGATTTATGACAAACGCATATTATATTGCGTGACGATATTGTCTTTGGATTTAAGACAAGCGCTTGTTATACATATTACGAGACAATATCGTCATTGGATTCGAGATAACTATGCATATAATATTGACAAATATCTCTAGAATTAAATATTTAAAAACGGTAATGAGTTGAAATTTGTTTTATTTCGATAGAAATAATTCGTCGATCTCATTTGTAGACAAATGCCGAATTTATTGTATTCTATAGTATATAAAAATTGTATTTAAGATTACGACAAGTCTATGGTTTTATATATGATTTGATTTAATTATACATATTCGCATTTCTGACAATCTCCAACGATCTCAACAAATTCCTGTTTATATATTTCATAGCTTTTTTTTGCCATATAGTTAATTTATTTAACTTAAATCGTTACGTTGCGTTTTAAGTCATTCCTAATTTAACATAATTATGTAGAAACATCAAATGCAATATATTTCAGTTGTTATTATATTAAAATTCTGATTCCTTTAAAGGTTTAAGATCCCGTAGCGAGATAATTTTGGTCATTTATTTATTTTTTAAATGAATCAGATGTCAAATTTTAGCTAATTTTTGAAGCGAAGCTTCTTTACGCACGCTCGACTCGGAGGAGTAAGCAGGCGTGTGCGAGCTGAGAGCGTTACGAAAAGTGTGATCGGGCAAGACGAACGGAAGTTTACTTGACTAAGTTCTGAATAAATTACAGTTAAACCTTCTTGTCAGCAGCGAACTAAAACTTATAATTGAAAAGCTTCGAACAGATTTAAGTCGCTTTCTATAATGCCGAAACCAGACATAGCTCAAAGTGTTTGTACATTTTTGTCCTTGAAGACTACAAAGTTCTAGAAAACTATGCGCAGCTACAGAAAGTTCTCGGCCACATAGCATCATCATTTAAATGATCATTCAAATGAAACTATGTTTGGCTTCGTTATAAGAGCAGTAAGGAAATTATAATGTTATTCTTAATAGTTTCAAAGTTTTTATAGTTATCAAAAGAGTCTGAAAGACCTACAATTTTTTTGACAAACCTCACATACAACAAATTATTTATTTATGCGATAAAATATAAACGACATAAACACATCCCAAATTTCTTACACAAGTACACACACACATTTAATTTTATTTGCCTTTGTAATAGGTTATTCTTATAGTTTTTCCTTATATTTATTTTTAAATTACGTTATTTCATGGAAAAGCGGCGCAATTCTGACACAGGGGTACCACTGCCATTAATGAAGGCTCCTGCAATGCAGTTAAACCTTTTGTAACTGAGATAAAATATTTTTATTTTATTTTTATGACAATTTCCTGAGAAAGTGACCTTTCCTGAGAAATAATACAAGTCTAATAAAATGGATACCAGCTGTGTACAAGATTTTACAAGTTTCGGTCAGCAACAGTAGTGCGAAAATGCCTCGCTCTGTGTGCACAGTTTGTTATATTTCTAAATCATTCAGAGACGCGTAATAATTTGCAGATTTTATTATCGCGCACATTCGTAACTAGCTGTCATTGATACGTTAACAATAGCACAGACGCAGAACATGATATTATAATAGGTTATCTGTGAAACGAAATATTATTACAATCGTACATAAATTTGTTTCGGAAAAAGTTTAATATTATCTGCTAAATATATTGTTACTATTATTAACAAACACTTTTTATACTGTACAAAACATAATATTAAACTGTTGTGTTTTAAACTAGGGGATAAAAAAAGCTCCGGGGCATATAATTTTTTCATTAACAGCCATTGTCAAAAAGGTGTAGCATCGCTACATGACACACGACGCGAGATGGCGATGACGTCAAAGTGGAAAGATACACTTAAGTTATACGAGATGGCGCTGTACGCATGTGGTACGTGCGCGGTATAAACGCTGAAACGCACCATATTATGTAACTCACGTTAGCGAAGTCTTTACACACGATTACGAATGTCGGCGAGGCGCGGCCGCCCCGGGCAACCCCAGCGAGCCCCGACCGAAGGTCTTCCTTCGTGGGTGATTGAGCATATCCTTGGTGTCTTTTCTACAAAAAGGAATGCTTTTCCATGGCCTTGTAACCAGAATGCAATAATTTCGTAATGAAAATAATAATTCTGATTGTAACCCAAATGTTCAGAAAAATTTAAAGTGTAATTTTGGTATTCCTATTAGGCGAGTTTTCCGACTATTAAAGCGATGTGATGTTTGAGATATTTTGTCAACCCTACTTTTACATTTAAAATGATTGAGTTTCATTGACGGAGGGACTAAACTTTTAGGACTCGAAACTTCAGCGATTAATTTCGTATTAATGAATACCTTAATGAATCTCGGAAATTTTTCCATTATTGTCGGAGTTCACGCCTTACGAATCCAAAATTATATAGTGCGAAGTAAGCAAATTAGATGGGGGGTAAATTCGAGCGTTAATAAATTATCAACTCTTTATATCGTTGTATATTAAACTTTGTTCCCGTCTAGACACTGATAAGCACCCTTTTAGGTTTCGTAATCTTATAAGGAACCCTTATAGTATCTGTTCTGTCCGTCCGTCCGTCTGTGCGTCCACAAGGTGCCTCTTCTAGAATTTCTAAACTATTACATGTAGAGACCTGAAATTTTTGATGTCAATAGGTCATACTAAAACCTCAATAAGATCAATATTGTGAGAGAAATCGGGCAAAAACTTTTCAAGTTATTTATCAAACACCTTTATTGCGAATCAGATACGGAACCCTTCTATATAAGCGTGTCTTTACACTCTCTTAGACACTTTATTTACATACATTTATGACCCTTTTAGTGATACACTCTAGAAAAAATGTGCCGTCTCAAAATTTTGACAAGAATAAATGAATATTCAGATGTAGGATTACAAGAGATTTTTCTATATAATGTTCAGACAATTTGAACTTATACACGTCAAACGTATGTACACCCCTCTTTATTTGTGGGGGGTTAAAATGGTTTTTAGCCCGCAACTGGTTTCTAACACGGTATTTAAAATAATGTTAAAATGAAGTACAAAAGGGAATTGTGTCATCTACTCCCACAGTAATATTCTGTGAATGGAAAATTTTAGTTAAAACTTAGAATATCAAAAAGTATCAGAACGAATTTTTTACTTCATCTAACTTCGAAAGTATCGTTTTAAAAGTTAAGGCATAAAGTGTGTAGGTTGAAATTTTCATTCCACGTAAGGGTCGGTTCACATCTGGCGGATTGGCGGTTCGGGTATTTTTCCAAACTTTATTTAAGTGACTTTTGATTGTTTTTGATGACTTTACACGAAGAATGTTTATATAAGTACTGTATACTGCTAGGGTTATGTTATATATAAAACCTTTTTGATCAGAATTTACTTAAATTCTCTTCCAATTGTTAAACTTTAAGTGGAAACTTTGTTGATGCTTATATATATATAGCCATAATATACTAGCTGTTTCCCGCGATTTTGTCCTTGTAAACATGCGAAAGTCCCTTAGACTTGTGATGCGAATCACAACAGAGAGACACAAGACTTCGACTATAGAATCGAATATATTTCTGTAATCTAAGAATTAAGACGTTTTATTCTGAACTGGAGTCTCTGTCAGCAAATATTATTTTTATTTGTATTCCGATCCAATCGTGACACGTTGCGAATGCGTGTAATCATGAAATTATAATTTTGCAACTTCACTTCCTAATTCTAATTTCAATAAAAGTAAACGAACCTTAATTGGTTTAGTTTTTTCATACATAAAATAGAGTTAACAAAAACCCAATAAGGCCAAAAGTGATTTAATTAAACAACAGCCGAATATAAAACACTCTGTAACGTTCGATAAACCATATCGCAATCCTATAAAAACTCGCCGAAGATACAGCGCTACACGGGGATTGTAAAAAACCTCCCCACCAGGCTCCCCTCTACCCACCCCCAGACGTTTCAGGGATCGTATTAAGCTGGCAACAGATAGGGCGTATGTCCCCATGATTTATGTAGCTGTACACCCAATGATGGGACGGTGTCGATAAAAAACATCGATAGGGAAAATTCAAATTTAACTACTAGACGTAAACAATATTTTTTTACAATTTTCAACTCGCTTTGTTATGTAACTGTAGTGGGACTCGTAATGCGGGTGCGCTTCAGCGTTCTGTATCTTCTGTATAAAAGGTCGTCCTGTTTGATTAAAACTATATTTTAATACCAAATATTCGATACAATATACACATAAGACTTAAAACATACATGAACCTGACTTTAAATTAAATATCGTTGTTACTTAAGATCTAATTTAATATTTTAAATACAATCAAGAAGTCTTCTGCTTAATTATATCGTATCTATAATAAAGATTTTAACAAAACCAAAGCACACCTTACAACAGTTAATTTTAAACGTTGACCAGATCAAAGGCTTGCCGCTTGAATTTAAATTACTGTTACCTTCTTTGTATCAAAGCTTTTATAAATTAAAACAATAAAAGCATTTAAAAACGTTCTATTAAAGTCCGACCCATTTCGCGTTCAATTTAGTTATAATTGCGAAAACGTAGAACAACTAAAAGGATGGGAATCGTTTGTTTCACTACGTCTTATAGCACATATTCGTATTTAAATAATGTATGCAAATAACTGCCAAAAACACCGTTAAGGCTTTTCTCTAGAAAATAGAACTCTACGCAAATGGAAACTAAATGTATCAAAATTATAAAAAACAAATATATATCCTAAATGTTTAATATAAAACCTTGTCGTTGCTCTGATTTCTTACATGCTTTGAATAGTTCAAAATAAAAGTATCGATGTCCCACAACGGGTTATCGATACTCTTTTATCTATTTGTTGACGTCACTTATAAAATTGTATTAAGACGCGCCTACCGACAACGGAAGCTGATTTATGAGGCTCGCTAACTGCACTAGCTAGTGGTGTGCCCCGCTATCGATAGTGCATCGACTAGTGTTGTTATGTCATTATAGATTTTATTGAAAGTTTAATAGTTTTAGTGGAGACCGTCCTCAATAATGACCGTGGGAGCTTCGAACTTTACGAGCTTTTCTTTCTGTTTTATAGTTCGGTTTATGCAGACCTCGTTAAATAATAATCTTTTTTAATTATAATAAGTAATAAGATTCCTTGGAAATGCTCTTATATCAGTTTATACTTTATTTAAACTAATATTAGTCTCGAAAAGGTGAACTGGTTACCTTAAGGACTAGGTTCTCACTCCTGAAGCAACCTTTACCCTCATTTGGAGGATTAACGGGAAAATAAGGTACACATAAATTATTCGTGGTATACTTAAAAAAAAGTTAAGTGTTTTGTACCAAAAGTTTATTTCATTATCCATTAGAATACCGTTCAATGTCTAGATTAAATTAATTAGTTGAACACTTGGAATTTATACTTATTCTTTGATCTTTGTCAATATAATATTCCTTCGAACTTCGGAACTATCGGAAGTATTTTGAAATTGGACTATACCCAATTCATTCCGCCTTGAGACAAAAGGTAAACAAACATGCCAGTGTATCCAAACCTTTTCGCCATAATTTTTCATCACACAATGAATATCTGAATATTAAGCACAGATTTTACTATTTAAATCAAATGAAATTAAAAATCTTTATTGCGAATTTGGGTTTTTACAATAGGTCGTATAGCTAAAAGAATACAGCCAAATTCCGCTTATGGCGTGCAATATAATATGCTTTAATATAAAATAAAATAACACAAAGAATATAAGGAACGTCCTAACTATACAGTTATTTATAATAAAATTGTTACAATAAAACAGTTATAAAAGTTAACTATATGTATTGTTTTATAAAGGTACGTATATATGTTTATAATAATAATAATAATAATACAGACATAAATAAAATATTCTGTTAGCATACCTTTAAGTAAATTAAAAATATGTTCTCTATATTTTAAATATATTATTAAATATAAATATATAAAACTATAAGACAGGCACATCGGAAAGTCAGTGTAGTGCTGTGCTTTGGTGGCGGATTCGGTGATGTAGCTTTCGGGTTGCAGCATTACTCCGATTTTCCCTCGTATTCATTCGCGGATTAAAGCAGTTTAGTTACTCATGCATGAGATAATGATTGTGACTGTGATAATGATGATGGCGGTGGTGATGACGATGGTGGTTATAACAGTTTTGTTAATGAAAAATTTAATTTTTAAGTATTTGACCATATTAATTTTTTAAATATCTCTATGTAAATATTGAAATGATTATATCTTGTACGCTTTTTGTATTAGATTTTGAAAGCAGGTCAAATTCAGTTTCAGATTCTGAATAAAGTATTCTGGCATAATGAGGTTTTATAAATGCATACTTTTACACGATTAACTTTTAGCAGGAACGTTTTAAAAGCAATTTTTGAACACCGTTCGTGAGAAAATTTGACTAAATTTGCGTCTTTTGTTACTTTTTTAGTTAGCTGCAAGGATTTTTAAATCCTTTAGTATTCTTCTATTTTTAAAAGTAGCTTGATTTTTTAAAGGGGTTAACGTTCATTTATTAAACTTTTTAACAGTGACTTACAATAGAATAGATACCAGGTTATGGAATTACAAAAAATAGACAATGTTTTTAACTTAACAGTAAATATATATTTACATTTATATTAAATGAGGTTCATATTGCATATATGTACGTATGCATAAATTACATTGAAACGTCTGTTTGTTAAAACGAGTAGGCTGATTTTGTTGAAACTTACTGATGTTCGTAGCTCAGCATTGAAACAATAAAATAGGCTACTATATTTTAATCAAAATAAGTAAATCTATAATCAAAATCCTTATTTTCCTTATTACGCCGACAAAGTCAGGTAGCATTTAATAATAAACAGTAGTGAAGCGGTGAACATAACTCAAGCCTATTTAAATTGGACGTATTTTAGCAAGTTCCGAACTGTTTCCGCCATGCTTTATGGGGTGAAGTGGGATCATAATTAACGCTACGATGAATGTGAAACTTGTATTCGACAGATTGTATCGGAGCAGAAATTATAGGCATTTTCGAACGTGGATCTGTGTGGGAGCTGTTATCAAATTGAGTTGATTAAGTGCTTTTCCGAAATTGAGATCTCTGTAATGAAATCTGGTGCTATATTCATCCGCGTTGGATTTAATCATTCGTGCATAATATATTGATAGTATTGCTGTTTTGACTAATTACCTACACACCTAAATTCTGTGATGGATGTCTCAATGTTTTTTGTGCTTGCCAATATATAGCACATTTTCAATTAATTACAACACTACTATTTATAGTAGATTATTGCACCGAGCGCAAAGTGACTCAATAATGCACGAGTGTTATGTTGGATGTTAAATTAACATCTGTGCATTAATTTCTCATATCAGCAAGGTGCGTAATCTACTTTTCTTTCAATTACATCACTATCTATTTCCATTCTTTAATCAATTCTTGCTAAATGTGTAGTATCAAATATTTACTATGGTATAGAATGCGCGGCATATTTTATTTTGAAATTAATCAGTCCATTTTTATTTTTAGGCAGTATCATTTTCATCCATTCCTTTGAGTTTCATACATTGTATATGAAACTCAAAAGAATATATTAAACCACCGTGATAAATTTATAAGAAAATAAAAAATAGAAATTTCATACAACATTATTACACTATTTCGGTTCTAAGCAGCACAAGACGTCCTATCGTGTTATGTAGCGTAGTGATTAATGATAACATTACTGTATAGTTGGAAGAAAAATATAGTTACATCTCTCTTTCTCTCTCTCTTTGAGTCGATTCCTCAACGTCGTCCGTTCCTCAGAGTCGTGATTCCTGTCTGATAACTTTCGTCGTACGATTTTACGCCAGCTCTTTCTGTCTTTATTTCTTTCTTATTTTTATTAGTTACAAAATATATGTTAAATATTTGACACATTAATATAATAATTATTTCAAAACACTCAGTATTCAATCACATATACTAGGACATCATAGCTGGTAGCTGTTTAAAATTAACAATATCGCCTCTGTCCAGTCGCAATTTCCCAGGAGGCATCAAACATAGTAAATAACGGTCGACTCGTAAGCGTAATTCAACCCTATTTTAATTGATCGTATTTTAAGCCACGGCTGGTTATGGGTTTGCAATGTATTACAGGGCGTGATGGGCCAGTAATTGCTATTTACGAATGTATCATGTTTTCCACTAAACCTTTTGTTCCACTATAATTAAGTCTTAAATACTAGTTATTGAGCAGACAATAACATTTTTCTATTGATTTCATAGTTCTACTTTCATATACTACATTCAAAATTTCTATGAACTCACTCGTTACATAAGCGTTACGTTTATACGCTTATTTGAATGGGAACCTGGTATATTGTAAAATGAAATATATAATACAATAAAATAAAATAAATAATACATAAATACATAGGACTATATGACACACAGATTGTTTCTAAGGTAGATAATATAATGCATGTGTTATAGGTAATAGACGCCTGTTATACACATTTTTAAAAGATATTTATAAGTATATACATATACATAATACACTCAGACTCGATGCGGGAATCGACACCAAAATCCCCGGAGCGGATGGCGATTGGTGCGGGTCGCAGGAAGCCGTTGGATACAAGCGGCGCAACACCGCCATTCGTGGAAATTGATGGAGGAGGCCTAAGTTCAGCAGTGGACGCACCCGGGCTGAAATGATGAAAGGTCAAGAACCGCTGGTCGTACAAATAAGACATTTGGCAAGGAAGTAGCTTACAGTTAGCAGACATCCGCTAAGAAAGGATTTTTCAATAGCGCCAGATTAAAGAGCTCAAAGAGCTCTCGAAGTTTTACACGGGCGAAGTCGCGGGAAACACCGAGTTCTTAATAAAGTTAGAAGGATGGAGTGGATGTCTGAGATATAAAGTATGTTTTGGTATTACTAGTAACATTAAAAATAACCTTTGTAGGGCCTTTCTCTTGATAATGCTTAGGTTTTGAAGCGAAACTTGCACGGCACAGCAGAAAATTTGTTTTCTCAAAAATGCGCGGAAATAGGAACATTACATTCGAAAAAAGAATACGCGATGTTTGCCATTTATGGATACTCGCTTTAAGAAAAAAAAAACGCGCCTGTAAAGTTTTATGAAATTTCATTATTGTCGTGTTTTTAAAATTGGAACAGGAGACAAGTTATCTACAAAAAAATGATTTAGAAAATGGCGGCACTTTTTCAATATATTTATAGCCTAGAGGTAAAATAACAAAATAATAATAAAAATGAGCACGTTCGTTGTACTTTTACTTTTTTATTTTACCTTTTGGGCTGTACGGCTATGTGACTTTTGCCTTACGAAAACCGAACATACGTAATATGAATTAAATTATAAATGATTTTCCGATAAGATTTAGATTTATTTCATTGCCTTTTTTTGAGAGAATTACTATGTAAGCCTCGACAGAAAAAAAATTGCCTAATTCGTATTTTTAAAGTCTACTCGTGCGGCAAATAGTCGTTTTCTGGACCTCAGTTACAATGTACTATTATTTCTGTGCCTTGGTGGACGTTTTTTCCTGTATATTTATAAAAAGTAATATGAGAATTTCTTCTTGTATCGAATTCCTGCAATCATCAATAAACCCGACTGATTGAAGTGTCGCAATCTCGTTCAATAAGAAAACGTACATAGAGCGTTCATCGCTACATGCCAAATGAACCTTTATTATATGCAATGTTATATATATGTCAGAAGTTATTATCCTGAGACAGTTATTTTCCCGTGTCCCCAAAGCACCGGATATTAAGTCCCAGTAATATTTTATGTTTACTCGGAACCTCATAAAACTTGACGCGTACTTAGTAAGTGAAATATTGAATACAACATTGTAGCAATCCATACACTTTTAGATTTATAGAGTACTTGGTTTTGAGCGCAGTTTTCCTTGCGATATTTTTTTATCTCTTTTATATAGTTACCCTTTGTTTTTATTAGATATTTTTTTACGTTACAAGGGGCAAACGAACAGGTGATTTATCACGTCGGTGACTACCGACGCGATAAACCTCTGTACCGCCAGAAGGCTCGCAGATGCGTTTCCGGCTTTTAAAAAGGGATTTAGGCCAACGGGAACTCTCATAAACCGTCCATATAAAATGTGTATTATGCTTTGATATGTCTTAAGAAATATACAAATGTAGTAAAATGAAGCAGATAGCCACGTATGTACGTTACATTGTTTGTTATTAAAATATTTTATAACAACAAAATCAACGCATTCATAGGAAACAAATCAATTGTTTTTTGTTCGGTTT
This sequence comes from Charaxes varanes, assembly GCA_024363005.1. Lineage (NCBI taxonomy): Eukaryota > Metazoa > Arthropoda > Insecta > Lepidoptera > Nymphalidae > Charaxes > Charaxes varanes. Next base: position 3,008,701 of record JANCMC010041502.1, read on the forward strand.
CATCAAAGTTGAGCAGAGATTCACGAGAGATTCGAGCCCCGCCATTTTCAATCTCCTAACGGAACAATGACAGTGCTGCCAACACTAACTGAAGATGTGCTTACAGACTTAACAGACTGTTTTAACAGTCAGTCCAAGTTACATAAAAACACAGGAATACTAGAGAACAATAATTATAGTTTATAACTGTTGGTTACACGTCCTCATACGTCAAAATCGTCAGTTTCAATAAATAAAAATTTCAAAAAATTTCAAAATTTCAAATGTAAGGTATCTTTACGAATTTTAAATATTTTTCTAAAATTTATTTAATGATGAATAAAAATAATTTAAAGAATATATAAAAGTGTGTGTGTCTAGGCTGTGTACACATCAATATGGGAATAAATGTTTTCTTTTCTAAAAAATATAACTAAATGTATTTTATTTAATGAGAAGATTTATTTTAGTTCTACCCTTTGTTGAACGAGAGATCCATGTCTCCAAAAGTTACCGTTTTTGATTGATTCTATACCCTATTCATTTTCTCTTGAGACAAAAGGTAAACAAACAATAAAAAAAGGTTATTTTGTGTGTCATCATCGTAAAGTCAGTTAAAAAATTAATGTGCCAGAAAAATTATACAATTTGCAAATATTCTAATGATTCCAATAAATAAAAATGCAGTTATTTAATATATTACTTGGAATTTTAAGTGTTTTAAGTCCTTGTATTAATTATTACGAATATTTTAAATAACCTGATAAAATAGTGCCTTAAAACGAACCTAAAATTGCTAAGGTGTTTAAACTTTGTATTCTCTGTCAACTTGTCAATACGAGTGTACAAGTTCTTTAGTATTTGTGTTTTATTAGTCTTGTTATTTCATGGTTAAATTTGTTGTTAGATGTTGTGTTAAGTTTTTTTGTGTATTTGTTTTATTTTACTGTTAGACATATTACAATCATTCTGATCAAATAGCACGGTGAAACCACCGAGGTTTGTCTCCATGCTATGGGAGATGTCGGCGCCGAGTCGCATACATTAGTTTCTTAAAATATAATCTTAACTAATATATAAATTGTGTTGAAAACTCTAGTTACAATATAACTTTTGAATGATATAATCTTATTTACTAATTATTATAAGGAAATATGGAGGTAAATATGTTTAAATATTTCCGTTATCTAAATTTGTTTAAGGTAGTATTTTTTTAACATATATTTAATATTTTAGGTGTAGTGTAATAAATTGCTACAAAATAATAACATCGATAGCCAGCAGTGGATTTAAAACAGCTGCTACTATTATAATAATGAATACCATCAAAGCTATACACTATACACTATTTTTTGAGAGATTCCGTTAATTTGACGCAGTGAGATTAATCTGAGAAATACGAGAACTCAATGCCTTAAAGTAACTGGAAACTTAAAAATTATTATTAATCATTTACATTAACTCAAAGACACTTACGCTTTGAAGTATGGGCTATAACAAGAAAAGGTGATAAATTTTGAAAGTAATTTTACAGAGAAAAATGTATAAGTGAATGCAGTGTTACAACTTACAGCGTGACAAAGTATGAATTTTTTCGTTGCCTTATCTGTATAAAACGTAACAGTTGAAATTCACTGATTATATTTAATTTTTGAAGACTTAATCTTATGACTTAAGCCAACTGTTCTCGGCGCGAAACCTCGTATCTGGCTCGTTGAAAGGACATCACCAGTTCAATACGACCCTACTCTTTTACTTGCTTAAATTGTTCAACGCCTTACAACACCTACATACTAATATAGCTGATATTACTGAAATGGCGTAGCGGAGTGTAGTACGTATATAAGTGGAGCAAGTAAATTTGTTTGACCTTTCAATTTTCTGAGCCGGTAATTAACGGTTCGGCTCTTTTTGATAATGTTCGTTTTTTTTCCTCTTATAAGGCTTCTGCTTGGTTACTATGAATAGTAACGTAGTTATAGTGACAAATCGTAGCATATAGGCGTCCATTATCTTATTGTTTGCTAGTGTTTAGTGTAGTGTTTGCTCCACTGATAATTTATACATACTGCCACAGTTGTAGTGCAAAAAAAATATCTGTTATATACACAATACATATGAAATACTATAGAAATTCATTACTACAACATAAGAAATTACGGAGTATAAAATGGTGCCATTTTAGGATTCCCGTGTAAATTTGTTATTTGTTGTTTCGACTGGCCCGTTGGCTCAGTGGGCAGTGACCCTGCCTTTTGCTCCGGGGTCGTGAGTTCGATTCCAACCTCGAGTCTGGGTGTATTATTCATATGTGTATGTATTTATATATTTACAAAAAAAATATTTGTGTATAACAAATTAAGTTGTCTACCTTAGGAACAGACGTCCGTGTGTCATATAGTCTTATATATTTATATATTTAGTGGAGCAATTTTGAAAATTTAATGGTATTTAATGAACGAAATATAAAAATAGTATAAAGATATTTTAAAAATATTAAATATACTACGTCATAACATCCTGACTATCGCTCTTTTCTTATTATATTGAGAACAAAAAGAATTAACACGGAACATGAAAATAGTCAGAAGTGTCGTATGAATATAAAAAGTTTATGACCGTAAGACAGCTTCTCAAACATTTTTTAATTCCCTAAAGACAAAATGATTTTGACTGCAAACAGTTTCAGTAAATGTATGATGGTCACATATATAATATATGTATAGAAACGAAGACCATAATGTAAACTCTTTTGTTGTTATAAGTAAAATAGTTTTCTATACGTTTATTTTAATTTAAAAGAATGTTTTAAAATATGACAGATGGAATTAGAACGACGATCGTAAAAGCTGAAAAAGACTAAAGAATAATTAATTTATGAAAAAAAAAGGATAATATGATGCTATGATATGGTCGCGTTGCAGTAAGCCTTCAATTTATTCTCAATGTCGCTTCCTTTTAATTCTCTACTCCGTGTCTTCGTATGTCTTGCATTAAAGAGATTAGACAGGTCTATTTTCGCAGGTGCAGATGTTTCTGAATGGAACTACACGTTGTTTATGGATATTGAACGCACTGTATTCGCCATCCACGTGTATACCGTTTTCATTCAACTAAATATAGACGAGTTAGCCGTTCATTGCTCTGTTTTAACCAGATTGGTATATGTTAGTATTCTCGTATAAATAAGCAAATTCAAAAATAGATCAATGACATTTTAGTATTTAGTTTTAAGTCATTTAGTGTAATTATATCTAATTTTCAAATTAAACGTAAATTCGTTAAAAAGAAAACACCAAAGGAAGGAAGCAAAGAATAAATGGTTACATACAATATGCAAGACATCCATTGATGTGTTTGATGTTGGCTATGAGGATTGTGACGTTAAAAAATGTTAGTGAGGTTCTTTTAGGTTTAAGGGGAAGGAAAGAAGTGCTTAGCTAATTGGTGGGAGAAGCCCTCATTTTTCTTAGTTCTAATCATTCTCAAATGCTGATTTATGCAATCTCTATTATTATAAACTGTCAGGAGTTATATAACACGGCAATATGGCGACACAAATAATACGCGCTATTTGACTTCCACATCTATATCAAAGCGAAACATAAAACATTTTTGTGTCTGTCTGTTTGTTTCCGGTAAACTTCGAAACGGCTGGACCAATTTAGATGGTGCTTTGAATGATAGGTAGCTGATTCTACAAGAAATAACATACGCTTCTTTGCTTTTAGCTAAATAATTAGAGTTCCGTACAAATTACTCTATAAATTACTAAAATTTGTCTCTGTAGGAGTTCACGATTTTGTTCGCAGTTTCAAGGGAAGTAAGTATGTTTGTACATAAACACTCACATCCCTGACAAAATCCATGCACATACAGACATACCTTAAAATGTAGAAAAACACTATGAAATATAAGTCTAAAATATTACAAATGTAGTGAGTGCTCCATAAATCACAAAGTTTGCTAGAAAGTTTAGTGTCGCAGTGAGTGCTGAATTTTTGATATACCCCCTTTAAAATACTCCTAGAGTAAAGTTTTAAATCTACAGCTTTGTTATCTCGATGTGGGAACTACGTTAAAATGTCGGTTTGCCAGCCAGAATTAAATAACTCGGACTCTAAAACACTTTTTAAAGTTTTTTATATAATAACCTTTGAAATATATAGAATTATGTACATATGTAATTTATACATATAAATATAAGTATATATTTAATATTATATATATATTACAAATATTATTTAAAATTTAAAAAAAAAATTATGTTCGACCTTTTTATTTTTAATTCCGTACGATATCATTCAAATGCCTTTTTGACATTATTATTTACCAATTGAAAATGCATTACTAAATTTATTTAAAAATTTTAACCCTTTTTCAATTTTTAAAAAGTAAACCTAAATATTTACGAAGAAAGGATCCCACCAAAATATTTTCACGTCAAATGTTGCCACGCCGAGAACATATGGCTCGCAATGTCCAAAGTTATAAGAACTCTCTTAGAGCCACGCCTCTAACTCTACAAGTCCTTACTCTACACGTCGTAGCTTCGCTGACTCTATACCTTACTCAAAATACATATATGGCTCTTGGCCAAAATTATTCACTGTTCATTACATCTTTTCAGTTATAAATAATAGATTATTGCACCGAGCACAAAGTGAGTCATTAATACACGAGTATTATGTTGGTGCTCGAGCGAAGGCAAGGGCACTAAATTAACACGCGTATTAATTACTCATTACAGCAAGGTGCGTAATCTACTTGTCATTGAACAACAACGCTGTTTATTTTCATTTTTAAAATTTTCTCGCTAAATATATAGTATATTCAATATTCAATGTTTTAAAAATGGTGTAGAATGCGGGCCATTTGTTTTATTTTTAGAATTTATTTGGTCGATTTTTATTTGCAGCCAGTATCTTTTTATCCAAAGCATACATTTTATATAAAACTTAATGGGAAACGTTGAACCCTTAAGGTTAATTTACGTGAATTTTTTTTTGTCTTTATATTTTATAGAGGGTTTGTTCAGTATACGAACATGTCACCTCATTATGCCAGAAAACTTTTACAATCACTTCCTCCTTAATGTTACATCCGCCAACTTGTAAAGCATTCTTGCCTTTTCAGAAGCTGGGAAGGCAAGGATGCTATTACAAGTACCAATTACCCTTTTATGAAATGAAAATAAAAAACTATGTACTAATCACATTTCATATAAAATTTTTGGCTAAGCCGAAAAGGCGTCATTTCTGATCGGTTATGTAGTGATTAATGATAATGTTACTACGTAGTTCGAAGAAAAAAGTTTTTGTAGTAACATAACAACCATGCCACTTATTTCAACTAACTTAGTGTCGATTGAAAATTAGTGCGGTGCTGTATTTTTTGGTAAAGTAATTGAATTTTAACTAATAAGTCATGTTTTATAAACAGGTATAATAGTTCTGCTGACTCTGGGCCTACTGACTCCGTACTTCTATTTCATTCCCCGGGCGGCTCTATCAGCGGTCATTGTATGCGCCGTCCTGCATATGGTGGACCTATCTATCATCAAGAGGCTGTGGAAAACTAGCAGTAAGTAATATCTTTAGATGTACGTATAATATATGAAATAAAATGAAACGACACGACACGACACGACACGATATAACACGACACGACACGACATAACACGACACGACACGACACGACACGACACGATATGACACGACACGACATAACACGACACGACACGACACGACATAACACGACACGACACGATATGACACGACACGACACGACATAACACGACACGACACGACATAACACGACACGACACGACATAACACGACACGACACGATTCGACTCGATATGATACGACACGAAGTGAAATGAAATATATGTATTTTTCAACACGCAATACATGAGGTATATGAGCAACATTTGCAATATAAATTATGTGGGTCTGCATATTGACTGTTTAGCTATCAAAAGCGGTGTAACTTCCGCATTACACCTTAAATCTTCTAAAACAGTCGCAAAAGCCAATGATGACGTTGTTACTGGCTAAATCTCGAAAACCACTCGACGAATTAAAATTCAGTTTCTTTTGTGCATTCCCTTTCATTCACGGAAGGTTTAAAAGAATAGATGTGCTATGTTAAATTATAATGTTATAAAACATATGTCAAGTGTCGTTTAATGGAAAATATATAAAGAAAGAAAGAAAGAAATCTGCAATCTAAGCTGAATCTGGGACTAGACCTGGGTCTAACGTCATCCCCGGAATCCCCGCAATCTCTACAATCTCAAGACTAACATCACTCAGGAACAGTGATTGGGACCCACTGTTTTACGTGCATTACAAAACACGGAGGAGGTCGGACACTTCCAAACCAGTTTTAGAATGGGTCACCCATCTATCACTAGGCCGCGATAAAAGCTATTTAACCATGCGATCGACTCAAGTGCCGACTACTGCCGGCTACGACATCCTCTTGTTAAATTTCTATATCACTGATAACAAAATAACGTTTTATCTATGCTAATATAAGTATAAAGCTGAAGAGTTTGTTTGTTTGTTTGTTTGCTAATCTCGGGAACTTCTGGTCCAATTTGAAAAATTCTTTCAGTGTTAGAAAGCTCATTTATCGAGGAAGGCTATAGGCTATATATTATCACGCTAAAGTTGAATCTATTTTTTTTTAACTAATTTTACACGTATGAAGTCACGGGGACAGCTAGTGTTATGCCAGAGCCAGACATAGCTTCATTTCAATGATCATGTGTGGCCTAGGACTTTGTATAGCAGCGCAAACTTTTGTAGTACTTTGTAGACAAGGACAAAAATGTACAAACACTTTGAGCTATCTGGCACCGGCATTATGTATAGGTGTGCATTGGTCTCATATCGACACAAAATACCTTATATCGGATTCAAAGTGTACAAAGTATCAAAACCTGAATTAGAATTTGCAATAATATGTTCTGTAAATGCCGAATCAAAGTACCCTTCTTTAAAAGTGGAGCTGCCATTTCACGCTTACGTCAATCTGTGAGCGTAGCTTTGTTGGCTGAGATCTTGCCAATTAACACTCAATTATAGGAAACATTCCGCAAACGAAATGTATAGAAGAGCAATGTTGAGAAACAATTTTTTCACACATCTAAATCGGTTACAAACAAGCTCAATTCGCTTAAAAATAAATGTAAAATTTATGTTTGCAATTGCAATTTCAAAGATACGTGGATCAAATTTTACAATATATAATTTGATTGACTTTGACACTTTTCTTTTCTCTATTATTGTTTGTACCTACAGACGATGACTAATTTTAAGTATAGTTTAGTTTGTTCATTGCTTTTATATAGTATTAGTTAGCACCACCTTAGTTATTTTTAGTTTGTTTGTCGGTTGTCAGGTAGATATCGCTCTGAAGCGATAAGACCGCCGATTATACTGCAACATTGTACATATATATTTGTATTGTCTATCCTTCTCTTTGTACGTTCTGTTGTAATATAATAAAGTGTATTCAATCATTCATTCATTCACTCAATATATTTTTAGAGATCCGCTTAAAAGGAAGTCTTACAATTAAATATACGAACTTAAAAGATACGTAAACCACCCTTTAAAATATATTTTTTAGAGATAAAAATAAACTTAGTGATCTTACAATAAAAATATGTATTAATAATATATTAAACTATAACCTCACAAACACCAATGCTAAACGATTTATACACACATGTATATATTTTACTATAAGATTGTGTCAAAGCGTGGTCATTATGTCGAAATCTAAAAGTTTGTGGCTGAAATTCGACCTACCAGCGATCTCTAGCATCTTTAAAACATGGTTATTTTGTTAATTATTTTCTTGGTATATGGTTCTTACTTTACTTGATCGAAATGGTCATTATTAAGAATTTTAATTTGCTGACACTCAATTTTGAAGTAATAAAAACGGCCTTAAGACACTTAAATGTATCATATGTGTCTTTCGCGTGATGTTCATAGTCAGTTTGTAGTTGAATTTAGCGACACGATTTAGGCAGGTGTAGGTACCAGCTAAACAAAAATTATCATTAATGACTCTAATAAAACCACTTCACTTAAGCGAATACCTCAACCTCTTAACCAATAAGACACACAAAGAAGGAGGAAGAGGAAGTTGTCAATTAACTCGGTTTCTTGCCCGAATATTGGGGTGCTAACCGGCTTACGCCGCGAACAAAGGGCCTTTGATGCAGTGCAAACACGGTAGAGATAGTAGAGCAGTTGGAGTAACCGATATTTAACCGACCCGACAGCCAAAAAACAGCTGTGTAAGTCTACTTTTTATATGTATATTAAATACTAGATGTACCCCGCGACTTCGTCCGCCTGGACCACTTTTAGTTTATTTAATAGGTTTTGTATAAGGATCAATATCATGTTTATAAAAACATCTTCGCAAATAATGCATTACTTTAGAACAAATTTGGTTATCATAAACAAAGTTATATGGAGCCAACCTTAAAAGATAGACATATACTGTCGCGGACTTTTATATAGAGCTTTTAAAGGGAAACAATTCCGTCATACATAAGTTTTGCGAAACTTTAACGGTTTACGCAGCGCACGCAACGGAAGCTCTCAATAAGGGGAAAATCCGCCGATTTTGAAACATTCTTCATTGGTGCTCCGCTCCTTTTAGTCTTAGCGTGATAATATATAGCCTATAGCCTACCTCGATAAATGGGCTATCTAACGTAGAACGAATTTTTCAAAACGAACCAGTAGTTACGGAGAATAGCGCATTCAAACAAACAAACTCTTCAACTTTATATAATAGTATGGAGACTAGCTGTTAGATAGTAGACTGTTTATGTATATTTATCCTTATACGTGGAATAATAGATCATTTTATTTTTAAAGTATTTACAAGTTGGGAATTTTATCATTTTTATTGTGGTCTGGTTATGTATACTTATCCATATACGACGAATAATAGTACATCGTTATATTTTATACAGAATTTAAAAGTCTTCTTTGTTTAAATTGTTCTTTGAAATATTTATGTATTCTCATTATTAGACATTGATGTATTGATAAATTTATTTTAAGCGTATAGTCATGTGTACGTATTCATAGTTTACAATTCATTTGATAAAGTTATATTAGATTAAGTTAAACGTCATTTCTACATCCTACGTAGTTATAAGTCCTATATCCTAGTCGGCTGTTACTTATAACACAGTTATTAATTTACCTACCTTAGAAACAAATTTCTGTGTTTTTATAGTCGTATTATTTATTATTATACCTTATAGTGAAAATAGTTCTAATCGATCAGTAGTCGGTTTCTAGATACTTCTACTGACTTTAATGTTACCAAAAACTGTCACTGCATTAAATTGTGTAAAATAACTGTTGCGTTTGTAAATTTCACTTATTTAATAAAGCTGGCACAAGAAATGTTACAAAAAACTGTATCGAGAGCCGCTGAAGAAGACAACAATGGGGACCCAAATACACTGGTTGCCTCACTCGAGTCACTACCTGTTAATGGTATAAAAAAGGACACCGTAAAAACACGTACTATTTCTACTATATCTCGTGTAATTGATACTCAACTTTATCACTAAGTGTCACATCTCAAAATTGAACACCGTGAAATAACAAATAAAAGCATCTTTCGTTCCACAGCCGAAATTAAATATCTCCTTGATAGCTACGGAGTCCCACGCTAATTGAAATGGTTTCGATTCTGTTTTGACTATTATGATTTGGGAATGGGCTTTATTATTTTTAGAATATTCTATATCTTTTGTATTTCGATTTTTACATTACGTGCCTCCAAATATTGATGCTGTTGTTTCTATAATTGGTAAAGTCACCGTTAAGTTTTGTTTTTGTTTAGGTTTGACGAAAAGAATAAACGTTTCTGAAGATGAAACCTATTTTATCTTCAAGGATTCAAATTGTTTTCGTTCATTTCTCTTTATTTCGTTCTTCCTTTGTGCTTGGTTTTGCAACATGTTTGCTGAATAATGGTAGAAATTGTTATAAATTTTTATACAGTCATGTCTTCTTCTTCATCTTTACTGTGTGTCCCACATAGTGGTGGGATTAGCCTTCCGAAATTTCTTCCACCACATCGCTCTTTCTTGACATCGTCTTCGGAAATATCACACTTCCTCATGTCCTCTGTTACTACATCTTTCTTTTACATAGTCATGTGAGGCATTCTTTTTATAATGTCCCTTGGTTACACCGTAATTTGAGAACGAAAGAACCGATTCAAGTATCTTTTAGTCTTCATAAACATTCTTACGAAGAGAAAAGATACATAGAAGTCTCCTGTAGAAACGACACAACTCAATAGACTATAAACAAAAATCAAAGAACATAGTATAATTGCCATATTATTAATAACAATGTATACCGAATCGAGGGAACCAATATGCTTGCGTGATTAAACTAATTGTTAGCATAATTTATATGGAAATAATAGTTATGATTGTGTTTCAAATGTAATTTGGAATGCATTAAAATTCTAACCATGTCTTATAATGTTGATATCACCCAAGTTCACCCGATGTAAATTCAACCTTCACCCAAGGTCTGAAGAAAGCTTTTCCTCTGCCTTATGTGCTGGAAATTATCTAGACATTAGTACTACATCTAGAAGATTTATGGAAAAGACAATTAACCAATGATTGCCTTTCGAAGGCTTTGCGTTTAGTGCGGATTAATGAATCTTAATTTTGTTCCCTCTTATCTCTCTATTAATATCTCACGTTATCGGTTATGGAAAATTGAACAAATATATCATCTGAATATTAGTTATTATGTTTTCTTTTACATTATAAAATTTCATATAATTCAATACAATACATATAGCCTTTATTTGTGAAAAAACAAATTCCATTTCACATATGTTCTTATATGTTTTTACCAAAATGAATTACGTTGAATATTTATCATTATACATTTAGGTATACTTAAGGCATACTATTTTATCTGTACTATATACTTAATATAAAAAGCTGAAGAGTTTGTTTGTTTACTTGAACGCGATAATCTCAGGAACTACTGGTCCGATATGAAAAATTCTTTCAATGTTAGATAGCTTATTTATCGAGGAAGGCTAAAGGATATATCGTTACACTAAAATTGAATCTATTTTTTTACCTAATTTTATTAGTTTTATTCCTGTTTAGGTTACTATTTAACCTAAGTAACCTTATCAGAATGAGAATGCCTTTTGGCAAAGGCCTCTTCTAGTTAGAAATTAATATGAAGGAATTAAATAAAATTGTTCTACTTCTAAAATTTTAATATAAATAGCATTGCATCAGTTATTGTCATCATTGTAAAGTTATCATTGTAATATTGCTGCCAGATTCTCCCCGAACATTGGTTTTGAACATTGATTTAGAAGGACACTAGTGCCTATTGCAGGATACAAGAGAAATACATAATTATAAAGGTCACATATATACTTCAGCACATTCGATAACACGAACAAACAAACAAGCACGCTATCGTTCGCCCGCGTGTTCAGTGGTTTTTTCAATCTATACATACATATAAATAAAATATAACTGTCTATTTGAAACGTCGAAGCTCTTAATTAAATACAATTATCAAAATTTTAAAAATTGAAATCCTTTTTCTCTTAGTCACAACATTACTTGACCGACGATTCTTATGAAGATAAAAAGAGAATATGACCAATTTCTTAAATTGACAAAATAATTCTATACTAGAGATACTTAATATTTAGTACTATTTTTCCTACACTCCAGGAAAGCTGGAAGAGATCTCTATTAGAGATAAGTTTTTCCTATGTATACTTCTTCTCTATACTGTGTATTTTTCTGTATTTTAGTTTTAGGTACATTAATAATAAATAAATAAATAAATAATGGTCACCTGGTCGAAATTCAGCCAGAAATCTTTAGATTTGCGTTCCATATGCTTATTTAAAGCCAACTAAAATATTCTTAGTATAACGGTATTTGATAATTTAATCACATTAAATGTCATAATTATTTTAAATTACATTGTTATTTTGTGATGGTTGTCATGCCTACTCTAATAAAATACATACATATGTGTGAAAATCGTTTGCCACAGGTGTTTTTGAGTTGTTGTGCATATTTTGTAAAATATTATCAATCGCAGTCCCTCCTCTACATAATCTATAATAGTGACAAATTATACACTGGTCCTCCATATATTTTCGTAAAATGGTAGCGAAGTTTTCTATTCACGTATTAATATACAGATAACACGGCCGAAGTCGCGAGTTGTTGTAGTAATTTGGTATATTTATTAAAGAGCAACGAGAATAAAGGAAAATAACGATACTCGTCGCGCACCGGAAGTCAAACAACATTCGTAAACATGAACTCTACTTTTTTAATACTACTGTTGATAGAACTTCGTACAAGGTTGGTGACTCAATATATTCTCAATAGCGCAACGGTAAGAGGGCGGCTTAAACTCCTTAATGTACTATATTTGTCTCCCGATCCCTTTCAAACTACTTTCGCAGAACTCTACTTCTTCAATAAAAGCTCAGTTCTTTTTCCGATCCTTTTGGGCACATACTTCTAAAACACTCCTGTACATGTTTTAAGGTTATTGGGGGTAGAAAGGAGAACAATAATAAAATAAATATAGTTCTGTATTTATCCATTGGGATAGGTTAAATAATTGTATTTAACTGGGTCCTTACAGATTTAGAGCCACCCATATCTCCGTCGAGCTATTGAAACTCTAAAAGTACTATTCTACCACATGTTCTAGTCGATTATCTGCTACATTTACCTGGTGAACGAAGACATCCTGCCCGCCGTCATCCGGTGTGATGAACCCCCATCCCTTGGCCACGTTGAACCATTTGCACTGACCGCGCCGCGTCACGCCTGTCACACCTGCAGCCCCGTTCCCCGCACCTGGAAGACATTAACACAATGCTACAGCGATTTGAATTACTACACTCCGGCGTTACTTTACGCAAAAGGAAGGAACTTTGTACGATATGTTACCAGAATGGTACACCATCATCGCTACCAAATTGCAAACTTCGTTCCAAAACTAGAACGGAATTAGAAGATGGATTCCGAGAGAAATTGAAGCTTAGACATCGTTAAATAGATGGTATACTATAAAGCTTTAAATATGTTTATATTTTAAAAGTAATATGTATTAAGTAATACTAATATAATGTATGAATATCCCTAAAATAACCTCTTACAACATAAAATAATGTTTCCTATGTCCTATGTGCTAAGAAACCCTTAGGTATACCTAAAATATTCCTAGAATTCTTCTGTTTCCTATTGTTTACCTCATACAACATTTCAGCGGAATCTCTTACTCATCGGTGAAATAGCATGTTTATTTCTCAAAGGGTGTTAGTAGTTCACATTTGGGTGTTAGTTGGCACTTCCAGTACGGTGATCCGCCGGCTGCCTTGTCCGTTATTATAACTAAAATACGATCTTGTAAAGTAGCCAGTTTGATTATAATCAATCTACCTTAACTTCTAATTGAAGTTAATAAATTTAACTAGTAATAATATTTATAAATAACGTGGAAATAATTATGATATCGAAGCAAATGCATTTACACCTTATCGCTGACCCCATCTATTTTATTTTAACCACGCTAATTATTAAAAACACCTGAAGGAACTTGGAGAAAGTTGTAAACGAATTGACAAACACATGGTCTGGTTGTGTAAGGTGCATAGCATGTAAAAGTAATAATATATTATTCATTTATGGTAAGTTAAAAGCTTACCCTTTATCTATTTCTAATATTTGTTTATATTTTCCAGTATATGGTGTTGCAAAAGAACCGTTCGGCCCTTGAAGTTTACCAATGTGTTACAACCTATCATCACAACTACCTAAGTAAGACTTATTGTCAAGCCTATTTCAATCAAATAACAATAATCAAAGACAAAATGATCCAGAGAGCGTGGTTGCATCAGAACGCTTCGGCCCCTCGTTAAAATGCATACACATTTAGACAGTTCGGAAATCTATTAGCAATAGGGCCCACGATCGTTTACAGGACCAAGAAAGGGTATGGCGGTCCCCTTATCGGCCTTATGACAAAAAACGTGGGAACCGAACCGAAGAATGAACTCCTTTATACTTGATATCACCATGGCTGTAAGGTTGAAGACCTCATTACAAACCATCTAATAATATCGATATGCCTTTTATTTAATCAAGAATATTTTAAAGTTTTTGTGACATATTATTTACATAATAATTCTTTGGGTGTGTGAAAAAAATAATATAGGTACATATATAATGAAATCATGTTAAAGAAATTTCCTATATTTAAAAACTCACTATGTATTACTTTTTATACATGAAACTTATTAATGGTGGTTTAGTTTAACATATAATTATGGGTATATATAAGTTTATCTGTGTATGTCTTCGTACTTTTTCAATCGATGTATTCTGAATATCTTTGAGGATAATCTACACACAAAATTTGACTTACCTATTTGTATTCATTTTTAACCAGGATAACGACTATACTGCTAGATCGCATTATTATATAATATATCGCATATCTATCTTTTACTATTATATAACTGCATTATTGTTAGTATATTTGAGGATAAATGAGTCACTAAATTGGACTTATTGGTATCAATTTTTGAACAGAAAGTTACATATGTCTATCTAGTATTATGCTTTAGGATGTCTTCTGTTCTAAAAATTATCGAATTTCCTGTACAAAACTTGACAAATTCTCAATAATAAGTATTAAATTCGTCAATATTTAAAGAAGCAGTAATCTCTTAAAAATCCAATTTTTCTCAAAAACTGTACTTATTCTTAATATACTACTACAAGTTGAAAAAATAACTGAATACGGCATACATCAAAGCAAACGTACAATGAATTGGATGGAATATATTATACATTAAGCTATACTACATGGTACTACATTGATGAAAAGTTATTGTAAGTATTTCCGCTATTATAAGTTACTCATTTCGAGAGGAATTTCAATAAGTTCCGACATAGCAGGAGCTGAGTGACACACGTATTATGAGTAATCCTACAAAAATGTAGCTTAAATTTTGATTTTGAGTCACATTGGGCTTTGAGTCACTTCCTATGCGATAAAAATATGTATTTGCAAATTTAAATGTACATAATTTTATTGCTAAGTCGATACTGTACTTGAATGAATGTATATATATTTAAATCGAAAGTTTCAAATCTCTTTATACAATTTGCTTTTTGAGAGCACCTTTGGACGTTATATTTTTTTTTCTAATTACTAAACCTTTTCAAGTTTTTGCAACATAATATATATATTCCTATATTATATGACAACTAAACGTTCGATATACGTATGTTTTGGTAACAGAACAGCTCTCATTTTTGAAAACGGCTTAAAATACATATTTGAGCATGTTTAACACATTTATATTAAACTCTTGCAACAATAAAGTATGTTTTTTATACTTTTTAAATATAATTACAATTTATAACAAGGTCATGTCAAATTAACTTATAGGGTAATAAATCGTGTAGTTTAATTTATTAATTGTAAAAATAATGTAAACTGTGTTTCTCCCGTAAATAATAAATAAATAAAGCTTTCTAGTTTTTTA
>JANCMC010041502.1:3025910-3046937 GCA_024363005.1 Charaxes varanes
ATCTTACTGTTAACGTTTAATATATACAAAATATTAAATAGTTGTAGAAAATCTTCTAACTCTGTCACTCTAAACTATAATCGAAACTGTTAAAGAAAAATATGTCTTATTTAATATGAGGTCTTGGTATTTTAACAATCAATCTAATACCTTTATTTGAATGTCGGAAACGGCTCGAACAATTTTCATAAAATTTAGTTTGCAGGGGATTTTGAGGGCAACGAATCGATTCAGTTAGGTTTAATTTTTAGAAAACGCTGTTTTAATGGAGAAAACGAACGGTCATCCATGTCTTTTTAATTTACATTGATAAAAGATTTAAACTTTTGTACGACAAAATATGTCATAGAAATCTATATCATATATAAGTTGTTACTTGTTTTGAATACTTTGAATTCTTTCTACAAAATCGAAATCTCATTTTTTTTTAAATATAATATATTTAAAATTTCACGAGAGTGGAGGAATGCCGAATAACTGATTCAAGAATTCGTTTCTTTTCTTTGCTTTTAACTCTGAATGAGATGTGAGCGTAAGTAGAGTCAGTCGCCACTATCGTATTAAGGTAATGGACTCAAAGGAGTAAGTAATATTTGTACAAAACATTCCGAAATAAAGGGCTCTGGTGTATTCATACAAAGGGGATTGACGTGCTTCCTCAAATTATTGCTGGGCTCATTTTAAGTGTATAATAAAGGTCTCTAAGTACATTCATGCTCTTTTAATATAGACATACTTCTATAAATATAATGGGGACGGTATAAAAACAAAATAATTAAGCCGTAGTAGAGCGCTTGTGCTATAATTTAAAGAACGGATATGAAACTGAAAGGCATTTCTTAAAGTATACGAGGGTCCCTTCAAGTACGCCTAATATTCTTGTAACTCTAAAATTTATTGCAAAGTCTATTCCAACTAACGATCGTTGAAAAGTGTCGAAACATTGGGTTTACAACTAAGTAAGCTATAGTATAATACACACTAGAAGATAAATATAACTTAAAATACGCTATTTAAGCCTCGAGAAAAATAATTAATATGTGTTATAATTATTTTTTTTAGAACTTAGACTTTCGTGAGCGGAGTTCATATTAATTATAAAAAAAAACCGTTTTTATAATTAATATGTTATAATTATAAAAACGTTTTGGAATAAATTATCCCTCGTTATGATTATATGCATTTGTGCAATATGCGTTGACCTCGACCTTACATTTAAATAAAAAACGGCGTAATACCTTGTCATTAAATATTAATTTTATTATATAAAATCGGGTCTGAAGTGTCATAACTTTAAATAAAAATATCGTATGAACATCCGCACTACATAAGGAAGGGTTTGGGCCACCGGGAACTTTCACAAACCGAACGAAACGCGACAACAATACCATCTCTTATGAGACAGCATATCCCTCAGGATGTAAATAAGATTATCCGTAGCTACTTTCACAAAAAATAAATATATATATATATATATCCGTTAGCGACGTCACCGGCTACGTAACCATGGATACCAGCAGTTGTCAAATGGAGTTGCCAGTAGTAATTGTGACTAAGCTTCAAATTTGACGACGTCGCCAAACCGTCGTCAAGTGAGTTACCTGTCCTATATAATAATATGAATCGTTTGGATACGTCGCCGGCGACGTCGCCATGGCGTCTCGGTGGGGTAGAGTTATAATTAAATCTTATTTAAGCAGAAGTAGCAAATCTTTAGTAAAGAACACAACAGTAGTTGAAAATAATTAAAAAACGCACAAACTATATTGACGCTATTATACATGTCACTGTATACCTTCATTAAATGCGATACTTTACTTCGCCCCATAATAAAGTAGGTGGATATATAACATCGTAAAACCTGCTCAGGAATCCCAATAATCTGGGGTAGCATTTGTAACAAACGACGCGTAAGAGGGTTCAACGAGAAGATCAATCTGCGTGGGTACTCATTTTAGTCTATAGAAAAGTGGTAGATGCGATAGATAGAGATGGTGAAGTGATGTCTACATATACATTAAATACGTGAAACGAAGAGTTTAGGTACAGTTTTATGAAAATTGCTCGGACGACGTAAGACATTTCGCACAAATATAATTAATATAGATGAGGGTGTGCGAATGCTAATATTTTTTTATATATATTCGTGTGCGTGAGGTTTTACTTTTATATATAATGTAAAACCTGACGCACACCAATGATAAACGATTTACACACACATGTATTGGATAATGTCAAAGAGTAATGGTGACAATCGTTTGATCCAAACATTGTGGTAACATCTAATGGTGCTTGGACACAAATGCTTCTCAAAACGTTCAGAAACAATATTAATATATTAAATTACACATATAAAACCACACACAAACCAATGCCAAATAATTTGCGTGATTTACACACATGTACGCCATTTACTGTAAGATTGTGTCAAATCGTAGACATGACGAATGCAATATTAATATATTAAAATAAAACCACACACACACACACACACACACCAATGCCAAATAATTTGCGTGATTTACACACACAAGTATGCCTTTTACTGTAAGATTGTGTCAAATCGTAGACATGGCGGATGCAATATTAATATATTAAAATAAAACATCACGCACACCAATGCCAAACGATCTACGTGATTTACACACACATGTATACCTTTTACTGTAAGATCGGGTCAAATCGTAGACAGTAAAAATATTCATTGTCGAATATTACAATGAAATGAAGTGTAACAATGAAGTTGAAGTTTACAATTGAAATTTTGTATATAGCTTTAAATAAGCATATATTACTCAAATCTAAAGATTCGTGGCCGAATATCGACCACCAGACAATCTCTAGTATACATTAAAGTGGAAGATACGGCATTATACAAAAAAGCCATATAATATATGTAGAGTGCACAAAAGAGATAGATGTGGCTTTAAACGGAGAGTAACGTATGTGTACAGTATGTTTTTTGGTCTAATAAAGTCTGCGTCCATCTGTACTATATGATATCTATACTAGATGATACCTAGTAGCTACGGTTTTATACGTAAAAATGGTGAATACGATTTTAAATTTCGCATTACGATTTTTCTATATTAGATATCTGGATACTACACAAAAAAAGCCGTACATCTCTAACTTTTACGCTCAATAAAAGAAAATAAAGCTTTTATGAAACTCAACCTCAAATAAGTTAAAGGATAACATTCAGTCAGCTAAATGAGTATAAAGTAGCCAAGAGCGTGTCAAGACACGCTTATATAGAAGGGTTCCGTATTTCCGTTTCCGTTTTTGAATACTGTAATCTTTGGTAATAAATCTATACTAATACATAAAGCTGAAGAGTTTGTTTGTTTACTTGGACGCGCTAACCTCAAGCACTACTGGTCCAATTTGAAAAATTCTTTCAGTGTTAGATACCCCATTTATCGAGGAAGGCAATAGACTATATATCATCACACTAAATGTTTTCACCTAATTTTACGCGAATGAAGTCACGATCAGATTTGATACCCGATTAAGATCTATTATTACAAAATTAGTTGTTCCATTTCGCTCAAAACAAGTTTCCTAATGAGTTTTCACCATGTCCTATCAATATGGAAAATTTCAAGTTTCTATATCTAATAATTTGGAAACCCTAGGGGGGGCCAACTTGTGGACTAACAGACTAAGAAACGGACGGACACAGCGAAATTATAGGGTTTCCTTATGGGTCTACGGAACCCTAAGAACTCCGTCTCGATATTGTAAGCGAGGAATTCCTATTGGTGCTCCTTGTGAAACGACAGTAGATTATTTTTATAGCCTAATGGTCTCCTTACGAGTCGGTGGGGGAAACGTTATCGATCCTAAGTTATTTCAGTCCAAGCTATAAAGAACTTGAGCAAAATACTCGTATAAACTTCACGTCTTATTAGTCTCCATACTCCATATATGTCGCACCTTCGGAAGTCTTACGACGCAATTCAAAGTTTTGTGAAATGAACTTTAGTCGACCTCACAGGAGGCACTCGCGGAGTACCGTCTCTCGATCGGGAGCCCCACCCGGGGCTTCGCGAACGGCTGAGCTTCGGCTAGGCCCAAAACCCCCGCCCGTTGACGCTGTGAAGGTCACTCTGACCATCAAATATAAACCAGTGCTAGAATGGGTCACCCATCAATCACCCGGTCGCAGCCAGAGCAACTTAACTTAGCGATCGACTCAAATGCCGACCACTGATTAGGCCACGACCAAAAGCCGGACATAACATAGCATAAAATTTATTTTCGTTTACTCACCTAATCCACGTAACTAGTAGAATCTACGTACTAGTAGATTCCTATAACGTTTTAAATGACTATAAATTTAGCATCACGGCCTTCTCTACCATAGGAGAAAATACTCCGTTAACAATTTCATAATAAAGATGAAGCAGAAGTATTGACCGTTACAGTACGATTATGCTTAAATGGATGAAAATATTTATACTTGGACTTATGATAAAATTATTTTGATAACTTCATCAATAGTCCAGTCCTATTACCTACTACGTTTCAAATGTAGCCCTAATATTCCGTAGTGTTGTAAAAATACGTAGAAAACTAGTAACCAGTCTTTTAGAATGAAAAGTAAACAAAAGTTATTTCTACTCTACTAATGTTTTTCGAGAGAAACAAAGAGACAAAATAAATAGCAGTGAATAGGAGTAAATTTACTGAGAAACGATACGCTAAAGTGGCACTATTTAATTATTCAGATTGCTAGACTTAAGCGGGCATTCATCTCTGTCTTAGTTACATAATACTGTTTGTTATCATATATACGCTGCTATATCATTGCCCTTTTGTGCCGATAAAGACTATTTAATATTTTAAGTTTCAAGAGGTTTATCAATATGACAAGCTAAAATAAAGGTTACAATATTATTAAGCGTAATATTGTTTATTGACATTCGAGCATCTAACAATAATTTGATTGAAAGCAACAAAAAGTTGGATTCTTAATTTTTATATGATATAAAACATAAAAGTATTTAGGTAACTTTTAATAAAATTTTCGATACAAGCGTAGCTACACGGTTTATTTTTCTAAGGCTTCCAAAGGTAATTGAAAGCATTTGAAAGAACCGAAGCAATTAAGTCGGCTTGCCAAAATATTCGTTATAATTTTTTTGTTTCATTTAGTTTTGATGTAATTTTTAGTACATTAATTAAAATGTTAAGAAAAGAAAAAATATTTTATAAGTTATAAAGGTAAAGGCTCTACGTTTGAACAGAATATATTATACTCAGGACTTTTTTTGTCACTTTGGGGTACCCCCCAAAAGAAAAAAAACAAAAAGACCCCGTGATTATACTGAAACTCACGACAAAAGTTTAGATTTTTTTATAGTTAAAAGTGACGTATAATCACGGGTTTTTGTTTCATCTTTTTGGGTACCCGCCAAAAAGAAATGACAAAAAAGCCTGAGTATAATATATTCTAAATAGCTGATGCTTTGTTTCCCGAAAATATAATGCGCGTTTCGGGCCGCGGCAAATTCTGTTGAGGTGTTTTGCCTCAGGCACTTATTGACCGACTGCGTATTTGCCTGTGGAGATGGCTAAAGTTTAGGTACTTTCGTCTCTGTAATATTCTCGGAAATAATTACGATGTATTCATAATTATACGATAGCCATTCGAAATAAACATAAAAAAACTTCACAACTATGTACGAAGCATGAGATTATAGTCTGTATTATTACTTATTATAGTACGAAATCCAATAATGCATTCATATTACCTTTAGAAAGAGGTGATAAATAGTGATAGTGTACACTAGCCCCACCAGCAGAACAACCGGTAAGGGTGACGCTGTTAGCGTCGCCTCCAAACATCATTATGTTGTCTTGTACCCATTTGAGGGCGAAAGCTTGGTCTTTTAAACCAAAATTTCCTGGTATTAATTCATCGCCTGTGCTGAGGAAACCTATTGAAAAAGAACATTTAAAGAACGTGTGTAAGCATTTTTTATTATTCACTAATATGTAGTATATTTTTAGAATAGGGTTTTTGAGGTGATAAAGTCTTATCAATCGATGAATGCCGTGTGCATGCGCACGAGAAAGTGTCACGTTCCGCCTGAGCCGAGTCTGCACGCAACGCGGAACAAGCGATAGAGGCGCGATCGGTCTAGTCGTCCGACTTTATCACGTAAAACTATCGTCCGTAATCCGCCTTTACAAACAACCAATGGTTTTTTATTATATCCTTCAAGGGTTAGGAGAGAGGGAACTGTAGTCCCCGTGATATATATACATATATGTTGTTCTCAGATCAACAACAACAACAACTATGTAGAGGGAACGTACCGCGTGTGCACGCAGTGCGACATATCCAAGTGGCCCTGTTTCCCTGCTCTTTAATATCGCATAATAATAATATTATAAACTATTATGCATTCATAGATCATTTGTTTTTCTAACATATTATTTAAATATAGATGTTTCAGCCTAAAAATGCAAGACCCTCTACTAATTAATTGCAAAGGTAGCTTGTGTGTGTGCAGCGTTTTTATTGTAAATTTAACCACGCCCTGTAAGCCAATGGTATTGACTAGCTTGTGTGTTAGTGTATACATGCTATTTTGCATGTAGAGGTGAATACTTTGGAGGGATGTACATTTTTAGAACTTTAAATGTAGAATTTTACATTACCTAGGGTACTATTTATACAGCGGCCGTTAAAATAACTTGTGAAATAGCACACTTAATAGTCATATGGCAGATTTTATTATTATTCTTTCAGTGTTAGATTGCCCATTTATCGAGGAAGGCTTTAGGCTATGTATTACCACGCTCAAACTAATACGAGTAACTCACGATTTTGTATTTTACAATATTGAAATTTGTTGCAAGTAACATATTCATAAAAAATACAAGTGTTATTTGTATTTTTCTAAATAAACACAGCAGCCAGCGAACTCAGAATTCCTTCTCAAATTATTTATCTTTCGCAAACTTTCTGCAGAGTTGAGCAAAGACCAAGGCGTTTCTCAGTCTTAACGAGGCGTCAGTTTTCAGCATATTATGGCATAAAATTGTGAAAGTATATTCTACAGTACTAATTAGTTTAGTTTGTAGCCTCAGAATCTCAGCGGTCGCAAAGGTTGGACTGAAACCCGTAAGTTACGTAGGAATATGTAAATTCAATCAGGTGAAAGGTACCTTACCCAAAAAACCTACACCACATGGAATGATGCAAGTATTTGTAAAAACTTTGAACACATATTCAAAGTCCCCGGCTATATCAGTAATCAAACAAGTTTCTAGATATATCAAGAGATAGCTATTTGCAAATATTTCTACAAAACTTTGCAGAACAACTCAAGGACTCGCTGGCTACACTCAGTGATCAAGCAAGTGTTCAAATAAGGGAAACTATAAAGGGGCGTCGGCTAAATAAATCTAGGCCGGCAACGCGAGCCTCCTGGTTCTGCGGATATCCATGGGCATAGCATAGCTGAACATCCGTAAAATTTGCCCCTTGTAATATTAAAAAAAAAAGACATTATTCTAATTGTCCCTGTAAATATAGTTACTTACTCCTCTGGCGTAGCGACCCAAATTGTGTCTTGCCCTTCGATATAAGAGAGCACCACCGAATTTTGTCAATACATAAATACATCAACTTTATCAAGTGACGAATCTAATATGGCTTATGAAGTTTTGTTGTCATTTTGTAATCTACACAACAAACACAACAACCTATACACATATAAAAAAAAACTACTGAATCGATTTTGATAATTATTTTACTGTTAGAAGGTTATATTATCTCTGAGTGGTATAGGCTACTTTTTATTTTAATAAATATACTTTTTAACTAGCTTCCTCCACTTAAAATGAAGTAAAAAGAAAATTGATTCTATTTTAGCGTGATGATAAATGGGCTATCTAGAAAGAATTTTTCAAATCGGATCAGCAGTTCCTGAGATAAGCGCTTTCAAGTAAGCAAACAAACAAACTCATCAGCTTTTCAAATAAGCATTGATGGTCATTGCATTGCCAAAACTTTATCACAAATTCTACAATAGCGTACACATTCAAAAATGCGAATAATTTGAAAAACTCGTATTCCGTCACTACTGGCCCTTCCCTAATTATCTATGATTCAACAAAAAAAATGATAAAAAAATTTAAATAAAAAAAAACAAAAGAAGGGGACACTCGGATTTGAACCAAGGACCTATCGATCTGCAGTCGATTGCTCTACCACTGAGCTATATCCCCCGCTGTTGAAGTGACGAAACTAGAAAACATAAGTTTATTTATACATATTACGTATTTTATTTTAAAGAAACAAAATAAAATTTATTTATTCGATACAACCACGTGTGCTTTGACATACATGGTATGAAATTTATATAATATTATAATATTAGCCGCATTTTATAATTATATCTGAATTTCTTTATAAACAATTAATATATTATATTAATATAATACTAGGTAAAAACCCCAAAGACTTTATCCAATTTCAATGGTTTTTCGTGTCACAACTTTATATGTTTATTTTTTTAATAACGAGGGGCAATCTGTTTACGAAACGACCCTTGATATATGACATTATATAACAACGGTCACATGTATATTTTAATTATGCTATATTACATAATATAGCATAATTAAAATATACATGCTTCCATTACTTTTTGGTGAGGTTTTTTTTTGTTTTATTCAAGACTAATTGTTATCTGTGACTTAGTCCGCGTAAAATTAGTCGAAAGATTTTAGCGTATACTCTTCGTAACCTATAGCCTTCCTCGATAAATGAGCTATCTAACACTGAAAGAATTTTTCAAATCGGACCAGTAGTTCCTAAGATTAGCGCGTTGAAGCAAACAAACAAACTATTCAGCTTTACTATAGACTAAATTTTAGTAATTTAAGACATTTTTAATCTCAATAGCTAAGAACATTTGTCACACCGGAATTGTAATCTCTGAAATGATTAACAGTATGCGATTTACGAATAAAAATGGCTCTATAAAACAGCGTGCGACGCCCACAGACACCACAACCAGAAGGCTCGCTCATGCGTTGCTGGCCTTTGGGAAATAAGTGTGCATTTGTAAACTAAAATGTAATAGCATCCTGTTTATTTTTATTTTTACTATACCACTAATATTATTGTATGACGTTTGCTAATGTTCGGATCGGATCCTATATTTAATAAATAATAATAAATAAATAAATATATACAGGACTATATGACACACAGGCGTCGTTCCTAAGGTAGACAACTTAATGCCCGTGTTATAGGTAACACAAATATATATATATTTTTAGAAATATATAAATACATACATATGGATAATACACCGAGACTCGAGGTGAAAATCGAACCCACGACCCCCGGAGCAGAAGGCAGTATATAAATTATTATTTAAATATTATTTCAAATTTCTATTACAATACTAATTCTTTATTAAAATTTTAATTTTTTCCTCCATAGTATATAATATTAGAAGTCAACTGGTGTTAAGAGACAAGCGCGTTTCGCTGTAAGCAAATTTCGCTTACAGCTAATAATATCCCCTACAGAGTGTATATAAAGCATTATACCCGAGCCCCCGCCATGTTTACGCTTCCCAAATAAATGATAAAGAAATTCTGAGTTTGACCTCGACTTTGAATTTGACTTCTTTCTACACTAGAGACATTAGAAGTCAACCGGCGTTACTTGAGAGACAAGCGCGTTTGGCTCTAAGCAAATTTCGCTTACAGCTAATAAAATCCCCTTCAGGGCGCAGATGGGGCGTTATACCCGAGCCGACGCCGTGTTTACGCTCCCAAAGTAAATGTCAATAAACTACAAGAGCGCCCTCTGGGGGAAAGTGTCCACGGGTTGTGTTTCAACCTAAAAGGTGGATAAAGTAAAATACATGTCAAGTCTCTTAAGATGTTTTTGAGACTCTTCGTACGCCTTGACGGCTCTACGGCTGGAATGTAAACTGTGATAGGGAACACTCGGTTCGACGCCCGATTCGTTGAGGTAACGTTGTACTTACGTAAGCCTAATTGGTGGGATGAGGGTTTTAATAAAATGACATGTACACATCGCTACCGAAACATTCATAAATGTAATACAAACAAATTTATATTCTTATTAGAAACGATAAATAGCGTTTTCAATGTTTTATAAAGTTAATTACTCAACTCTCATCTTCCAACTAAATTTTCTAAGAATTGAATATATACGTTGTCCATGTTAACGGTACAAAAAGTATAATAAAAGTATCTCTCATGTAGAAAAAAGTACAGTCCCGTAGAGTGCAAAAGTTCTATATAGCAAATCTGTCTACTGACATGAAATATACATTAACGCGATCGAAACCGCGAGCAAAAACTAGAACATTAAAACAAAATTCCACATGTATGTAAGAAAATTTCACATGTACCTTGCTTGGTTATTCGAACACAATCTCTTCGGTATACTTTGTACGGTGAAATCTTTTATTGTTTTGAATTTTTATCCGCAGAGTGCCGTCGCATTCATATTCTAGCAGGTTCAAGTTGAAAAGATTAAAGTTCCTGAGATTTGCGTCCGAGGCGTCGCGCCATAGGTATTCTTTCAGGTTAAACCTTAAGTATTCTCGCGTACTTTCCGCATAATGTCTTCGACTTATTCTTAAAGTATTAGAGTTCGTATCGTTCGTATCGTGTATCGTTCTGTATTATTTTAAAATGTTTTGTTTTATTCCTATTTAATTTAAAACATTCTAACCTAAAAAAATAGTCTTAATATGACAAGACGCCTACCGGAATTTAATAGCAAAAACACATAACGACCAATTTGCAATCGTAATCATTAGGGACATTTACTTTTCTACAAGAACTGAGACACGAACATTTCGAACCGCTTAAAGTCGACGAGCCAACTTTGAAAATATTCGTGCTTGGACAATAGCGGACCCTTTTAAATGTCAACGCAGGGTGCATTACCATTGATGCAAAGCGTGACACGATACAGACTTGTCTCACAGTCGACTCGTCGACTTCGAAGGGTTCGAAATGTTCGTGCTAAGGACTCTGTACGTCTCGACTGATTCTTAATGTAGGAGAGTTAGTAATTTCTGAATTATATTAAAATATTTTGTTTTGTACCTATACTTTTTTAATGAAAACGATGTTTACATAAAACGAAAAGTCCAGTACAAGACACCTACCAGAATTTAAGAGCAAATATTCATCATGGCAAAATTGCTATCAGTCATTAAAGATAAAAACAATTAATATTATGTATTATTTTATGTATTAATTTAATATTATTAATTATAAAATTAATTATTTCTCAACAAGAACTATGCTGTTCACTTATTGCGAAAAACCTTATAAGTAACTTTTATTGAAATGAAATGAAATGTGGTTTTATTCCAAATAAATTTTACAACAAACCTTATGAAATTATTTCATACTAAAAGTTTTGTGTTGTGGAATTCGTACTATATATCCAATGTAGAATATGCTAATAAAATATTGTTATTTAATTGTAAGACATTTTGTCGTTCTATTGAAACTTGTAATTAGGTTCTCCGAATGTAAATTTCTTTGCTCACTACTCCAATAGGCATAAACAACGCTTTTATCCTTTTGATATACTTACATTTACTTATAATTCTTTATAGCGAATACTATCATAATAGCTATGGCTGCCTGTTGCGACCACTCCTGCACGGCATAAAGACAGAAAAGAAGGAATAAAGAATTCTGAAGAATTTAACAAGGCACTTCACGAATTCAAATCCTTATTACATCAATTATTAATTGAACTAACGAGATTTTAAATAAATTTTTAAATTACCTATTCATTTTAAGGAAACTGGAAACATATATACCTAATACCGGCAGCTGCATTCCACCACAGGACATCTCGTCAAAATTTGAAATTTCACCCGCATCACATCGATGTCCTCAAGTCCACAACCCTGCGATTCTCTAGGAATTTCTTACCTCGCACAATTCCCTTGTGGAATCAGTTGCCTGCTTCGGTATTTCCGAACGGATTAGTTAAAAGGCTCATTTTTGCTTGTTATGCATTACGTTAATTTCTGACAATAACCCTTAGCAAAATTTTCTTTAAGTAGGAGCTGTTATCCAAAATGTTAAAGTACTTTCTTGGTCTACTATACCTATCGATAATAATTCTTATTTTAAAATAATTAATTTGTTATTTCTGAAACCATCATCCATTCAACTTTTTTTATATAAAAAAAGAGGGAAATGGGCAGGCGGTTTATCTACCTCTTTTTTTATATAAAAGTTGAACGGATGATGGTTTCAGAAATAACAAATTAATTATTTTAAAATAAGAATTATTATCGATAGGTATAGTCGACCAAGAAAGTACTTTAACATTTTGGATAACAGCTCCTAGTTAAAGAAAATTTTGCTAAGGGTTATTGTTAGAAATTAACGTAATGCATAACAAGCAAAAATGAGCCCTTTAACTAATTGACGTGCAGACGACATTCGACCTTAGCGTGGCAAACCAATTTCTTGGTCGACTATACGATTCTAGGTTAAACATTTTTTTTTCGGGCACTTAGCTACTATATAGAGTTTCCAAGCGTTCAATAGTCTTCCTGCTTTTAGTATACAAAAAGCTAGTGAAATATTGTATATAATAACACTAGCTGTGACCGCTTCTTCGTCCGCGTAAAATTCGGTAAAAAATATAGATTTAATTTTAGCCCATAGCCTTCCTTAATAAATGGGCTATATAACATTGAAAAAAATTTTCAAATCTGACCTGACCGTTAGTACGTTCAAGCAAAAAAACTCTTCAGCTTTATATATTAGTATAGATTTATGCAAATTTCCAAGTTTGTGGAAACCTTTTACTAACTTATGGGATACTTTTTTTGAGTTTTCTTTAAACTAGAGAAAAGGTTTCGCTTTAAGCTTATTATATAAACAACTATCTTTAGTTATACGTAGATACTGTAATACCCCCTATAACACGGTACTCTTATAACGCTTTAATATTATAATATATATAATATAATATTATGCGCATTCGGACTGGTACTAAACGCGTAGTACGAGAAACTCATACAACGCGTTTTCCTATAACGCGGAATAAACTTACCGCGTTATAGGGGGAGATTACAGTATTAAGCATAATAATATAGCAAATCCTTGGTCCAAATGTTCGTTGTTAAATAAAAGTTTGGTGATACAGTACACCCATATCAAAACATAACTGAGCCCTCTTATCAAGTTATTACATTAATATGTATATCTTTTATAAGTATAAAAATATTCTGCAATCGGTACGCCGCTAATTACTCACGTGATAAAAATAATCACTTAATTAGTTACAAACAATTTTATACTGTGAGTGATAAATAAAAATAAATAAAAGCAATTGTACTTGATAGATGTTTTTAAGCCTTCCTTCGCACGAGAGTTAAAACGTTGCATTAAATCTCGGCGTTGGCGCTTTTTTAGCGTCGCCCATACAAAAATATAGCATATATGTATAAATATAGCGTTCCAAATAGAACATTGCTCGATTAAAAAGCGTCGCGTATTAAAAACGCTGCTGTGAGAAAATAAACTTGCGAATGCATATGTTCTATTTGAACGATTTTTTAACACGCGGTAAAAAAGACTCCCGTGCGAATGAGGGGGCTAAGAGTTATTTTTTGGTGGATCCGAAAACACAAAATAAGAATTTTCAACACCTAATGAGCAAGGTCTGTTATTTATGAAGAAAAATACATATCAAGCCTAGTCTAGACCGTAAACCTCATAGTTGAGTGGAATGGTGAGATGGAAAAAGTATTATAAGATCAGAGGCCCTAGAACGAACATTTCGAGCCGTTCGAATTCGAAGATTCGACTGGTGGTGGACGAGGTGGTGCTTGACACAAGGGGGAAATTTGTGAGGTGCTTGATTCAAAGGGAAACTAGGATATAAAACATATTAAAGAGTCTGAGACTCTGAATATTCTTACCTCTTAGAGATTCTGAATATTCTTACCTATTAGGATTGTATGAAGGATGATGCTGCACTGAGGGCGGCGGTGGCGGGTTGAGCAGTTTCTGCACAACGGCCGGCGACACAGCTGGCACTGAGGGTTGCGGCTGGAAGGGTCCGTGGTGGAAATGGTCGTCGCGCCTCCAACCGTCGCCGCGGGCTGCGATCAACATCTCCAAAGCTTCCTCGGCGTTCATATCGCGGCTACGGAGAGCCGCTTCAGCCTCTTCCTTCTTGTATCCCAACTCAACGAGATATCTAAGAGAATGATACGAGATTATAGGCAAATAAATAAATAACTCAACGTAGCTCTCCACAATTTGCAGACAAAGAACCCTCAGCTTTTACAAACACACTATTTGGAGATGCTAATTGTTCTAGAGAAAATGGATGGCATGCATGGTCAGGGGAGAGCGCCTACAAGTTGGCTTAACACCATAAAAAAATGTTTAGGTGTTGTTCATTTCTACAAGCCCATAGTAAATAGTTTAAAGAGTCAGTTTCTGTTTGATATTGTTCATACCGAGTCATAACTCTATATATATTACAAACCTGAACTGTTTGCTGTTCCACACCATCTCTTTAGGCAGCTGCTTGCCATGAGGGAGACCACTCTGAGGGGGCTTGGGTCCACCCCATTCACCAATATCATCGGGGCTAATAAGAAGGTTATGAAAATGAGTTAGCGCTAATTGACAATGGAGATTTTTTTCATATGTAAAAAGGGGCAAACGGGCAGGCGGTTAACCTAAGTGACTACCGACGCCCATTGATATCTACATACCCAGAACTTCAAAAAAAAAACATTATTTTAATTTCGAAATGAATTTTTTATCCATACATCCATGGAGGTAAGTGGTAGCTACAGCGATACTAATATATATATAAAGCTGACGAGTTTGTTTGTTTGCTTGCTTGTGAAAAATTATTAAAGTTTTTAATAGCCCATTGGTTAACTAATAGCCGTAAGACTCCTTAATCTGCCTCTCAGATCATTATTTCTATGATCTGAGATCTGGCTCTATCGAAAATTCTATTCTTATGGGATGTCTACGAAAAACAACCTCCATGCCTAAACTTTAGCTTTGTACGACGCGCGGTTTTCCAAATTTTATAATAGACCTTTCGCTTTTATTATACATAGACAAAAAAGTTATTTTCTGAATTATGTATTAAAGTGACTTTATTATTTGGGAAATAAATAGTATTTATTGCCTGCATAAACCTATCCTGAGAAATATTAATATTAATATGATCTGCAGGCAATGATCTGTATAATATATACGGTGGTTTGTCGGAAAGCAATAAAACAGGTTATAAAACTTTACTACCGCGATCTAGATTTTATATGCATTTCCGTAGTCCATATGCGATTAGCGTCAAGCAATATACAAGTACATACGTTAAAATTTTACAAGCGCGATGTAGGTTTTTCATGCAACTTAATTACGCCTACCGTCTAGCGTCGTACACTCTAACTAGTAATTAATGTAATTTAATCTCTACTGATCTAATCTCAACTCTATTGAATCTTTTTATATGCCTCTTCCCTATATATTTAACGGTATCGGTCCATAAAAATCCATACAAGTAGATTATGTTCGTTGGAGGAATAGAGTAGGCGACGATCTAAAAGACTCCTTCTCATTCTAGTCAAGCACTCCTTTTCACTCCTTATCATTCTCACAAACAAGTCCTCCATCGTAACCGCCTCCTCTTAGTATACCCTGCAATTTGTAACGATACTCAGCGTCATTGGAAACAGCTCTTGTTCCGTAATGAGCCTTACTGAAACTAGTCTTACAGAAACCAGTCTTACAAAACCAGACTTACAGAAACCAATCTTACAGAAACCCTATTGCTTATAAACATCAAGTCCTCTCACTTCTAAGTGCTAAGTGGAACTTAACTAAGGCTATCCGATGCAGTATGATTTAGATAGTGGCGCCACTACTCTATTTTAAGCCAGGGGCACTCTTGTCTCAAGCACCACCATGAATTCAGAACCCCTAGTAGCAAGCTCATCTTCTTTATTTCCATGCTTACCTGAATGGGCCGGCATATAAGGTGTAATAAGATAGTAGTTGGGATTTTGAGCTTTTTAACGAAGACCATGAGAGTGAGAAGTTACAAAGCTGTTAGGGTGGTGGGTATGCCCATCGTGCTCATCACTATAGATCCGCGCCTGATAAGTCCCTTCTAATAAGTAGGTATGTAAAGTGACGTCACATCTTACTAATTTACATGGAAACGAATCCCACAGAGCACCGGTCCAACTGTCCTCATCAAAGTAATTTATGACCAATGAAAAGATGCAGTAAAAGACGCTTATCTCCCGGTGACTTCGCATAGATTTTTTATTCGGTCGGTTAATATTTTTTCACCTTGTAAATGTGTCGTAAAACAGATCGTGAACTTTTTAAAGGCGATTTTGAAATAAATTGCGTTAAGTGCGAGCCGATTGCTGAAGCCGAGGGTTTTTGAACTTCACTTCTCCAATATTTGCGCGAAGTGAAGTGATGTGGAGTGAGGCGATGGGATGCAATGAAATATGACGCAAATCCGTGCGACACGATTCGATGCGATGTGATGCGATGCGTTACGGTGCGATGCGATTCGCTGTGAAGTGATACTCTTCCGAATCAGTAGCAGCTTTTAAAATATTTGCTTGATGATGATGCTTCGGTGTTGAAGCGTAACGTGCTTTGAGGCACATCGGAAAGTGTAGTGCTGTGCTTTGGTGGCGGATTCGGTGGTGTAGCTTTCGGGTTGCAGCATTACACAGATTTTCCCTCATATTCATTAGCGGATTAAAGCAAAGTAGTTTAGTTTCTCATGCATTTAAAATATTTAACGATTCAAAAGATCTCGTAAAAGTCTACTTGAATAAAATATCATTTGAATTTTAATTTAATATGATGTGATATGTAGCGTTCTAGTTCCGGTTACTTTTATGTTAAAAATAAAAAAAAAACAATAACTAATAGGTATATGATTTTAAAGGAAACAATATACAAAGTTAGAGACATTAATCTTTAAGCGTTTGCTGTTTTTTGAAGAATTTTAATTTATACTGAATGATCCCTAAAAAGTGTCTTAAAAATCAAGCTGTTTTCAGTCTTATTTAGTTTGCAGTAAAGCTCATGTTGTTTTAGATTTAAAAACATATCTTATTATGAAAGCGGTTCACTTTCATGATTTGGGAAAAGTAGGGATGATGTGTTAGCACTTAGGGATAACAGCCTATCAATAACAATCATTGCAGGGGATGTGAAGGTCAAAGACTGTCTATAGCTCAATGGTATAAGGTATGGACTGAAATCCGCAAGGTACCCGGTTCAAACCCCACCGCCGTTGGGGTATTGTCGTAACCACTCCTAATACAAGCTTTTAATTTAAGCTTAGCAGGAGGGGAAAATAATACTAGACATACCTAAAAAGTATTCCTAATATTCTTTAAATATATATATAAATAAAATTAAAGTGTCTGTTTATAACATCAAAATTATTTTTTTTACTAATTGCACATGACTATTCTCGCAGCCTTAAGTAGCTCTTGCGGAGACCGAATGATAGATGGGTGAACCGACCGATCCGACCTTCTCCATGTCTCGGAAGGTCCGTAAAAAATTGGGACCTGGTTAATGTCACTGAATGTTATTAATTGTGAGGTTGCAGAGATTGTTGGGTTCTGAGGATGACATAAGACGGCAGTCGGTCTTAACTCGCCCCACAGTCATATCCTCTGCAAATCTAAGCGGACCCTGGTACTAGATCGAAGAAGAAGGGAACGTGACTACATCTATATACGATAGCTGTAACAAAACGCAAGTTAAAAAATTTAGGTTTGTCAGACAGACAGTTTGTTCCGGGTAACCTTCAAAGTAGGACGATTTCGACGGGACTTTCACTTGCAGATAGATAATCTTGCAAGGAGTAACATGGGCTACTTTTGTTTTAGAAAAACAATTAGGGTTCCTTAAAATTTTACAAAATCACTGAAACCACGCGAACGAAGCCGCAGTATTAGTTACTAAATAATTTACTGAATTACAATAGTCGAAAGTTAGCATTGAGTTAAAATATTCTTCATTCATACAGATTCATTCAATAATAAGAAATTCATTTGACAAATTCCATTTTGAAATGTTCAAGAAATTCTTCCTGCTAACCAACTTTTGTCACAGAGGACGAAGCGGTCTCCGGTCTCCGGCATCAATTTATTTTGCGAAACGTAATGGAATTTTTCAAAGAGGGCAACACTGTTAGTAGTTTTTGAGAGTCGACAGATAACGTTATTACTACAAGATACTTCCATTACTCGCTTGATGTATAGTTGGAGGGAAAGGAGACAGGATAAACGTAAACAAAGCTGATGTATACGATGTCTGTTGTATACGGCGTGATAAGACACCCACACGTACGCACAAGTATAGTAAGAGAGGCAGTGGCGTAATGGTTTGCAATTATTATAGATCTTACTCAAAATTGTAATAATAACTATTAGGATTATAAATACAAGGGCATTCGAAAGAGAGGCCGCCCAAAAGAACGTTGGGTAGACGAAATAAGAACCATTGCAGGCGTTCATTGGTTAAATGTGAAGAAAGCAGAGTGGCTTAGTTTGGAGGAGGCCTATACCCAAAAGGGGTCCTTAATTATTTAAGAATTTAAATTATTTACCTATTTAGTTATTTAAAAGTAAAAACTTGAATGTAGTTAAGATAATAATCTAGCCAGTAAATGTAATTAAGGAATGAATAAAGGCTTTTATTATCATTATTATTAAATATTAGGATCCTCTTGTGCTTACGGTTCTGCTAATCGGAGAGGGGGGGGGATAATGGTTGGGGTTAACGGCTTTCGCGACTTCCTGTGAATTTTAACTTTCACGGGCCCTACACCTACTTAATTTGGAAGTATTGAAAAATCCTTTTATAACGGTTGTCTACTAACTATAGTCTACTTCTATGTCACATTTTATATCTGTACGTCCCGCGGTTTTGGAGATTTCGTAATAAGTTACGTTTAGCTATTCAACCGACTTTAATAAAAGGAAAAGGTTTTCTTATTTTGTGTTTGTTACCTCAGAAGTCCGAAATTTTGACTGGGTGAACCGATTTTGATGATTCCTTTTTTTTATTTTAAAGCTAGCGCTTCCCGTGTTGCCCCATTCCAATTTGATCTGGTTTTTAAGATAGAAAGACTATATATAAATATATCCTATATGTACATACTACTAGACTATATATATATATATATATATATATATATATATAGCAGGGATTTAAGCTATTCAACGACACTATGAAATTAAAAGTTCGGTAAAGCGTTCGGCGTTATCACACTAAATTATCGTCCGTAAAACGACTTTACCAATTTTTTAGAGTATGTTTACAATCGGTGTTTTCTTAAAGTTTTATAACGTTAAATGTCATCTCTCCAAAGTTGTTGCTTTTGTGTTTCCCCAAGAATCACTAGTTATAAATAAATCAGTGACCAGGGTCAGAAGCTCATCACTTATGACAGTGGAGGGGTTTTTCCAAAAATAATCATTAGTTATAAATAAACCAGTCGCAAGTATCAGAAGCTCAGCACTCATGATAGTGAACACATTAATAATACAACAATATTCTACAGTAGTACTTATTACTTTAAGCTAATTAGTGATGCACAAATTGATATGTTTTATGATATTCTAGTTGTATGCCCCGACTTCGTCCGTGTGAGTTCAATGATTTTGTAAAATTTGATTTGAGCGTTTTATTTTTTGTGCGAATCCCTAATTTTCTTTTCTACAGCTAAAGTACATTACCTATCAGCCAGTCCAATTGAAATCGGTCCAGCCGTATCGGAGATTACCCGGAACAAACAAACAGACGGCGATACCGAGACAGACAGACAATAATGTGTTAACTTGCGTTTTCAAATTTACAGTAGTCCCTTGCTCTGATTAAAAACCGAGATTACTAATCTGAGGCATGTAGGTCCATCAATATGTACATCAATGTATGTAGCGAAACACAAGTAAACATAAATCCACCCTCCATAGTGAATGTTGTCGATGATAAATGACAATGGCGTATGCCGTACGTAATATGATAATTATGTCAAAATACCATGATAATATAAACTAAAAAATAGGTATAAACGATTAGACAATTAAAAAAATAAACTATAAGAAGCATTGCCCATCGGCGGCTCACTATTTCACAAATCACTGTCAAATTGTCAATGTCAAACTGAAATTGTCTTTTAACTTTTTATTTATGCAAAAATAATCAACAAGACAACTAATAAGCAATAAATTATAACTTAAATACCTACATCGCATACATTCTTTTTTCATACATGCCTGATGGATTTCCCTGCAACGCCGTCCAATGCTTCAGATAGCAATGATTATTCGGGTGCAACACCTTTACAGATTGAAACAGCTCAAGACAATAACAAAAGGCGCAGGTAGGTATAATTACATAGAATTAACGATTACTTCAGTTCCAAGGACATAATTTGGTGTCTGGTGCATTTTTTAGCTCTTCAAGATCAATAAAGCGTAGACGCTTTGACGACGAATTAGTAGAATATAGTTTGAGCTTATCAGCTGCATCGTTAGGTAAAAATGAGAAACGAATGCGAACACAATCCTATACAAGCCATTTGCCAGAGTTTCCCATCCTCGGGAGTGCACCAGCGACACCGGCAGTGTCAGCCCAAGAACGTCGACGAGCTTCTAGCAAGATATCAGGGAGTGTGGGTCGCAAATCACGACGCAAAGGACAACTAAGTCAGTTATCAACTAAAGATTTAGGACGATGGAAGCCAACTGACGATCTAGCTTTAATATTGGGCGTACAACAAGTAAGCATATTATGTTTATATTTATTTAAGAGTACTGATATATTTTTTTGTTAAGTCTGTAACTCTGGTTCCCTGTTGAACTCTAAAAGAAAACTGGTCAGTTTTTTTTTGTGGATTAAACAAATTATTACACTATCAAACACAAATTGTAAACCCAAGAATGA